>JABACO010000009.1:3198069-3231456 GCA_013339895.1 Ephydatia muelleri | reverse complement strand
ACCTTACGCTCAGCAATAAGTACTTTAGCATCACTAGACGTCTGGTGATCATCGTGACCACTGGCACTCAGCCTACATCCCAGGGCCTCCCACTAGCGGTGATAATTACTATCGTGGTGATGGCCAGTGTTTTGTTTCTTGCTTTGTTCTTTTGTGTCATCAGTTCCATCTGCTACTGCATAATGAGGCATAATCGAAACAACAATGCTCTGAAAAGCAGGTGAGATTGTAGCGACATTTTGATGGTTTTTTTGTTTTGTTTTGGGAATGGATGTTGTTAACATATTTTTCATAGCCTCAGCATTGTATAATTGCCATGGAAACACATCATATTCATTGCAGCACATACAATAGCATTGGCTTGAGTTCGCTAAATTTCATTGCAATTCCTTACTAGTTCAATAGAATCATTTCTCCCTGTATTATAGAAATCGTCTCACCCATGTTGGGCAGCGTCTCAGACCAGAGGCTGATGAGAAAAAGCTGTTCAGATATGATGAATATGATGAACTTGAAATGCCGCCAATACAGTATGAACAAGGTTTGTATATTAGTGCTCACAGTATGAGCTAAATCCTAACTTAATAAAACAAACTTACATTTAATCAGATATGAAGTATCCCTATCCATATGGCTATGATCATGATGGCTACAATGGAGAACAAGGTGGTTTTGAAAATGAAGGTGGTTTTGAAGGCAGTACAGCATTTGGAATGGATCCTGTAAGTGAAAGCCACTGAAGTGTATAATCAAATGTAAAGCTATATGTTTGATGTTGCTTAAACATGTCTTAAATAGAAGGGAAAGGTATATATAAATTGATAATCCTTATGAAAATATTGGTAGGAATGTCAATGATCAATTATAAAGAATTACTGTCAGAAAACTTGACAACTTCAGTTAACATTTGTAAAGTGTGCAACTTACAATTATCTGTTGTCTACTTGGTGGCACAAGAGGGGGGGAGCAAATTGAACTTTAATGTACTTGCATGCATAAGAACACATACAACTTTTAGACATACTGATTGTCTTTTGAATGAAACGAATTTTTTTCTTAGCTGGAGCCGTTTGGAGGTGAAGACATTTATTCTCCATCCACTGATATTTCGGCCATTTCATCTGAACATGGCAACCGATCTGAGCAAACTGCCGATACTAACCAGTCAAGGTTCTACTCGTTTGGACCGATTCTTCAGGCCATGATAGATGAGTGGCGCCTCGGAGAAGAGATCTTGTCTAAAGAAAAATCAAGAAAATAGAACACTTGATTTTAACTTTTTTTAATGTGCATTAGAAACAACTCTGCTAAGTATATGGCATTTTATTTAACTGTATGAATATTATACGATTCATATGGGTAGTTTAGATGTTTGCAGAGATAGATGGGCAAGAGCTGATAAGAATCTGATCCTCACAGAAGTTAGGTGCCAATAGAAATGCACACAGTACATTTATCTGTGTGCATGGCAAGATGTAATTGTGATTGGTTGCCAGACATCAACATCTGCCGACTAGAAGGACAACAAGAGAAGCTATATTTGATATGTTTTTAACTACACTAAAAAGGAAGTGTTTAATTTTCTAGCAATGGAAAAGGGGACATTTGACATAAGGTCACTCGACACTTTCAGAATTAGTTCCAACTTTCCGTATTTGTTCAATTGCCTTGAGAATTGCCACCCTGAGTAACAAACCTCAATCTGTAACCCTCAGTGACATTTATGGCCGCCTTAACTTACAACTGATTAGGGCAAATGCTACATCAATCCTAGCCAGGTTAATGCCACCATCTTACTGATTTGTTGTATGTCTGTGTGTAGATGTTATTGTTATGCCAACTTCATAAATAAAAATACGAGGGGGTTATTATTATTATTTTGCTCATGTAGTACACAAGACATAAATGCTATGAATATGCAAAAACTTCAAATTTTGCTAAGCTATTTCTTATTCTCTGGAATACTGATGTGAACGTTCTTGGCACCAAAAGATTTGTCTTGTGAAGCTCCATCATTATTACTACTGGAAGCGGTTTGAAGTAGTTAACAATTGTAGCAGGTTTTATGTGTGACCAGAGCTACCGAGCAGAGAAAACATGATGAAAATGATGCCAAATGCAAGGAGCTAGGGTGGATTTGCGTCCCCATGGTGGTTGAGGCATATGGTGCTTGGGGGACAGAAGCAATGGAGTCATTTTCACTTCTGGCGTCTCGCCTTGCAACTAGCTCCAACAGGGCTAAGGCTGAGATCCTAGCTGCCTTATATGGCAGGCTGAACCTCAATTTAGTTAGAGCCAACGCCACAGCCATCCTCTCCATATGTTTTGTCCCTGACTATTAGCAATAGTAGGGTGCATTCATTTATCTTATTATAATTGCTGTAGCAATACTTAGTTATACTCAGAGTGATCTTATTAAATAGACACAACATAATTGTCTTTACAAAACTTGCAGCAGAAGCCTGTAAAACTCCACTTCAATGGGTCCCAAATGCCAGGAGTTGGGCTGGTCCTGCATTCCATTAGCTGTGGAGACATATGGCAATTGGGGCAATGAGGCTCACGATACCTTCTCCAGGCTGGCATCCTACCTGGCCATTCACCAGTCCTCCCCTAAATCAGCAGTTGTGACAGAAATTTATGGCCGGTTGAATATGCCCTGGTTTGTTCCATTGCCAGAGCCAGGGAGCTCCCGCCCTCCTAACTGCTATTAGGTTGTGCCTTAGTGCATAATAGGTTGTACTCTTAATATAGTGTTGTTTTTGTTATTGCATTAATAATACAAGTATTAATACATACAAAACTAAACATTAATAAAATCCAAATAATTTAACTGAAGGATCCCATATGAACATGCTACTTTTGTTATGAAGGTTATTAGATTGGTACAATGTACTAATCCATAACAAAAGAAAGGTGAGATTGGATAAATAGATAATGACTTCCACAGTTGCTTCTCACAAAGCACGGCTGTGACACCTCTGATCAGGTCTGGCCGCAGGCAGGGCTGGGTCTGGGTTGGGTCCTTGCTCACCACTTCTACACTCCTCTGGCTTCAGTGCATCCTCCCAACACCACCAGGCACAGACAGTAGGTGTGTCCTTGATCCCACTATCTGAGTTGGACCAACTCTTCTCTTCAACCTTCTTCTGGACATGCTGACATGGCTCACCTGCTCTCTGTCTCCTCCCCACATGCTCCTCCATTGTGTCAGACAACTCCACCTCCTCCAACCTTCCGAGCCATCAAGTCTGGTGGGTTGACCTGTTCTCTGTGCCCACCCTGGCCAGCCATGATGCATACACCTCTCTTGCCACAATAAGCTATGGGATACCCTAACTGAGGTCTGTCACAGGGCCCTACGGAGTGTAAGCAAAAACCTCACTGACCACAGCCAATCCCACTCAGTCAACATCCTGATTAAGCCAGCAGCCATTGACCTGTCTGTCACTTCACCTCTAAATTCACATGTTTTTTTTTTGAAGTGGATTGTAAGCAGGTGCAACAGCCAGCAGAGGAAACCAGACCAATGATCTATGATCCAAGAGCCCTGCCTGGCCTGGGTGGGGGGGGGGGGGGGGGGGGGGGGGGAAGGGGAGGAAGCCATGGATCTCGGTCTCATATCACGTCCTGTGTGTGTGTCTGTGTGTGTATGTGTGTGACTGGCATAGGGAGGGATGGCCTATACATTTAGATGAGGTCACTCGATGTCACTACAGCATTACTAGTTCTGACCACCAAAGTTGGCAAAGCCAAAGTGTGTATGTGCATATATATAGAATGCTGATGAGATCACTTGATGTCACTGCACTCAGTGTTACCTGAGGGGGAGGGGCCAGTGATGATGAGGGGGTTAAGTCCTCTTAGTTCACTTGTGGGAGTTCCAGGCCCTCTGGTTCTGATGACCGAAGTTTGTCAAAGCCATGGTATGTATGTTCACACAAGCACCATGGGCTGACATATGGAGGATGGACTGGTAGTACTGAAGTATTCAGGTAAGTCACCCACAGCATTACCAGAGGTTCTCTGCATAGTCAAACTTCGGCTATTGTATAGAGTGATGTCACTGCATACCTCTGTCATGATGGCGTCAGTTTATAACCGCTTTGCGCGTGACGCAAAATTCAATGAATGCACCGCGCCACTGTTAATGACGTCAACTGTTTCTGCTTTGAAATGTTAGGCTGTGGCGTGCTTCAAATCAGTTGCTCGGCTTTGTAATCGTTCGTGCAGAATCGTGCTACAGGCCTTATAGTTTACTGTAGGTCGTTTGGCAATTTCCACTATGCGCTATCTATAAGAGACTAGACTAAGTTACTCTTGTAGCGCAGAGCAAAGGAGACACGTGGTAGCCCATACAGCTCCACATTCTTCTGGATGAGACGCAAACTAGGTGCTCACTACTGCAGCGGTCTGCATGCGTGCGTGCAATTCAATGCGCTTCAAAAGATCAGAAGCATATGCGGCTATATGGTTGGAGTAAGTGTGCGGCAATAGGGGAAGAGTTGGTGTAAGTGTGCGGCAACTTGTTTGCATGAAGCCAAGGTGACTGTATGATATAGCATGTGAGAATGCATTGTCATTGCTCTTGACCGTTTGCTTAGAGAGTATAAAAGATGTGAAGGTGGAGCAGCTGGGAGGGGGAAAAGGTTGTCTGCACTCCCATCCTGGTGTCTGTTACTTCTTCAGTTCTCAGACCACAGTCCACTGAATCTCAGACCCAACGCGACGAGTACTGTAAATCACGGGTTACATTAAGCGGTGATGTAATCCACCCACGGCTGTTTCATTTCATTGAAAAGTGGGCAAAAAGGCTACGCCCCTTGATACGAAATTTTTTCATAGCAACGGACTTCATTACAACCCTAGCAACACATCCGTTCTTGTGAATGGACCTTTTTATAGAGCGCGTTTTGTTACAGTGCCAACGTTGTCTGTAGTCGGTTTCTACGATGTCTACTGGTATTAATAATGTGAATCTCTGGCGCTATCTTTCAATCCTGAGAGCTGCATAAGCCTGCAAAGCCAGAGTGCGATTTTCGACCCAAGAGGATAAAGGTGGCCCTGCCAAAGTTTCCGCCCTTATAAAGTACCTTGAAACTTTAACAGCGTAAAGACGGTACGTTGTTCGTTCATATTTTGATGTCAACTGGTGGTGCCGCGTATTCTACAAGAAGTTGTTAGCCTTCAGAATATTGTGTGTTTAGCGCGATCACCCGCGTACGACGACATATTCAGATAGTGTGTTTACACAAATGTTCGAGAGCAGCCTATATCTATACAGAGGATTAAAAATAGATCTTAGCCATAGTCACACAGACTTTTGCCTTGTTGGCTTTGGAGGGCTTGCACTCTTGATGCGAGGGGAAACCTTCAGGTAGTGGTCCTGCATGATGCACCTGAGTCTCTCAAGGGAGTCAGGAATATTTTTATAAATGGACCCAAGGCTGTTAAATTGGGAGTGAATAGACTCGGCCCCTTGTTCTCCCATGAGACCACATCCTGCATGATGGTGGCCAATCCACTCCTGCATATGGCATTCAAGCAAATGCATTTTCACACTCCTGCGAACTCCCTTAAAGTTGTTATCAAGAGTGGTGAAGAAGTCCCTGATAGCTTCACCTATGTAACAAAAACACACCAATAAGTGCACATTTATTTATATATCTTAGGAAATAATGAATTACCCAATTGCTCAACATTCCATTGTGTTACAACTGTGCTGTCATACAGTGAATGGCACCGACCAAACTTGGATAATATGGAATGGAATTTGGTGTACACCTCATGTACTTCAGGAATAAATACCCCTAAGGTATGTGCTGTCTTGAGTACTGAAGAGCACAGCATCTCCACATTAGATGGCTATGTATACAATAAATTTGACCATCCATGTAGCATTATTGTAATGTGTCTTACCTGCAGAATTATATGTACATGATTGCCAACAAAAATGCCCCCAAAGTATTTCTGCCGGTGGACACCAATAGCATCTAAGCTTTCTTCTATTCCCTTGACAAAAGGACCATCATTTAGATCAAATTCCTTCTTCAAAATCTCCATCAGCATATTCAGCCTTTGGACCTGATTTAGTAGCATGCAAACCAGAGTGGATGCAAAGTTGAAAATTAGTATATATGCCATACCAGCATTTGGACTTTTTCACTGGTTGCTTCAAAAAGCTCCACAATCCCTCTAAGTTCCTGGTCACAATTGGCATGCACCATGGAGCAGTATGTGAGCACCTGTTGTAGTGTGTCTTTTTCTTCTTCTGCAGACTGCAGCTCTTCTCTAGTTTTAGCAACATCAGCAAATGTGTTGCAATACATAGCAAACATTGGTCCGCCATTCAAGCTGCCTTGTTGTAGGTGAGCATATTGTAAATCCAGTTCATGGCATGCATTTTGGAACAATAGCAGCAACTTCTGGAAAATTCCCTGTGTCACATGCAGTCCTGGAATGCAAACCTACAATGTACATGTAAAAGAAAGCCTGCAGTGATGACGGAGCTACAATTATATTTTACCTCTGTGAGTTCAATGTTAAAGAAAGGTTCTTGAATGCAGTTATGGTATTGCTTCGCTTTCTTCAGGTTTCCACCAGACTCCACAAATCTCTGATGATCTCTGGTGATGGACTGCAGTGATCGTTTTGTGAATATTCTACCACTTGTTGGCGAAATAAGGTCATCAAGTGTGACCAGACACCACAAGCAAGGGTATTTTCCTATTTTATAAGACATTAAGTTAGACATGTTCTCATTGGATCGCATGCATACCAGATGCTCCAGAAAGACCATATATGCTGGACAGGAACTCATAGTCCCCACTCATAAATGTGCGAAGGGTGTAATTCCTTATGATAGAAGGAAACTAATATCCTATGAGTTTTGGATAAAGTCACTTACTTCCATCTCATTCCATTCAGGTCAGCAATTTCTTCCCTGAACCTGTCCAAAGCTACATGAAGGTTTGAGAGGGCATCAGTGGCCTCAAAACATGAGAAGACACATGTGGCATGGACAGAGTTAGGAGCTTCTGTGTTCACTATTTGGAAGCTCATTTTGAATGAGCCACCTCCTCTGTCACCTCCAAGTTTTATCCAGATTTCGTCAGAAGGAATCAACCCATTGTACCAAAATAAGTTCCCAACTCTGTTATGCATGCTTGGTTAAGCATTTATCAAGCAGATTCTACAACCTTACGTTTCATTTTCTTCCAGAAGTTGTACCACCTTTTGCTTTAGGCTCAGTGTAAATGCATGAGGTGCTCCTCTGAGTTCATCACCTCCGCCACTAAGAGCAAATGAAAATGGAGTGAGCTCAACTAATAAGTTGCCGTCAATGATGGTTTTTGACACAGCACGTTGCTTTCTTTCACTTCCAATATACATTCCTGCATTGCTGAGCCATCTGTTAGATTTAGATAAAGTCACCAGCAGTTCATCATATATACATGCACACACACACACACACACACACACACATACACATACAGTGCAATAACATACTGCCTTAGTAATCTCAACTTATTCCATGGGAGCCCCAATCCTGCCTTTAGAGCAAGACCCTGCTCAGGCGTCATTCCTGCTGTGATCCCTGCAGTTTTAAGTATCCCATCTCGTTCTTCCTGTGGCAAGGACCTCACTTCAGTTTCAAGTAACACAATACTGGGACTTCCAGCACTAAGAATGGCTCTGGCCTTTGTTATTTCTTCTATGCGACGCTTCTTGGTTCTTCTGCTGATGAGGTTCATTGGAGCTCGTGGCTGGGTGATCTTCATAACAGTGAAAGGCTGCAAAGCAAAAATAAATAAATAAATTATGCTTGTGGTAAAGAAATTTTGGCATTGAGCATACTGTTCCTCCAGTTTGTAACTGTATTGTGTTACTTGATGTACTTTCGAACAGTTGGGTAATTACTTCAGCTGCTATCATAGACTGCGTGTTGATCTGTGGACTGCATTTGTGGGTGTTGTAATTTCTTGCTATTACATCTTTTTTGCATGAAGGGCACTGCACAGCGATGTCACTCAGCAGCTTTACCACAAGGTCAGGGGCTGATTTGAGATCTTCAGGTTGAAGGTCTGATGTTGTGTAGCAGCAAGGGCACTTTAGGCACAAAGATGTCTTTATATGCTGAACAAGGCATGTACAGCACACATACACACGGCATGGTAATTCTATTGGCTGATTCAATATCTCCAAGCAAATTGGACAGGATAGTGTATCTGCCATGGATAGCACCTCTGAAGCAACAAGTAATGGCCTTGGCTCTCTTGTAATCACAGCAGGTGGAGCAAGTTTCTCTATGACCTGTATGATGGCTCGTGGGGTGATCATTTCAGTCATGATGGTCTGTGGTGAGCTGTGCCATCTGGTGCTGTAGAATGCCTTACACCCCTATGAATTTGCATAGAGTGAGTGGGGGGTACATGTACTAGAAACCATTTGCATACCTTACAAGTGCTAGCACTATGTAAGTGCCAATTATACAGCTGAACATAGCACTTGACATGATTCTTCTGCTCCTTTGCCACAAGAACACGTGACATAGCTTTAAAGCACAAGGTGCAAAACTTTTGGGGGTGGATCTCAGCTGCATCAACAGCAACGTTGATGTCAAAAGCCACTAGAAGCTTGTCAGCATAAGAGATACAGCTGTATGATGGCTCTGGTTTTACTGCTTTCCCCTTTGCTTTGACCCCTCTATGCAATTTGCACCCGCACACTCGGCACAAATCAACTAGCCGACACTTGTGGTGCACTTCCATTCTTGTGGTGCGCATTATTCATAATTTGGGTACGTGTGTTAAAATATTTATAGCAGGCCATAGGAGACGCGGCACCGCCAAATGAAAACATATTCTTACCTGGCAAGGATACCACAATCTGCTGCTTTTTTATCGACGGCACTTATAAGGGCGGAAAAAAAGCTACGCAGTCCTGAATGTACGCAACTTTTCCCGCCAAAAAAAAACTGTTTTATGCGCGGAACGAATCGCAATGCGCCACTCGAGGCTAATGGATGCGTGAGACTAAATCTAAGAAGAGGACTAGTTCTAGTAAATGTCTGTTGCCATCTTATTTGCATTAGATCGATTGGCTGCGTATATGTTATGTTGAAACTTTAATGAGCTTGTAAAGAGAAAACGGTTGTTGAACCGTAAATCATTTTCCGGTGTTCTAATTATGACCCCTAATGCCCATTTGAAACAGCCGTGCACCCACAGCTTAGTCTCTGCCCCAGACCCAAGACGTGTGGGTCTGGAGCCGAGACTACAGTCACCGCTTTCTATAGTAGTCTCGTACCCAGATCTAACGCTACGCAGCTGTGGATGGATTACATCACCATATGCTTACACGTAGTGGTACCGGTGATGTAGTCGCTAATGTACATGTAGCTGCGTACGATTGCTATACATAGCTGTAGGTTCAATCAGGATACTCGGGTAACACGCCATTCTTTTCGTAGGGATTGGCCGCCGCTATGACGTTACCTGACACACTTGAAAAGTAATTCTCTGTCGTTCGTTACATCGCCAAAATAAACATTGTATCGTTTGATTTCTTCCCCAAAACAAAAGCGATTGTTTTGAAACGGTTTGTACATCCCTCTCCCCTTACAAAGCAAAGATCCATTTGTAATAAATATAAGATCACAGGTAACCCTACAACCAACTACTACCGTCGAGGCAGGAGCTCCGTTCGAATAACTTATTATTTGTCAATAATTAATTTTCGACGTATATAATGAATGGACAATAAAATGAGCTATAAATGTTCAGCAGAGGAATCAAAGGAGGCGGGATAATAATAAATAACAATCGCCAGTGTCGTGTAGTCCCACTTGTTACTGTTCAAGAAGGCCATGCGAATCGAACTATTACTCGGTGCCTTGTTCTGCTGCCTCTCGCCTAACAGAGGTAGGACGGAAAGTTACACCGAAACGGTCTGTCGTTTACTAATGCGCTCTTACGCCGTCAAGCACAATCGTTTCAAGGAGAACCGTGCAACCTGACCGCTCCTGTCCCGCCAATAACGCTGCAGGATTTCGACACGCTACTGAATAAGCAGTAAGTTTGCGCGAAACTCGTGCAGCTCTGCGGGGGGGGGGGGGGGGGGGGGGGGGGGGGGGGGGGGGTACTCAATCCTTCATTTGTGTTAAATCCTCATGTCTGCACGGGCGCTTTAATTAGTGCAATCGGAACATGCACCCCGTACAAAGGGACGTTTTGCGACGGAGTGTTGAATCCGGGAGACTACGTCTACGTGGGTCTGAAGACGATCGCCTTCTCCTACATGAACCCAAGTCTCCAGAGCAATCTCTCATACCAGGGCAACCTTACATTCCTGACAACGTTCCTTGAACAATACTGGAACTTCAGCGGACTTCTGGACAGCGCCCAGTCACCGACGTGCAAGCGGATCATGCGAAACGCACTGTGTACGTATTACTACCCCGTGTGCAGGAACGCTTCGGGCAATGTCACTGTACTCCACACGATCTGTCCCAGTAACTGCGACTACATAGCGCAAAGCCTGTGCCCGACTGAGTGGGCCATGTTCTACCGCCTGTCCCTTACGGCCCAGTCAGGACTCAATTTAAATTTCAACTGCCAAGCCGGCGCTTCTAAGACAGTACAGGTGGTAAATCCTTACTGCTGCATCTCAGTAGCACTCTGTAAGTCCATTAAATGCGCACTCCGTGCATGCCATACTATCCACCCCCCCCCCCCCTCCTTCACATGCAGTACCTACGTCTACAAGTGCAACGCTCGTCCAATCAATGAGCACTGTTCCTGTAGTGTCCATTTCTCCCACCGTACCACCTGCCTCTTCGTCTATTGTGGCTACTCCTGAGCTCCACACAGCTGCTGTCCTGCCCACCTCCTCCAACGAGGGGACCACCTCTGCTTCCCTCCTCGCGTCTCCTGCAGGCTCCATGATGGTTGCCCTTGCGGCATATAATTCAGAGGCGGCTGTGCAGGGCACTGTTATTGGTGCAACATTAGCAGTGGTGGCCATTGCAGCCCTCGTCCTGGGTGGGGTGTGCGTGGCCACTCTGCACACCCGCAAGAGGCATAGGTTAAGAAGGCAGGCAACACTGATGGGATTACTGTCCCCAAGGCCATCAAGGTATACCCTCAGGGGTGGTCAACCCCCCTGTTTGACTCATTTGTGCATTATTATAGTGCCTTTTCTTTATGTCCAAAGCAATTCTGGTGACTTCCAGCAAACACCTAACCCATACTGTGAGTGTAAATAACAATGTTGGATAATGTTACAAGATAATGAACGTAATTGAGGAGGGCTGTTGCAACGGTTTATTGAATTGGTGTAGCTAGGTCCAAAGTTCAAGAAAAAACAAAAACAAATACATTTGAACAAAGTAGATGTATCAGTAGCTGTTGTGCATACTGTGGAAGCAATACGGAACAGGAAGTTTTTGTTTGATATGAGTGTACTTGATAATAAGCTGAATAATTGCTTTATCTTTGCTCACAGTACTTAGTGTGCACCAAGTACACCTCACCTCCTCGGGAGGTAGGATGGTCAAGATCCCTTCAAACTACCTGCGACATCTGTCCGGTAAGATGCTCATTCCGGAACAGTGCCTGCAAATCATGGACTGCATAGGACAAGGTGTGTGTGCTGCAGCATGGACACATCTCCCCTCTCCATCTTATCCAAATTCTCTCCCTCTCTCTTATCCTCACTTCCAATTTTACCGACTTTCTCTTTCCCTTCTCCATGCACAGGAGAATTTGGTGTCGTCTATAGAGCTTATCTACGCGAGTGGGCCAAGTATCCTTCTCCCCATCTGGTAGCAGTTAAAACCATTAAAGGTCAGTGCTGAGTGGGGCATGCCATCCTTTCAGACAGGTGCTCCCTCTAACCCGCTATGTGTGCTGGGTGTGGTCCAACAGTGCACCCTCTCAGATGACCATAATAAGGGAATGGGGAGGGATGTGTTTGGTCTAGCTGCACTTCATCGGATTCTAAACTCAGTTTGGCCCCAGCAAAGCCCTTCTATGAAAATATGCATGCAAGTGCCTATTGTTGAAGAGAATGGAGCGGTGGCGAGCCTTTTTGCAAATTGAACTTGTGGCTAGTGTAGAATTTATACATTAAGAACATAATAAATAGCTGCATTACTTTGATTTCTCATTCTATGTATGTCATTGGTGGCAAACCAGGGGAAACCAGTGACACTCAGTTGAGCCAGATGTTGGAGGAGAGTGTGAAGATGAAGGACTTTGACCACCCCAACATCTTGAGCCTCATAGGAGTTTGCATTGCCACAGGGAGTTCCCCTTACATCGTCATGCCCTTCATGGCCAATGGCAGCCTACTGTCCTACCTGAAGCAACAGAGACACAAGCTTACCATTGCTAATGGAGCTGAGCAGGATTTAGTGAGTAGTAACACTGCACAGCGCTTTAGAGTGGGGCTGAGGATATGTAATACACGTGTGTATGGGAGGGGGAAGGGAGTGACAGTACCATGTCTCACAGGCCAGACATGCCAGAAAACAATACGACAACCAATGCACGCAAGCAGTGGCATGGATACTGCTCAGGTGTCAAATAGATAGACAAAATGCCAAGAACTGTAGCATACAGTTGCGTGATAACCAGCGTGCACCATGTCGTGTGATTGTAATCACATTGTTTGGACAAAACAATAGCAAGTCGGAAAGCTACTGAGGTCGAGTCAGTGGTTTGATCAGCAAAACAACAGGCTTTTAGTTTAGTAGCAGGGGCTGCAAAGAGGCAATTGTGCATCAACAGATCAAGACCACATAATACATGGGAGTGTGTTTGCTGCTAAGTGCAGAAGACCCAAAGAGAATGTAGACAGAAGTTTGTATACCCATCTTTAGACACCTGAAGCTCATACCTCTAACTTGTAACATTAGTACATGTATAGTGTTACAATTCCTCTGCTATAGATCAAATTACAACATCTGCTATATTACCTCTCTTTTGGGATGGTGAAAATTCCTTACCATTTTGTTTAGAGGATCAAGTTGCCTTTGTATGATATCTGGTCTATTGTTTTTGGATAGAGCCAATCGATTGTACCAAACCATTACCATGGATAGTGTACGATTAATGCAACATTAATTGGTATTTGAATTTTATTTGAGATGGTCCAATCAGCAGACTAATCAAGTTCTGAATTATTGGGATAATCTTGTTTGCCTTCCACTAGTGCCCACATCTTGGTTCAAATCCCCAATGATGTAAGAATTATGCATTTATAATTAATATTGCAAATACGAAGGTTCCCATGGATGGTAAAGTTTGCTTTTAGTGTGCTATAGAGCGATTTGAACTTTTAAATCCAACTGGAAATGAGTGGTTGCATGTGTGGGGAAATGTGGCTTCAATGCTCGGTTGTGGATTGGAATGCTGCTATATGTACTTGTGAGGTGTGTTGTTTAACTCCTTAGTTACAGAGTTATGTCATTGTGTACAACACACTCAGATCACAGAGACCCAAAGAGTGCTGCTGTCCATATGCCTCCAGATAGCCAAAGGGATGGAGTACCTGGCCAGCCAGAAGTTTGTACACAGAGACCTAGCTGCAAGGAACTGCATGTAAGTCATGTAAGGATTGCAACACTTGAAAACTGCATTTACACCCTTATGCCCTAGAAGGGCTGTACCGTTTTACACCCTTATGCCCTAGAAGGGCTGTACCGTTTTACACCCTTATGCCCTAGAAGGGCTGTACCGTTGTACAATCTGCAGTACAGTACCTGTACTTCCAATAACGGCAGGGACAGTAGGGGAGGATGGGGTTTAGGTAACACAGCGGGTGGTAGATGTGATGCAGCATTGGTAAGAACAAACTTTATTGATCACAGGATAGACATTAACAACGTTATCAAGGTGGCTGACTTTGGGCTCAGTGAAGACATGTACGCCAAGAACTACTACAGGCAGAGTGATACTGAGGAGTGCAAGGTCAAACTGCCCATCAGGTGGATGGCACCAGAGAGCTTTCACGATGGAATCTTCTCTGAGAAGACTGATGTGGTGAGCCTTTTGCATGCACTTCTGAGTCGAAATAATTGAAACAAAATCAAGATTTTCCGTGGTAGTGGAGATTTGTATGTAATATCTTATATTAATTGCTATGGTAATCACCACAAATGGCAATTAATTAGAATTTCTCACGATTATTATCACATGGGCTGTGTGAGAGCTGCACGCTTGTCCCTTCCCTCCTTCACACCATCAACTCTCTCTCATTTGTTCAAAGGGTACCACAAACCCAACAGGATGTGGGGTTTGAATAATAGCAAAGAGCCACAGGAGGACATAATACAGCCCCTCTGACCTTGCATATCAGGAAGTGGTTACATACATGCTTGTAGCATGCAGGTCCAACACCCACTAGCTCTCCCACCAACATTAACATGCTCCTCCACCTCCCCTCCTCCACCTCCGCTTACATGAACCCTCCCTACACCTCCACCCACCATTATGAACCACACCTCCCACATGAACCCCTCCCTACACCTCCACCCACCATTATGAACCACACCTCCCACATGAACCCTCCCTACACCTCCACCCACCATTATGAACCACACCTCCCACATGAACCCCTCCCTACACCTCCACCCACCATTATGAACCACACCTCCCACATGAACCCCTCCCTACACCTCCACCCACCATTATGAACCACACCTCCCACATGAACCCCTCCCTACACCTCCACCCACCATTATGAACCACACCTCCCACATGAACCCTCCCTATACCTCCACCCACCATTATGAACCACACCTCTCACATGAACCCTCCCTACACCTCCACCCACCATTATGAACCACACCTCCCACATGAACCCTCCCTACACCTCCACCCACCATTATGAACCACACCTCCCACATGAACCCCCTCCCTACACCTCCACCCACCATTATGAACCACACCTCCCACATAAACCCTCCCTACACCTCCACCCACCATTATGAACCACACCTCCCACATAAACCCTCCCTACACCTCCACCCACCATTATGAACCACACCTCCCACATGAACCCCCTCCCTACACCTACACCCACCATTATGAACCACACCTCCCACATGAACCCTCCCTACACCTCCACCCACCATTATGAACCACACCTCCCACATGAACCCTCCCTACACCTACACCCACCATTATGAACCACACCTCCCACATGAACCTCCCTACACCTCCACCCACCATTATGAACCACACCTCCCACATGAACCCTCCTACACCTCCACCCACCATTATGAACCACACCTCCCACATGAACCCTCCCTACACCTACACCCACCATTATGAACCACACCTCCCACATGAACCCTCCCTACACCTCCACCCACCATTATGAACCACACCTCCCACATGAACCCCTCCCTACACCTCCACCCACCATTATGAACCACACCTCCCACATGAACCCTCCCTACACCTCCACCCACCATTATGAACCACACCTCCCACATGAACCCTCCCTACACCTCCACCCACCATTATGAACCACACCTCCCACATGAACCCTCCTACACCTCCACCCACCATTATGAACCACACCTCCCACATAAACCCTCCCTACACCTCCACCCACCATTATGAACCACACCTCCCACATGAACCCTCCCTACACCTCCACCCACCATTATGAACCACACCTCCCACATGAACCCTCCCTACACCTACACCCACCATTATGAACCACACCTCCCACATGAACCTCCCTACACCTCCACCCACCATTATGAACCACACCTCCCACATGAACCCTCCTACACCTCCACCCACCATTATGAACCACACCTCCCACATGAACCCTCCCTACACCTACACCCACCATTATGAACCACACCTCCCACATGAACCCTCCCTACACCTCCACCCACCATTATGAACCACACCTCCCACATGAACCCCTCCCTACACCTCCACCCACCATTATGAACCACACCTCCCACATGAACCCTCCCTACACCTCCACCCACCATTATGAACCACACCTCCCACATGAACCCTCCCTACACCTCCACCCACCATTATGAACCACACCTCCCACATGAACCCTCCCTACACCTCCACCCACCATTATGAACCACACCTCCCACATAAACCCCTCCCTACACCTCCACCCACCATTATGAACCACACCTCCCACATGAACCCTCCCTACACCTCCACCCACCATTATGAACCACACCTCCCACATGAACCCTCCCTACACATCCACCCACCACTATTAACCCTCTCCACCCACCTCCACCTGCATTAACCCTCCCTCCACCCACATTATCCTTCCCTTCACCTCCACCCAGCACAATTAACCCTCTCGTCACAACGCCACCCACGCACATACTCCAATGACAAGACATTAATAGGTGAAATAACCTGTAACCAGCAAGTAATTATAAGACCCGATCAATGAAAGCCTTAAATCAGCAATCAAAGCTAGAAACCAATTATTATTTCGTCTCATACATATCCATTGCACTCATGCCTAGGGTCAGGTAGTGTGCAGTGAATGATAACCTCACATATGTTTCTCTCTACATCCTGTGACTATTTCTTGCAGTGGTCCTATGGGGTCACCTGTTGGGAGGTCTTCACACTGGGAAAGATACCCTATCCTGGAGTGACTCCATTCTCCCTTGTCAAATACCTCGATGAAGGTGGAAGGTTGGAGAAGCCCTCCAATGCTGCATGCTCGGACGAAATGTGAGATACTACATGGATGTGTGTGTGTGTGTCTGTGGTGTGTGTGTGTGTGTGTGTGTGTCTGTGGTGTGTGTGTGTGTGTGTGTGTGTCTGTGGTGTGTGTGTGTGTGTGTGTGTGTCTGTGGTGTGTGTGTGTCTGTGGTGTGTGTGTGTGTGTCTGTGGTGTGTGTGTGTCTGTGGTGTGTGTGTGTGTGTGTCTGTGGTGTGTGTGTGTGTGTGTGTGTGTGTGTGGTGTGTGTGTGTGTGTGTGTGTGTGTGTGTGTGTGTGTGTTGTGTGTGTTGTGGCCACCAATCACGCAACTGCAGTGGCCATAAGAAGACTTGGAACAGTGCCGTGAGCAGTCACTGACTGTTCGACTCATGGGTTACCAAACAGCGTGCAATGCCATTATTACAAAACTAGTTACCGCTAGCACGAGCTTTAACATCGTTGGTGTTAGCCCAGGACCTTTGTGACAGGTACTGCACTTGAAGAAGAATACACGGCATGAAGTATTATCTGACACATTTGTGAACACCATAATTGTCTGATGACATACGGGTTGTTTTAACACAGTCATATGCATTACAAATGGCTCCCACATGTGTCACAGAGAAAGTGTGCATGCTCAATGCATGATGCTTATTGCACCATGATGTATATAAGTATCCAAGTGTATCCAAGTGTATCCAAGTGACCAACTGCGTGTGTACCAACCCATGTACACACATGTACACACATACACCCATTTACACATACCACACACACACACACACACACATGCACACATACACACACACACACACACACACACCAGCTATGATTTGATGAGAAGATGCTGGTATCAAGAACCCGAGAGCAGGCCATCATTTTTAAATTTAGTGTCAGCCATCTGTGAAATACTTGAGCCACTAGCTGGTTACCTGGACTTCAAAATGTTACCTGTCAATGAAAGCACAGGATTCAACTCCAATCACGAAGACACTCCATCAACATCTAATCCTATCGTTATTATTGCAGATGAAGCCATTTAATCCATGTTCTGTTTCTCTTTTATGTCAATGCATGTATGTTATTGTGCGCTCAAAAGTGCTTTGTCTACATTGTGTGATTCTGTTTTGTTTTTTTAACAGAAGAGTGCAACTTTGTACATAAATTTGTAGTAAGTGATTTATTGCTCTCCCCTGCCCCCCCCCCCCCGAAATCACCAACTTACATAATACTGGGAATCGTCAGAAGCTATGTGTGAGATATATAAATCAGAGCTACCAAGGGGAAGTAACTTTCCAGTACTCATAATATTGAGAGTCTAAATTACATGAGGTCAATAATACATGTATTTGCGCTCTTTTTGATATCAACTTCACTTCAACTTCTAAGCAATGTAATTTAACCTGTTCATTCTTACATGTTTTTTTTTCCAGGTCCAAGAATCTCTACAACTATTTGTAAACCAGAATATCTGCAATGAAGCAATCAAATTGTCTATGTAACATCTCATGCAATAGTTAAGATACTAAACCACATTTGTGCTAATACTACACATTATCATGGCTGCAAAAATACACAGCCTAACTGACAAAGTCTAAGGAGTATACGCACTGAACAAGATTTCAGGGAAAGGTCTGACCTTACAAACACAGACTTAGCATCTTTAAAAGGTGCGGCGGTTTGTGTGTGCATCTGCATCCCTGGCTTCCTATCTATCAACACTACTACAACCCCAGATATACAACACAAGGTGCTGCACACTGAGCACAAACAGTTCTAACCAGTTGCATTAAATAACTAGTAATGTCAAGTTGCTTACATATTGGTGCTATTTGGTAAAGTGAGCATCGGCTCCTGCATGTTACATTGCTATGGGCATTAAAATTAATTTGGGTAACAAATTCTTGACTGCAAGCAAGATCAAATGAATCGTGGTTACATATTCAAGAATAAGGAAGCTAGAATTTTGATAAGAATTGTCTAAACTAAAGTTTGCAGTCTACCATATCATTCTTATATTGTTTTCCCATCCAGTCACTCAGTGAAGCAACACACGACTAAAAAACCTTTTATTGTACAGTAAAAATTTTTTTTTGTTGCATTGCTTCAATGAGTTTTATTCATGTTGCTTCATTCAGATTAAAATTTCGAGTGCATACTGTACAGTATGCACTCGAAATTTTTATTGCGAAAAATTGTCTAAAATAATGCTACAACTACATGTATGTAATGTTATAATTACACATCATTACTGCATTTAATAGTAGTGTTTAGGACTGATTGTATTCAACAAAATTCTCACTCAGCATATGTTGCCTTTACCTGTGGTTTGTCAAGTAAATGGACATTTCATGGTCGAACAATACCCATATCCTGCCCCTATTGCAAACTTTGGAAGTCACCATCTGCATGTCATTTCTTCCTCATCTGACTGGTCAAACCACATTTAGATGTCCACTCAGAAATGTGTGGTGTGTATGGTGTGTGTGTGTTGTGTGTGTGTGTGTTTTGTGTGTATGTATGTGTGTGCATTACACCTGGTGTTCACAAATAAAGCAATGGGCTTTAATAGAATTATTAATCTAAATGAATTTATGGATACACAGTTCAGAAGTTAGGCAAATCGAACTGTGCTATTGCCATTCATAGACGTAAAGATAAAATTAAATACTTTTTAATTAATTAATGTGATATAATTAATGTGATATACTAATATATGACAAATGTTAATTAATTGGAGGAATTTTAACTCTGAACGCTAAGTGCATATATACATGCATGCTCACTAAACGAGAATTATCTGCCTCACCATGTGTGTTATATTGTGTTGATCAAAATCACTTTGAATATGCATACAAGTGCAATACTGACATGCATGTAAGTAGTCATACAAATATGTGATCCCGGTGTAAGCACATTTTGTGTGTCCATTATAACCCACTGCACCTTTTATTGCAACAACCCATAATGCAAACTTGCAAAAAAAGGGAGTGAACGACTACACTGATCTGGCCTACACATTCTTGTTCTTGGAGTATTGAAGTGATGCATTAGTGGAGTGAAGTGAGGTCATCTGAATAATGGGGTTCATTAGCCAGTGTGAGAGGAAACATAATTACTTTGTACACGTACTTATAAGGTTACAAGTGCAGCAAGCATATGCATGCATCATAGAGCTGTGACTGATCAACACATTTTTGCACACAATATCTAACTGATGCATGAATGGTGTAACGGTTGTGTGCATGCATGAATATACACACTTGGTGTTCAAAGAGATAAACTGCCCTCCGTTCAAGATTTATTAAATTTGATTTGCATTTTATTATTAAATATTCAAAAGAACAAATTAAACTTGAAAAACAATGCTTCATTATCACATAAATCAAACAGTGGTTTTATCTCATTTCATAATTGAAGGTGTGCTGGTGTGCTGATGTGCTGGTGTGCTGAGTGTTGAGTTATTGAATGCTTGTAGACCTAACAGCAAGACACAGACACCAAACTGTCTGCAGAAATGTTACATGTACCTCTTGGTAGAGTATGTTTCAAGAGTTGCAACAATTTGAAAAAAACAACAACTGAAGTCTAGAGAGAGTGGTCATGCGCCAACATGACCTTACCATCACCAGCATTTAGATGCTGCTACAGAAACCTTTCATCTCACTTGGTCTCATGTGCAAAATGTGCAAGAAACACAGCAATGTACATTTACTAAATATCTTTAGCGTATGCAAAATTCTTTTGTTCACATTGAACAGTGAGATTTTTAACCAGAACACTGTTCATAATGGACCAACGTCAATTGCTCCAGTCGTTCATAATTGAGCGGCGCCAACACCGGATGCAATCGCGGGCTTAAGATGCTTTATTAATTATTTTAATAATGTAACGAAGCATTGCGGGATGGTTTTTCAGCAGCTACTGATGGTGTGTTTGTTTCTCCATGCCGGTGAGCCGCGCCCGTTTCTAGCTTGATTGCGGTGACTAATCGCTATCGCGTGCCCGCAGCTTTATGTCAGACCACAGAGGTTAGCTGCAGCGACTTTCGACTCACGCTTGGAGAGTACACACAACTCGAAAGATATATCGACGACGAGCTGTAAGTGCGCACGCGAGACGCCACCCCTTAAGGCATTCCTCCCTCGAATGTTAAGCACCATGGTTGCGTGCATGGCATGTACCACGATACATGTGCTGCCGCGATACGATGCACGTGGCAATTTCGATTTCTCCCTGCGTGTTATAGAGCAGGCACCTGCTCTCTGTACAACGGGAGCCTGTGCGCCGACATCGTTAGGCCGGGCGTCGATCACGTGCTGGTAGCCCACAAGCGCGCGGACGGGAACCTGACCGAGCTGACGTCCATCTTAGAGACCCAATGGGACCTACTGTCCAAGGCCACAGGACCAACGTGCCGCGAGGCGCTTCGGCGCGTCCTCTGTTACTACTACTACCCCGTCTGCAGGAACGCTACTGCCGTTGTGCCGCCAAAAACCGTGTGCCCTGGCAACTGCCGCTATGTGAAGGACCAGCTGTGTCCTACGGAGTGGGCCGCAGTGTACAACGCAACCCTGATAGTGACATCCGCGGTCCCATCTTACTACAACCTCCATTTCTCGGAATGCGACGCTGCGCTTGAGAACTACATGTACGTACCTGTGTCGCATTGTTGCCTTGACGTGGTGCCCAGTAAGTTACCCCGCCTATGCGAAAGCGGAAATGCATTTTAACTCTTCCGCTCGTCATCCCTCTCAGCCCCGTCGTCCACTCCGTCCGCATCTCCTTCAATTCCAGCGACGCATCAAACAACTTTAACCCCTGCGCTGCTATATTCTGAAGTTCACATGATAACATCAACCCTCTCTTCTCATGCCGTTGCCTCCTCCATCCTGTACGTTGCCTCGTCAGGCTCTTCAGACACAAGCAGTGCAACAATTTGGAGTACTCTGGGCTCCGCATTTGTGGTGATCCTCGTCCTCTGTATTCTGCTGTTCATTGCAGTGTGCATCAGAAGGAAACGGCGGGGTCGTCAGAGGGAGGGCACCCGCATGGAGCTTCTCCCTCCACTGTCACCCACATACGTGTCAGTAAGGGTCACGTCTCCTGAAGCACAATATACAATGGCTCTTCCTTTTCCTTTTTTTTTTTTTTTTTTTTTTTTTGCTTTGCATTTCACAGCTGCAAGTCTGTAGAGGCAGATGCACAAGACAACACAGCAAACGGCAACACGTATTGTATGTTGGGGTAGAGAGAGGGAGAGGGAGGAAGGAGAGGGAGGAGGAGAGGAGGGGAGGAAGGAGAGGGAGGGGGAGAGGAAGGAAGGGAGGGGAGGGAGGAGAGGGAGGGGAGGGAACGGAGGGAGACGAGAGGAGAGAGGGCGGGAGGGAGGAGAGAGGGGAGGTGGAGGGAGGAGAGAGGGGAGGGGAGGGGGAGGGAGTGGAGAGAGGGGAGGGGAGGGAGGAGAGAGAGGGGAAGGGAGAGGAGGAGGGAGGAGGAGAGGGGAGGGAGGGGGGGAGGAGAGGGAGGGGAGGGTGGGAGGACGAGGAGGGGAGGGGAGGGAGGAGAGAGGGGAGGGAGGGAGGAGGAGAGGGGAGGGAGGGAGAGAGAGAGAGGGGAGGGGGGGAGGGGGAGGAGGGGGGGGAGGGAGGAGAGAGGGAGGGAGGAGAGGAGGGGAGGAGGAGAGGGGAGGGGGGGGGGAGGAGAGAGAGAGGGGGGGGAGGAGAGGGAGGGAGGGAGGGAGGGAGGGAGGAGGGGAGGGAGGGGAGGGAGGGAGGGAGGAGAGGGAGGGGAGGGAGGGAGGAGAGGGAGGGGAGGAGGGGAGGGGAGGGAGGGAGGAGAGGGAGGGATGAGAGGGAGGAAGTTCCTGGAGAGGGAGGGATGAGAGGGAGGAAGTTCCTGGAGAGGGAGGGGAGGGAGGGAGGAGAGGGAGCAAGTTAATAGGTTCAATATTATTACCTGCTTGCGTGTTATGCTCACTCTGGTCTCTCCACGCAGCAACCAGCTTTCTGCAGGCTCAGGTCCACCACCTGCCCTGGGGGTGATGGCAGGATGGTAAAGGTGCCCTCTAGCTATCTCCGTCACATGACCGTCAAGATGTTTGTCCCTGGACACTGTCTGAAGCTGCTGGACTGTGTGGGACAAGGTAGGTAGGAGGGGAGGAGGCACGGGGGGGGGGGGGGGGGGGGGGGGTGAAGGGGAAGTTAGGGGAGAGGGAAAAGTAGGAGATGGAGAGGAAGGTTGGGGAGAAGGAAGGGTAGGGGGAGTAGGAGATGGGAAAGGTAAGGGTGTGGGGAAGGTAGGGGAGTAAGGGGAGTGGGAAAGGTGGGGTGGAGGGGGAATTAAGGGCGGGGGGGAAAAGGTTGGGGTCGGAGTAGGAAAGGGAAAGGTCGGTCTAGAAGGACAGATATGCATGGCTGAGGACCAGTCATGTGTAGAAACTTAATAGATTAAAACCAGGTTTAAGGGCTATCAACACAGGTGCATATTAGTCTGGCTGTTATAATACAAAATGTTGTACACTTTTGTTTTACAGATCGATTGTGTTTTGTTTCTTCTTCCAAAGACATGCTCAGTTTCCTTGGTTGTTTTTCAGGTGAATTTGGCATTGTGTACCGAGCTTACCTGAGTGATTGGATGGAGTACACCACCCCCTTATATGGTTGCTGTGAAGACCATGAAAGGTGACTGTCCCTATTATGTGTAACCGACAATCTCATACGGTGTTGGTGGGTTGGGTTTCGTGTTGGTGGGTTGGGTTTCGTGCGAGTACAAATTGAACTACTTGGGGCTGGTTGATGTTGGGTCATTCCATGCTCAGTCATGAGGTTTTGGATGCAACCTTTTCTGATGAAGGTGCAAAGTACCCTGTTTTTAGTAAGTAGTAAAGAATCCTAATCGGGCTACTTGTACAAGTATGGTTCTCGAGTTAGAAGTCTTTGAACTTTGACCTTCTAGAGCTCATTTAACCATGAACCATGTGCTTCAAGCTATAACGTATGTATCCCTATTGCTGTACAGATATGTCGTATATCATTTAAAAACCCTTAGATAGTGATCTCCATGGTGATCTCCATGTATTGATGCAACAAAAAGTTTGTTGAATTATTTATCATATGAAACGTTCTATACAAAAATGGGTCTTGTGGATTTTATTTTATAACATAAAATTTAAATTGATATATCTTCCGAAATATTAACGCTATCGGGTTCCTATTTTTTAACACAACATACCACACCATTACTATATGTGGAAATCCATTTTGGTACTGTCTTACACATGCGGGGTACCGACGTTTCAAGGTCCGATACCCCGTAGGGTTCAAAACGGCCACATCTTCAGGTAGGAGTGTCCAAATCGGTTCAAAATAGGTACCTATGTAGAAGGGTCCTACTGCTATTGATTTGTTCTGTTCGTTAATTTTTGCTTTATCTGTTATGGAGATACAAGTGTGCAAAGAAATTGCATATTTCCTGGGCGTTACGCGCCATTAACGTATTACGACTGACTTTGAGGACGTCCTCGTAATACGTTAATGGCGCGTAATATTTTTTGTATACTGTAAGTTTAAGAATTATTTTTGAAGGGTTAATGATTTGGGCTTTGGGGTTTTATTGACAAGCTGTCGAGACCAAAGTACATGTATATGTAATCCTGTGTCTATTGTATGACTTTTAAACACAAAACAGTGACTTTTTGAAACAGCAGTTATACAGCAAGCATTCGCAGTAAGGTCATCCTATTCGGGGGGGGGGAGGAACCTTTTGGCATGCTCTCCCACAATTGATGTTGTTATTGAATGGCTTCTTTGAGATGCAAAAGCTCCTCAAAGCTTTTTAAGCGATGAAAACAACAATAAGCATATGGTTAATTAAATTGGCTGAGTTAACTGTTGTCTACTAAACATATGGTTAATTAAATTGGCTGAGTTAACTGTTGTCTACTAAACATATGGTTAATTAAATTGGCTGAGTTAACTGTTGTCTAGCTTTCAAGTGTGAGATTAGTATAGAGAATAAACATTGCTTGGCATGTAGAAAATAGCTGTCTTCCTATTAATGCCCATATTACAGGGTGTCCAGACAAAACAGAGGTCAATCTGATGCTGGAGGAGAGCTCCAAGATGAAGGACTTGAGCCATCCCAACGTCCTTAGCTTGATTGGGGTCTGCCTTGATGCAGGGAGTGCCCCTTACATCATCACTCCCTTCATGGGCAATGGGAGCCTTCTGTCGTATCTGAAGAAGGAGAGACACACACTGACTGTATCCAATGCAGCTGAGCAGGACCTTGTAAGTGTGTGTGTGTGTGTGTGTGTGTGTGTGTGTGATGGTGTGGGATGGTGTGTGTGTGTGTGTGTGTGTATGTGTGGAATGGTGTGTGTGTGTGATGGTGTGATGCTGCATGTGTGGGGTCGTTTTCTTTTTAGGTTCGATGTTCATGTAGTAAACCTCATTTTTTTGTTGGAAGCCTGGGTCAATCTCCATGCTGTGGGTCCCCTTATCACCAGAGCACCCAAGCCTGCACCATCGTGTGTTAAGAATTCCTTTCCAGCCAGAGATGCTGTGTATGGCAGCAGCATCTTGCCAAATGAATGGATCACTGCAGTGAAGCCCTATATCACAACACATGTACACAGTAGCCTTCTCACATTACTCACTTTGTCTGTTGTGTCTCTAGATATCCCCTTGCCCTTTCCTGTCTCAAAACTGGCAGCTTTTCTATGGCCCTTGATAGTAGCAGCTATAGTGTACCTGTGCTCATATGGCCTTAAGTACGTAAATGTCCAACCACCCGTGAAAGGCTATGGGAAATGTGTAGTAACTGGTCATATCTGAGACCTCGAGCTTTGTGCATGTACCAGCTAAAACAGTAAAGGTTGTCGTGGTGATGGTATATTTCCCATAGTACGGTGAATTCTCGCACTATGGCATTGACCGTATTCTTTTGGATATACCACTGTATCTTGCTGTGACCTTTGAATGTCAGAATTGTGCCTTGATCTCAACACTCATTTCAGCAGTTGTTATCAATGGTTCATGTGAGTAGAGCTTTTATTTTATGAAGTGTGTAGCTACAGTTCATGGCTGTCTCTTATCTGTGTCTGAAAAGTATAAAGGGTTACAAGGGGCAATAAGTTGATTGTATCGCATCTGTTGCTGGAACAGCTCCGAGTGATGCATGATTGTTGACGCAGCAGTTTTGTACAGTTGTAACTCTAGGCACAACTGGATGCCTAAGTGATTGTATCATATTTTAATTAAGGTGCAGTTGGAAATTAAATAACACTGGCATCCATTTCTGGTAGAAGAGAATACTATATGCATCTATCGGACTGTTGTAGTACCGGGGACAGGCCTGGGGATGGACAGTGGTTCAAATGTTGATCAACCACTGTCGTCAGCTGTGTGTTGAAGTACCTGCATGATTTTGAGAAAGGGTACAGGTCGTTGTGAATCCTACCCAACCCATCTTCAAATATATTTTATTAAAAGTACTTGGTAGTGGATTGACGATTTGTCAATCAGTACACACTGCTTACATCTACCTTCAGATCTCGGATACCCAAAGAGTGCTGCTGTCCATATGCCTCCAGATAGCCAAAGGGATGGAGTACCTGGCAAGCCAGAAGTTTGTACACAGAGACCTAGCTGCAAGGAACTGCATGTAAGTCTGACAAACTCCACGCTAATGATGTGCAGACATCGCTGGGGGCAGGGATGTAATGTTATAGCCGCATGCTTTACAACAAGACGTGCATGCACATGTACAAGTTGGTTGTCGTATGTTACTAATTGGTGGCAAACACATACTGAATAGTAGTGGATAGTAGCTTCACCACCTAGTGGCGTGCCTGTACCTAGTGGCATGCCTGTACCATGCACCTAGTGGTGTGCCTGTACCTAGTGGTGTGCCTGTACCATGCACCTAGTGGTGTGTCTGTACCATGCACCTAGTGGTGTGCCTGTACCATGCACCTAGTGGTGTGCCTGTACCATGCACCTAGTGGTGTGCCTGTACCATGCACCTAGTGGTGTGCCTGTACCATGCACCTAGTGGTGTGTCTGTACCATGCACCTAGTGGCATGCCTGTACCATGCACCTAGTGGTGTGCCTGTACCATGCACCTAGTGGTGTGCCTGTACCATGCACCTCGTGGTGTGCCTGTACCATGCACCTAGTGGTGTGTCTGTACCATGCACCTAGTGGTGTGCCTGTACCATGCACCTAGTGGTGTGCCTGTACCATGCACCTAGTGGTGTGTCTGTACCATGCACCTAGTGGTGTGTCTGTACCATGCACCTAGTGGTGTGCCTGTACCATGCACCTAGTGGTGTGCCTGTACCATGCACCTAGTGGTGTGTCTGTACCATGCACCTAGTGGCATGCCTGTACCATGCACCTAGTGGTGTGCCTGTACCATGCACCTAGTGGTGTGCCTGTACCATGCACCTCGTGGTGTGCCTGTACCATGCACCTAGTGGTGTGTCTGTACCATGCACCTAGTGGTGTGCCTGTACCATGCACCTAGTGGTGTGCCTGTACCATGCACCTAGTGGTGTGTCTGTACCATGCACCTAGTGGTGTGTCTGTACCATGCACCTAGTGGTGTGCCTGTACCATGCACTAGTGGTGTGCCTGTACCCATGCACCTAGTGGTGTGCCTGTACCATGTACCTAGTGGTGTGTCTGTACCATGCACCTAGTGGTGTGCCTGTACCATGCACCTAGTGGTGTGCCTGTACCATGTACCTAGTGGTGTGCCTGTACCATGTACCTAGTGGTGTGTCTGTACCATGCACCTAGTGGTGTGCTGTACCATGCACCTAGTGGTGTGCCTGTACCATGCACCTAGTGTGTGCCTGTACCATGCACCTAGTAGTACCATGCACCTTTACCAACTGTGGGCACTTTGTTGGAGGAACTGTTTCTTTTATGTGTCAAGCCCTGGCACATATTGGTTAACCAATTATGCGCGGAATTATAAACTTTTATTGTATTCTGTGGTATGTATATGTCTGGTGTGGTGATCTCTTGATGTTTTGTTTTGCACGTGGTGTGGTTGTGATCACCTCAAATGCTTTTTGGTAGATTGATAGGAGATAATGATCTGATTGAGCTACCACATAGGTTTGTACCCTGAGTGTACATGCTGTAGTGATGTGTTGATAGCCATTTTGTATACCAAGTGTGCTTAGTGTCATGTGTTGATAGCCATGCAGATTCTAAGACCTTATTAGGCCCTGTGTCCCTCCCATACATGAAGACTATAAGATAGCAACAGTAACATTTGTACAGACCCTGTTGGTAACAAATCACTGGTGTACGGTCCTCTACGCAATAACCACACTGGTGTACGGTCCTCTACGCAATAACCACACTGGTGTACGGTCCTCTACGCAATAACCACACTGGTGTACGGTCCTCTACGCCATAATCACACTGGTGTACGGTCCTCTACGCAATAACCACACTGGTTGTACGGTCCTCTACGCCATAATCACACTGGTTGTACGGTCCTCTATGCAATAACCACACTGGTGTACGGTCCTCTACGCCATAATCACACTGGTGTACGGTCCTCTACGCAATAACCACACTGGTTGTACGGTCCTCTATGCAATAACCACACTGGTGTACGGTCCTCTATGCAATAACCACACTGGTGTACGGTCCTCTACGCACACACTGGTGTACGGTCCTCTACGCAATAACCACACTGGTGTACGGTCCTCTATGCAATAACCACACTGGTGTAGGGTCCTCTATGCAATAACCACACTGGTGTACAGTCCTCTACGCCATAACCACACTGGTGTACGGTCCTCTACGCAATAACCACACTGGTGTACGGTCCTCTACGCAATAACCACACTGGTGTACGGTCCTCTATGCAATAACCACACTGGTGTAAGGTCCTCTATGCAATAACCACACTGGTGTACGGTCCTCTATGCAATAACCACCACTGTCCTTTACGCAATAACCACACTGGTGTACGGTCCTCTATGCAATAACCACACTGGTGTACGGTCCTCTATGCAATAACCACACTGGTGTACGGGTCCTCTGCGCAATAACCACACTGGTGTAAGGTCCTCTACGCAATAACCACACTGGTGTACGGTCCTCTACGCAATAACCACACTGGTGTACGGTCCTCTATGCAATAACCACACTGGTGTACGGTCCTCTACGCAATAACCACACTGGTGTACGGTCCTCTATGCAATAACCACACTGGTGTACGGTCCTCTATGCAATAACCACACTGGTGTAAGGTCCTCTATGCCATAACCACACTGGTGTAAGGTCCTCTATGCAGTAACTACACTGGTGTAAGGTCCTCTATGCAATAACCACACTGGTGTACGGTCCTCTACGCAATAACCACACTGGTGTACGGTCCTCTACGCAATAACCACACTGGTGTACGGTCCTCTATGCAATAACCACACTGGTGTACGGTCCTCTATGCAATAACCACTGGCAATATCGTGCAGTGCATGCTGTACGACCAGTGCTGGAGCCCCTTGTCACATTTGACACACCAAAGATGCAAATTTTCGTCTTCCGCATATAAACTGCTAACAATTAATCCCTGTAAGCCACATACTTACAGGTGCACCCTTCATTCAAAAGACTCATTTGCATACTAAATGTGCTTTTAAAAGTTTCAGAACTTATTCATTTTTACTTACAGCTCTTGTGCAAATTTGTGTGTTCTTCTCTCGTGCTCATCGATATCAGAATGACTCTTCATAGTTCTCAGAATCAGTTGGGCTTTCATTTCTTGCATTCATCATGGGTAGTTTATGGCTTGTGTGTGTCGTGATGCAAAGGTGGAACTCTCAGAGCATTGTGTCATGTGCTTAGAACACTGATCCGTTCCGTCACTACAGGATAGACCTTAACAACGTTATCAAGGTGGCTGACTTTGGGCTCAGTGAAGACATGTACGCCAAGAACTACTACAGACAGAGTGATACTGAGGAGTGCAAGGTCAAACTGCCCATCAGGTGGATGGCCTTAGAGAGCTTTCACGATGGAATCTTCTCTGAGAAGACTGATGTGGTATGTTTGAGACCAAATGCAGTTAGAACCCATTGAAGTGGCACTTTCCTACATGTATGTAGGATTGGATTCTTGGACCTGGCTTTTGATCAATTTAGTTAAGGGGCAAGCCGCACAGCAGCAGCATACTTACCGCAATGTGTAGGGTGTGTGACTGGTACTAGCCATTCACACACATGCATGTACACTGTAAAATTCTTTCAACGATAGTGACACAGTTTTCACGTTCCCTGGGAGAGTTCATAACACCATCTTTTCTGATGCCCTATCACTTTGTAGTCCATTCTCATACCTTGTAGAAGGATCGTGATAATGGCTGTGGGTATTCTAAACGTATCGTCTGGTCCAAGTATCCCTACTCATAGCTGCCCCCCAGGTTAATATTGATCTGCTGTGTCATATTATCTTATTCTGTATCTGTTTGTACCGGAGAATGAATTCACGTTCATGCAGTAAAATTTATCACACCACCACTATAAACCAAGTCATGTTTGTTAAAGTCATACTTTGAAGGCAGTTATTAATTGTATACAGGATTTATACTCCTGGATCATAGATCCTGTACATTATGAGAGGGTTAATAACTGCCATCAAAGTAGTCTGGTTAAAAGGTACTCAGTGGTTGATTCGTATGGTATTCCAATTCATTGCACAACGCTGCTTATCATAAGCAATTACATGTGATTCCAACACGTGTGTTGTACCTACATGTACCTAACTACCTATCTATAATACATGCCTACCTACCTACCTCCTTAATGTCTTCCTATTCATGTGTGTCTACCTCTATTTCTTGCAGTGGTCCTATGGGGTCACCTGTTGGGAGGTCTTCACACTGGGAAAGATACCCTATCCTGGAGTGACTCCATTCTCCCTTGTCAAATACCTCGATGAAGGTGGACGGTTGGAGAAGCCCTCCAATGCTGCATGCTCGGACGAAATGTGAGGGTCTGCATATTACGCGTTCACGCGCATCATAGTGTGCTTGTAAAATCGTGCCATGTGGCGCTACAGCAACTCAAGATGTAATGATTTGTGGTTGCAATTTTGAAACATTCAAGCCACATGCAGACATTACTTGTTGTTTGTATTCATTCATCAAGCATTTTGTGCACATCGTTATCCCAGAAAACAAAGCAAGAGCTCAATTATGTGCTGTGCATAATGTCCTGCCTCATGTGTCCATCCATATCGTAGATTGATAACTTAATGATTTTATCCAATTAACCAAATGCTTTTTGTGTAATCTAGACAAGCTAATGGTTAACCAGTGTAGAGACAGCATATATTAACATGCCTGTAACCATTAATCATTTGGGATCGTTATTGCAAAAAGGGACCTAAAGCATGTTTTTGCAGGATTTTTGTTGTTGATATTCTAGAAGTCTGAAATGTCCTCTACACATTGCTACTTTACACACTGAGAATTGGAGTAATAATCAGGGATTTACCGCTCCCACCCCCTATCCACCCCCTACCCACCCCCTGGTTTGCCCCTAATTTGACTAGCCCACCCCCTGGTTTACACATGCCATGTCAATAAAACTGCATGGCATGCCATTTAACAGTGCAGAGGGAAGACTTTTATTTTTGCACACTCCCTATATTCCGAAACCCACCCCCTGTTGCAAACTTGGCGGTAAATCCCTGAGTATGTGTCATGGAGTTGTTAAGATGCTGTATTTTAATTACCCATACATTTCAATGCAAGTGTTACATTTATATTGTGCGTACTGGAAAATTTATAATATATGCGCTAGGTCCCTTTTCGCGGAAACGATCCCATATAATCAAGTTGTGTCTGCATTGTTTAGATTAATCCTTTCAATATTCACAGTTATCATGTGATGAAAAGCTGTTGGAATGTCTCGTCAGATGAAAGGCCTTCATTTGCAGAACTTGTTTTAACCATCACTTCAGTGCTTGAAACTTTAGTTGTCTACCTTGACCTGGACGTCTCAAAATGCAAACATGTTCTCGAAGTATCGAAGTCACCAGCCATTTCATGTAACCCATTGATGCTGCAGGTGCTGCCAGCCCAGCTCCACATGTGGAAAACACAAACGTGATGCCCTTGGAACCTCCAACTATTGTTGTAGAGGAGATATATTAATGGTGTGGAGTGAGGAGAGGCACCACCCACTCCATATACCTGCATGTTATTTTTATACTTTGTGTCACTTATTGTGTTAATGCTTTTACAATGGTGTTTTTATTTAGTCTTTCAGTCACTGGTACTATTTTATAATCATTCATTTCAAACACAGAACTACTAGTAAACGGCCATTTATGGCCAACTGCAGCTGCATTTTCCCATGTGAGGATAAGGATAGCCAGCTGGTAGTGTGCAGAATACTTGTGATTATTTCTGTGACCTGCTTAATTGTGCATTTTAAGCACATCAACGCTAAGGCCTCTGTAGTCATCTCAACCTCACATTAATTAATGCGGCCAAATGCCAGGTGCTGGCAAGGCTAGGGACTAATTACTGGTTGCATAAACATTGCATGTCACTATTACTGTTTGTATTCATTTATTTACTGCCTCTGGACCATTGCCAATAGCAACCTATGGGACCTGGAATTGACCTTGTTATATTATTTCTGTGCATATACATGAAGGCAAATTGGCAAATTGCACTGAGATAAGCTCACTAAACCTCAGTATTCTTCCACTTGCATCGATATCATGTACGATTGCGTAGTGTGGACCACGATAGCTCAAGAGAAGAGCTAGGGCCCACGCATACACCATAGTGTAGTGCCTGTTGAGAGCATTCCAAGGCAAATGTCACAAGTTTATGTTTCTACCCCTCACGGTAGTAGTGGAAGATGTAAGTTGAGGGGGGGTGGGGGGTAAAGGATTGTTTCAGGTCATTTTGGGGGGTATTTTTTCCTTTGTGTATTTTGAAATTCTTGATCATTTTGAGCTCGATACTAATATTTTACCTTCACTTGAGTCCAACTATGTGTTATCTAGCTGGCACACACAGGGTTAAAATCATGGTATCCATGTTACAATCACTGATCAGTCAGGTCCCCCCCATATTAGGAACAAATGTGAGAATGGATTAATTTGAATAGTTAGCACTCCCTGTATGACTAATCACATCAACCTCGCTTTCATCCCGTCACAACACCACTGGTAAAGAAACGTGTGTGTCATTGTGGAGCTAGCTGAGAGGATGAAGCCTCTCCTGTACAGTCAGTATTGTGGCACCGCAGCAAGGAAATTTTAAGCAGTAATAACAAGGAAACTCACATAATGAGTTAAATCGTATTCAGGACGAAAGCATCCACCTGTCTGCCCTATTGCAAGAAGGTGATAATATGAATTTAGTGAGAGTGTTGTGCATAATTTCAATAATTATATACTCAACCAAACATCAGGTAGATGTCTTATTTATAGGTGTGGTCATGTGACCAGTGGGTCTTGGATTTAACCCTGGTGCAATATTTTATTTTAAAACTCTTTTCTCTTCATCAGTTGAAAAAGTACTCACTGAACAGCTGAATGGATCTAACCAAGAGCTTATACAATCAATTCTACATGCTCAGGCTGAGTGGTGCCTCTATAGGTTTTTGACATGGTGTCCCCCTC
>JABACO010000009.1:3055796-3197069 GCA_013339895.1 Ephydatia muelleri | reverse complement strand
AAGGGAAGGTGCAAGTGTGTGAGAAGGAAGGTGTGCAAGTGGTGTGTGAAGGGAGGTGGCAGTGTGTGTGAAGGGAAGGTGGCCAAGTGTGTGTGAAGGGAGGGTGCATGTGTAAGGAGGTGTGCACGTGTGTGAAGGATGTGATATGTGTGAAGGGATGGTCATGTATGTGAAGGAAAGGTGTGCACATGTGGAAGGGATGGTGCAGAAGGGAAGGTGTGTTTGTGTGTGTATGTGTTGTGAAGGAAAGGTGTGTGCAGTCACTTGGGGCAATGTAGGACATGGAAGACTGTAACATCCAAGAGACTACTTCCAATGACGGCAAGGACCTTACCAACTGCAGTTTTGCCATGTGTGGCAGAAGGGATGCTTTGACCAACTTCTCAGTGGACCCCATGGCCAGCTGGCTACTGCTGTTGCTCCCCAAAGGCGTACACATCACATGTCTCGGACACAAATGGCTTCTCCCCCAGGCTCTGCACCCATGTCCTCACTAAGGCAACCTCGTGCAGTCAGCAGAGATGTGAGAGAGCTACATGTAAGGGAAGGGCAGCAGAGATGCGAGAGAGCTACATGTAAGGGAAGGGCAGCAGAGATGTGAGAGAGCTACATGTAAGGGAAGGGCAGCAGAGATGCGAGAGAGCTACATGTAAGGGAAGGGCAGCAGAGATGTGAGAGCTACATGTAAGGGAAGGGCACAGAGATGCGAGAGAGCTACATGTAAGGGAAGGGCAGCAGAGATGTGAGAGAGCTACATGTAAGGAAGGGCAGCAGAGATGTGAGAGAGCTACATGTAAGGGAAGGGCAGCAGAGATGTGAGAGCGCATGTAAGGGAAGGGCAGCAGAGATGTGAGAGAGCTACATGTAAGGGAAGGGCAGCAGAGATGTGAGAGAGCTACATGTAAGGGAAGGGCAGCAGAGATGCAGAGAGCTACATGTAAGGGAAGGGCAGCAGAGATGTGAGAGAGCTACATGTAAGGGAAGGGCAGCAGAGATGTGAGAGAGCTACATGTAAGGGAAGGCAGCAGAGATGTGAGAGAGCTACATTAAGGGAAGGGCAGAGATGTGAGAGAGCTACATGTAAGGGAAGGGCAGCAGAGATGCGAGAGAGCTACATGTAAGGGAAGGGCAGCAGAGATGCGAGAGAGCTACATGTAAGGGAAGGGCAGCAGAGATGTGAGAGAGCTACATGTAAGGGAAGGGCAGCAGAGATGTGAGAGAGCTACATGTAAGGGAAGGGCACCAGAGATGTGAGAGAGCTACATGTAAGGGAAGGGCAGCAGAGATGCGAGAGAGCTACATGTAAGGGAAGGGCAGCAGAGATGTGAGAGAGCTACATGTAAGGGAAGGGCAGCAGAGATGTGAGAGAGCTACATGTAAGGGAAGGGCAGCAGAGATGTGAGAGAGCTACATGTAAGGGAAGGGCAGAGATGTGAGAGAGCTACATGTAAGGGAAGGGCAGCAGAGATGTGAGAGAGCTACATGTAAGGGAAGGGCAGCAGAGATGCGAGAGAGCTACATGTAAGGGAAGGGCAGCAGAGATGCGAGAGAGCTACATGTAAGGGAAGGGCAGCAGAGATGTGAGAGAGCTACATGTAAGGGAAGGGCAGCAGAGAGCTACATGTAAGGGAAGGGCAGCAGAGATGCGAGAGAGCTACATGTAAGGGAAGGGCAGCAGAGATGTGAGAGAGCTACATGTAAGGGAAGGGCAGCAGAGATGTGAGAGAGCTACATGTAAGGGAAGGGCAGCAGAGATGTGAGAGAGCTACATGTAAGGGAAGGGCAGCAGAGATGTGAGAGAGCTACATGTAAAGGAAGGGCAGCAGAGATGCGAGAGAGCTACATGTAAGGGAAGGGCAGCAGAGATGCGAGAGAGCTACATGTAAGGGAAGGGCAGCAGAGATGCGAGAGAGCTACATGTAAGGGAAGGGCAGCAGAGATGCGAGAGAGCTACATGTAAGGGAAGGGCAGCAGAGATGTGAGAGAGCTACATGTAAGGGAAGGGCAGCAGAGATGCGAGAGAGCTACATGTAAGGGAAGGGCAGCAGAGATGTGAGAGAGCTACATGTAAGGGAAGGGCAGCAGAGATGTGAGAGAGCTACATGTAAGGGAAGGGCAGCAGAGATGTGAGAGAGCTACATGTAAGGGAAGGGCAAGCAGAGATGCGAGAGAGCTACATGTAAGGAAGGGCAGCAGAGATGCTAGAGGCATGAGAGCTACATGTAAGGGAAGGGCAGCAGAGATGTGAGAGAGCTACATGTAAGGGAAGGGCAGCAGAGATGTGAGAGAGCTACATGTAAGGGAAGGGCAGCAGAGATGCGAGAGAGCTACATGTAAGGGAAGGGGCAGCAAGATGTGGAGAGAGCTACATGTAAGGGAAGGGCAGCAGAGATGCGAGAGAGCTACATGTAAGGGAAGGGCAGCAGAGATGTGAGAGAGCTACATGTAAGGGAAGGGCAGCAGAGATGCGAGAGAGCTACATGTAAGGGAAGGGCAGCCGAGATTGTGAGAGAGCTACATGTAAGGGAAGGGCAGCAGAGATGTGAGGAGAGCTACATGTAAGGGAAGGGCAGCAGAGATGCGAGAGAGCTACATGTAAGGGAAGGGCAGCAGAGATGTGAGAGAGCTACATGTAAGGGAAGGGCAGCAGAGATGTGAGAGAGGCTACATGTAAGGGAAGGGCAGCAGAGATGTGAGAGAGCTACATGTAAGGGAAGGGCAGCAGAGATGTTGAGAGAGCTACATGTAAGGGAAGGGGCAGCAGAGATGCGAGAGAGCTACATGTAAGGGAAGGGCAGCAGAGATGTGAGAGAGCTACATGTAAGGGAAGGGCAGCAGAGATGTGAGAGAGCTACATGTAAGGGAAGGGCCAGCAGAGATGTGAGAGAAGCTACATGTAAGGGAAGGGCAGCAGAGATGTGAGAGAGCTACATGTAAGGGAAGGGCAGCAGAGATGCGAGAGAGCTACCTGTAAGGGAAGGGCAGCAGAGATGCGAGAGAGCTACATGTAAGGGAAGGGCAGCATAGATGTAGAGAGCTACATGTAAGGGAAGGGCAGCAGAGATGTGAGAGAGCTCATGTAAGGGAAGGGCACCAGAGATGTAGAGAGAGCTACATGTAAGGGAAGGGCAGCAGAGATGCGAGAGAGCTACATGTAAGGGAAGGGCAGCAGAGATGTGAGAGAGCTACATGTAAGGGAAGGGCAGCAGAGATGTGAGAGAGCTACATGTAAGGGAAGGGCAGCAGAGATGTGAGAGAGCTACATGTAAGGGAAGGGCAGCAGAGATGTGAGAGAGCTACATGTAAGGGAAGGCAGCAGAGATGTGAGAGAGCTACATGTAAGGGAAGGGCAGCAGAGATGCGAGAGAGCTACATGTAAGGGAAGGGCAGCAGAGATGCGAGAGAGCTACAGTAAGGGAAGGGCAGCAGAGATGTGAGAGAGCTACATGTAAGGGAAGGGCAGCAGAGAGCTACATGTAAGGGAAGGGCAGCAGAGATGCGAGAGAGCTACATGTAAGGGAAGGGCAGCAGAGATGTGAGAGAGCTACATGTAAGGGAAGGGCAGCAGAGATGTGAGAGAGCTACATGTAAGGGAAGGGCAGCAGAGATGTGAGAGAGCTACATGTAAGGGAAGGGCAGCAGAGATGTGAGAGAGCTACATGTAAAGGAAGGGCAGCAGAGATGCGAGAGAGCTACATGTAAGGGAAGGGCAGCAGAGATGCGAGAGAGCTACATGTAAGGGAAGGGCAGCAGAGATGCGAGAGAGCTACATGTAAGGGAAGGGCAGCAGAGATGCGAGAGAGCTACATGTAAGGGAAGGGCAGCAGAGATGTGAGAGAGCTACATGTAAGGGAAGGGCAGCAGAGATGCGAGAGAGCTACATGTAAGGGAAGGGCAGCAGAGATGTGAGAGAGCTACATGTAAGGGAAGGGCAGCAGAGATGTGAGAGAGCTACATGTAAGGGAAGGGCAGCAGAGATGTGAGAGAGCTACATGTAAGGGAAGGGCAGCAGAGATGTGAGAGAGCTACATGTAAAGGAAGGGCAGCAGAGATGCGAGAGAGCTACATGTAAGGGAAGGGCAGCAGAGATGTGAGAGAGCTACATGTAAGGGAAGGGCAGCAGAGATGCGAGAGAGCTACATGTAAGGGAAGGGCAGCAGAGATGCGAGAGAGCTACATGTAAGGGAAGGGCAGCAGAGATGTGAGAGAGCTACATGTAAGGGAAGGGCAGCAGAGATGCGAGAGAGCTACATGTAAGGGAAGGGCAGCAGAGATGTGAGAGAGCTACATGTAAGGGAAGGGCACCAGAGATGCGAGGAGAGCTACATGTAAGGGAAGGGCAGCAGAGATGTGAGAGAGCTACATGTAAGGGAAGGGCAGCAGAGATGTGAGAGAGCTACATGTAAGGGAAGGGCAGCAGAGATGTGAGAGAGCTACATGTAAGGGAAGGGCAGCAGAGATGTGAGAGAGCTACATGTAAGGGAAGGGCAGCAGAGATGTGAGAGAGCTACATGTAAGGGAAGGCAGCAGAGAGCTACATGTAAGGGAAGGGCAGCAGAGATGTGAGAGAGCTACATGTAAGGGAAGGGCAGCAGAGATGTGAGAGAGCTACATGTAAGGGAAGGGCAGCAGAGATGTGAGAGAGCTACATGTAAGGGAAGGGCAGCAGAGATGTGAGAGAGCTACATGTAAGGGAAGGTGCAGCTGAGCCCAAATGCTTCACTAAACCATGAGCATGGAGGTATAATGAAGATATGGGGTGCTAATGGAGGCGACTCATCTCTACCCAAGAGATCTGCGCCCTTACATCTTTTACAAAATGAATTAAATAATTAGGCTGGCTATAGTGACATCAAATGCACAGGCTTACAATTATTATTGTAAATCCACAAACAAAAATATAAGCTGATGCACCAGAATTAAGAAGTATACTGTCAGCCCATTGTCTTCTGTCATCACATTTAGGAGTGGGGGAGTTCACACAACGTATTCAACAATCCAACAATGCTAAGCTGGCAAGTGTATAAACATACTCTGACCTTCCAAACAACACGAAAGGGGTGAGTGTGACTGTGACACCAGTTGGTGTTAGTGTGGTACAAGTAGGTGTTACTGTGACACCAGTAGGTGTTAATGTGATGCCACATCTTATTACACTGAGCACCAATGAACCACAATAGCCTACCTCCAGGCTACACCTTTGCTAAGCAAACAAAGTAGAAGGCCATATCCTACATGTACCTTGCTAACACAGAAGCAAATATACCAATGATCCAATATGGCTCATGGCAGCCTTCCCATTACAATGGTTACCTCGTCACAGAGGTGTAACAGAAAATCTATCAGCATCACGTGACCTTCTGGAGTGCGCTCTTGAGGAGCAAACGGTCTTGGGCTCCCGTGGATCACTGCACCATGCAGTCGCTGCAGGGAAAGCAACATCGCACTCAAATAACACATTTTGTAAAAAGCAAGGCAAAATGGTGTACATTTAATGAACAGACATACCTTGCCGTTACTACCTAGTCAGTTATTTAGCTTTAAAATTCAATTTTAAAAAGATTAAACAGACCCTCAAAATGTATGTTTGGACAGGAAAAAATACTCACTGTCCTCTTCCTTATCTCTTCCACTGCTTCAAGGCAGGACTCCATGGAGAGCGCACAGGGCTGACTCTGTACCTCCTTTCCCCCCGTCGCCAGATAGCCAGCCAAGCACGACAGCATCCTCTCCACCCACGTCAACACACCTCCCAGGGTGCCCTGCTGCAGAACTAGGGTCAGCATGATCTCGCACGCAAGCCTCTTCCCCTCCCGGTCGACACACGCGTCGGCCTGGGCTATGGAGTACAGGAATTCCGTCGACTGCTCCAGGCAGCAGGCACTCAGGTTGTTGAATGACTTTAAGTTGGACAGAGAGAGGGGTGGGATGCCCTTCAACACCAGAAGCACAGAGCGAAGGACTTCGTTTGGCAAGCTTGGTTGTGGCAAGCTGCGCGGGTAAGACCCCGAAGGCAGCTGCTGCTCAATGAGCCTCTGCCACGTCAGCTGAGACCAGGACTGCCTCAGGAGAGCGAAGACTACGGTCAGTCCCGTTTTCACGCCCAGTTCGACCAGTACGTCATTGCCCGTTCTTTTTTCGGGGGAGTCTAACAACGGTTCCGTTACATCAGACTGTTTCCTGTCGTCGACGCTCCCTCCTCCTCCCGCCTCCGTGCCTTGCACAGCGGCTAGGGCGCGTTTCATGTTGCCCTCTGAATAGGTGTGTTGCTCACGAGCGCTGACCACTCTCCGCCAAACCAAGCTCTGCCTCTTCATGAGTATAAGCGCGGGGGTCTCCGCTACCGAGGACACTGCTCTGGCAATATTCTGAGAGAGGTCTTGGGCTATGTGGGTCATGGCGGCTGTCGAGAGGGGGCTTGCAGAAAAGTCCGGGAACTCGTAGGCCCTGAGAACTGACTTCTCGTCAACGAATTTTACTTCGTTCTGGGATGTGATGTCTTCCAGTAGCCTCCCCAAGGCGTGACTGTCGAAAATCTGTGTCAAATCGCATGACACCCATCGTGGGTTATTACTCTCTCTCGCTGTTATCTTTATCTGTGCCATAGTGGTATGCTTGTACCGCGAATTTGAATTAAAATACTTAATTCGGCGCACATGTAGTTGCAACTTCTTCGAACAAAGATAATTCTTGCTACCTAACCGCCATACTACGGTTTGCCCACAGCTGCTTTTAAATGCCCGCCAATGAGTTAGTGCGCAATAAGTTATTCAGGAATAATGTTTAATAACTTCTACAATTGTACAACAAAGCTCTGGTTAAGATGGCTCTTGCAATTGTCTGTAATGATAAGTAATGATGATAATGGTTGCTGTTAACGATTAGCGGTAATCGATCAGTCTACTCTTGCATTGATGATGGTGTTTTGCAGGTCCCAGCAAACAGTTGAGTTGCTTGTACCCTTTCCATCATTCGGAAGCTGGGCCCTCAATGTCAATAGAATGAAGGGCGACCTGTGTAGTTTGAGTAACCTAAACTTCCTTTCAGTTATATTCTAGAAGTCTGAAAGTCCTCTACACATTGCTTCTTACGCACTATGAGTGTCTGTCATGGAGCTGTAAATCTGTGGATTTTTAATTAGCACTGATGCAAGAGTTACATTTCTATTGCGGGTACAGACTACTGTAATTTATCACTGACGTCTATGCCCTATTCGCAGAAACAATCCGATAAAAATAACTAGATGTCTACCTATATGCCATCCAAGGCTTTAGCTGGTGTGTATGAGAATAGCTCCAACATTGACCCTGATGTACTAAGTCGAAGCGATTCAGCTGGCTAGAGGCTTAACTTAGTGTATTATAAACGGCAGCTTCATGGCCAGTTTGGACCCAAGGACATATTTAAATCTCAGCCATGACTACTGACTTTGGGAATGGTCAGACGGGACACCAGCGTAGTGGGTCTCTTCGCACCTACATTTAAGTGTTCATGCAGCAGATAGAATGCCCCAAGTCCCGGCAGTTGGGTCCATTGGAATGGAGTACTACGATGCCTACGAGTATAATGCAATTGAAATTAAAATTAAAAAAAGACAGCCTCTTTAAACTCGCGACTATTCTGCCCTCTGTAGTACTGTCCCTGTCACACCAACATTATTACACGTATATACTAAATAAATTCCGCCGCTACAGATGGCCTTACATCGGGGACTATCAACGTGCTGGTCTCGTGGGCCTCCACTGCCTCCACTTTGGCGGTCGCGGCCTTATCGCCCACCGCCTCCCTTCGGACCAGGCCCCTGTAGGTGGCTGCTATGCGATGCTTGACGCTCGGCTGTAGCAGCACGACGATCGGGAGCAGAAAACGGACCGTTTGCAGTGAGCAGGTCATCACGGCCACCGCCACGGCTCCGTGGTACTTGTCGTACAGTACGAAGTAGAGAGTAGAGAACAGCCCGAACATGTAGACCACACAGCACGCTAGGGCATAGATCACTAGCGGCATCAGCTCTTTCAGGACCTCCCAGTGCTTGTGCCTCAAATTCCCGCGCTTTCCCAGCAATCCCGCGATGAACTTGGCGAATACGATCATGATCAGGACGAGGCTTCCCAGGTACATGATGAACACGGGACCGACCGTGGCTCCGAACTGGAATCCGATTGAGTGTTTGGACCCCTTGTAGCACTTGTTTTTCACCCAGCACCACACCGTTGTCAGCCCGAACGTGTCTCCGATGAACGGGATCCAAGCCACGAGCAACGGCAACACGAAGGTAAAGAGTAACCCGGCGATGTCGCACCGCCGCTGATTCAACAGCATACGGCACGTGACCAGTGAGAACACGTTAGAAGATATCCAGAGCGTTGCGAAGGTCGACGAGAAGATGAAATACTGAACCAGAAATGCAAACGTCACACAGGTGTCGTTCCACCCCGACCCTTGTCTCAACGAAAGGGTGGGAACGGAGCTGGTGTCCACTGGCAACACGGTGATACCGGTCGACAGGGCCGCGAAGAGACTGCTGATCGCCAGGTACAGAGTGAGGCGGTGGATGTAGGACCGATACGCTTTGGACAACAGCACCATGACGATTGTGGCTATGCAACCGAGAGAACCGATGACAGCGAACCCTAACGTGGTCGCCACGTAAATGTTCGCCTGCGTCTCCGTAACCGAGTAATTGCAGTCGACATCTGGATCACTAGTCATTCTTTGTTATCAGGGGCGGATGCAAGAAGGGTGTATATATAATTATGATGGTGTCAAAAAAGGAGGAGGATGTGCCATTATTCTGGAGTACTACATCATTACCACTTTTTAATTGATGTGGGAAAATGCTGGAGCCGTGAGCCTTTCTTGACAGCACGCACCACAAATTAATTTGTTTAGCCGTTTTCTGACTGAGAGTGGAAGCTGAAATGAGTCGAAACATAAGTATACGTTTAGGTAATGATTATCAACTCCCTCCCCCTCTCTCTCTCCCTCTGCTCTTGTAAGGAAGAAAGAACGGGCTTTAACTGCATTGTACAATACTTGCGATAATTCGTGTTGTGCACGGGCCATTAACAGGAAAATGTCACTGCATCATTTCTATATATAGAGTCAAAGCATCTGAGTTTTTCAGCCCTCTTTAGCTTGGTGTGGCTTGTTCAGCAGGGGCTGAAAACTTGATACACGGTTTGTGTCGCTGTATTTCGGAACATTGGGAGGATGATGATTTTGTTGCCTGCAAGGTTGACCTTAGGAATGCCTTTAATGGACCTTCTAGAGGAGTGTGCAACTCACTTCCCTGAGCTTTTCAGGTGGGTTTTTTGGGTGTTATGGACAACATCCCATCTTGTGGCACTCCATGGGTACTCTGGGTCTGAACCAGAGATAGTATAGTAGGGAGATTGGAAGCGCATCACGTGCACTATACCTATGCGCGGAACATCCGAGGTAGTGATAATCGCACCTCTGAACTTGTGAAAAGGGGTGGATTTTTGGAGTAGGACTCTGAGATTTTCGCTTGAATCTCTTAAAAGGTAAAACAAAACGTTGCAATAATGCGGTCAACGAATAGTTATGTATTCTTTTTACGTTAGCCTAATGCATAGCCGTTAGTTTTCCGCTTCAAAGTAGTGAAAGGATGGATTTTTTTTTGCCTCCAGATAACCACTCGTTACCTGGTAAAGCTTTAGCCTCGCTTTTGTGCTTTAAGTATATTCCTGATGTAGTATTGTGCATTGATGGAAGTTATAAGTTTTAAAACTAATCCTTGCTTGATAGGACGTGATTATGTGTTACGTGACCTCTTAGGGATATTTCGACGGTCGGTTGCGCGGCAAGACCCTCCTGAGTATGTTTTTTTCCAATACCACTAGGCCTGAAAAGTGCTTTGGTACACAGGGCATAGCTTCAAAGTGCGTTGTGCGGTTACTATATAACGCTGGAAAGGGACACCAAAAATTTATGTTACGTCAGAGATGATAATGGCTTCAAATTATCTTTGTTTCAGGCATGGGTGGATCAAAATTTCGACTGGGCAGAATTCCGAAATACACAGACCAGCTACAGAGAAAGCCTATGACCCTCATGGTCTCCATTCCACGTCCCCTTCTGTCTGTGCAGGTGTCTCCTGGGCTCCATTTATCACTTTGTCCTACCAGAGATACACACTCTGACTGTAGTGATGCACCTCCACTTACAGTGTCATTTCCACTAGCCACATTTATGAAGGGCAGTGTATCATCTCTTGTTTCACTTTCACACCGGTTGTCTGTGCTTCCACTGCCACTACATTGGGTTAAAATTTGCAATGTATAGTACCACTCACTTTGAGTAAAGTTGAAGTTTTGGTTGATGGCAACCCTGGTGTCACTGTGTCATTGAATTTCAACGAACAGCTGCAATGGACTGCTATGATTGCACTGAAAAGAATAAATCACAGTCCGTCTTCCATATTCTTTAACTCTTTTACGGGCAACAGAGCAATATTGCACCGCAGGTGCTATACTAAAGCCACTCTGTTTATCTAAACAGTTAACACTTGCAGTCAACAACATATTGATCAGTTGTTTCCTGGTCATATAGTGCAAGTTGTTTGCTAACTATGTTTTCCTGCAAACACGCAACACTTTTTTTTTGCACATGCAACATGTTTACCGTAATATTTGGCTTTGCCTACGAAAGAGTTAACTTGCCTCTCATAACGAAGAATGTGGAGGATGTTTTAAAGGTTATTCAGTTCTTTGATTCAGTGAAACTTTGCATAGGCAACCTAGATCCTGGCTTGGTAAATATGTGGGGAAAAATGTTTGTCATGCATAGTTTTACTGGTATGTTGATTCTTTTTTTTTTTTTTTTGCATTTACCTGTCATGTGTATTCTTTTTAACATAGGTGCATGTGCTGGATTCTTGGATAACCAAACATTGGTTAGATGCTCAATTCGTCACACAAAATGTGATATCATCCTGCCAAATGAGTGTAGAGCAATACGTTGTTCTATTTGTTCATCGTGTAACGCATACACCGGAAATAGGTAAATGAGAAGAACATCTACATGCATACAAGTGACTTCTTATATAACATAAAAGAATGTTCTAGAGCAGATCAGCACGTGATGTCGTTACACTGCTCCCTCCTTGAAGAGGACACGTCCACGTGTCATGCTAAAAATAAGTCCAACTTCCAAGCCTTTCTGGAGGCTGTCTGCTGCGGCTAGAACGACGCAGAGGGACTTGTTCAACTTGTTGAGGCTCTGTGTCATCACCGTCATCCTGCTCACCAACTTCCTCTACTGGGTCTTCATGATAATGTTCTACTGGCTGTTGAGTTTCCTCGTCAGCTGGTGCTAATTGCGCAGCCTGGTTCTGTGGCACTACCACCATGTCATACATTTCTTCATTCACATCGTGCGGTGGGATGGTCTCCCTAGCTGGTACATCACCCTGCTGTGAAGGACCTGCTTCTTCTGTATGCTCCACCCTGTGCAAGTATGGCTTCAACCTGTCAAAATGTACTGTGTGCTGTTTGTGAGGACTGGCATCTTGTTTGATTTTGTATACGCAATTATTTAGCACATCCACCACTGTGTATGGCCCTTTCCAAAATCTATGCAACTTCTTAGAATACCCCCGTGGTACTGCTGCATTGTGTAGCCATACTTTGTCCCCTTTAACAAAAGGGTTACCTGCAACCTTTGTGTCGTACAACAGTTTATGTCTTTTCTGCTCAGCAGAAAGGTGCTGTCGTACACGTTCATAAGCTTCGCTCAACCACTTCCGTAATTCCTTAACATACACTGGAACATTAGTAGGCTGACCAGAACCTGTGGGCAAACCAAACATGACATCGATAGGCAGCTGCACCTCTCTGCCAAACATCAGGGAAAATGGTGTATGTTTGGTAGCCTCATGGACACTAGTCCGATATGCCAACATAAGGCACGGTAGCTTCAGGTCCCAGTTGCTTTCGTCATCAACTGCTGCCATTCTCAACATCGACAATAAAGTCCTGTTGAAACGCTCAATCATGCCGTCTGATTGCGGGTGGTAGGGCGTGGTCCTGGTCTTGACAATTCCCATCAGCTGACAGAGCTCTTTTATTAGGGATGATTCAAAGCTTCTACCCTGATCTGTATGGAGGTGTGTCGGTGCCCCAAACCTGGAAACAAACTCATTAACAAACACACGAGCTACTGTAACTGTCTCCATGTCTGGGATAGCAAACGCTTCCGTCCACTTGGTAAAGTAATCACCGATTACCAACACGTACTTATTTGAACGGGGTGTCAACGGTAGAGGACCCAGGATATCCATCGCCACACGTTGCATAGGGGTTGTAGAAACGTCCGCTTGCAATGGAGCGTGACGGTGTTTAGGTGGCGACTTCGTCGACCCACACAAATTACACGAATCACACCATCCCTGCACATCCCGGCGCTGCCCAACCCAGTAAAATCTACGTCTGACCTTTTCCAGTACCTTGCCCACTCCTAAGTGGCCTGCCGTAGGAGAGTCGTGAAGCTCAGCAAGTACAGTTGGTACCAAACTGGGTGGAATAACTAACTGGAAACATTTATTTAAACCCCCGCCCCCTGCATCTTCCCAACGCCGATACAACACTCCATCTATTACTTCTAGGTACTTCTTCTGGGCCCAGAGGCTCTTCATCACATGGCTAGCACTCGGTGGACAACGCTGAGGCTGGGTTTTTGGATGCTCTACCCACTCTATCACCTGTTCTATACCCTCGCCTCTGGACTGCAACTCACGAATCTCCCGTTTAGACAGCTGTGACAGCCAGCTATCCGTGCGGTCCAGAGGTATGCTGTTGGCATTGACTGCAGGGGCATCCTGGCAGGGTACGCGAGACAAAGCATCAGCATTAGTATGCTTCTTCCCGGGACGATGTTGGACTGTGAATTCGTATTCTGCAAGCGATTCCAGCCACCTGGCCACTTGTCCTTCTGGTTCCTTGAATGAGTAGAGCCACTGAAGAGCACTGTGGTCAGTCCGTACTGTAAATGGTCTCCCCAAAAGATATGGACGGAATTGACCAACCGCCCACACCAACGCTAGCATTTCTTTCCGGGTGGCGCAGTACTTCTTTTCAGGCTTCGTTAATGATCTGCTTGCATATGAAATCACATTTTCACCACCCCCAATGCATTGCGACAACACCGCACCCAGACCATCTCCACTAGCATCGCAATCAACTGTAAATTCTATTTCAAAATCTGGGTATGCCAAAATCGGGGAAGTTGTCAGCATTTTCTTCAGGGAACTAAATGCATGTTCACATACTTTCGTCCACTCCCATGGCTTACCCTTTTCCAGCAGGTGATTGAGGGGGGCAGCGATGCTGGCGAAGCCTTTCACAAATCGCCGATAATAAGAGGCAAGACCGAGAAACTGTCTTAGCTCTTTCTGGGTAGTCGGCGAGGGCCAGCTGAGAATGCATTCGACTTTCAGTGGATCCGTTTGCACTCCGCCACTGGAAACTATGTAGCCCAGGTAATTAACCTTCCGAGCAGTCGGCACTTTTTAGGCTTCAATTTCATTCCAGCTGCCTGTAACCTCTCCAGTACCTCTTCCAGCCTTGTGAGGTGTTCTTTGACTGTGCGACTGTAGATAATGATGTCGTCTAAATATACGAGGCAAGAAGACCAATGAAGGCCTGCCAGGACTAGTTCCATCAGGCGCTGAAAGGTACTGGGTGCATTACACAGGCCAAACGGCATCACACAAAACTGGTATAGACCATACGGAGTAGTAAACGCCGTCTTCTCTCGATCCTCCGGTGCTACTTTCACCTGCCAGTAGCCACTGGCCAGGTCAAGTGTTGAAAACCAACATGCTCCATGCAGTGCATCCAAAGTCTCGTCAATCCTTGGAATGGGATGTGCGTCCTTCCTGGTGACTGAATTTAACTGACGGAAATCAACACAAAATCTGGTCGAACCGTCTTTCTTCTTCACCAACACTATTGGCGACGCCCACGGCCCATTCGAAGGTTCAATTACATTGTTATCAAGCATGCTCTCAACTAATTTCTTCACCTCCTTAAGATGATGAAAGGGTAGCCGTCGAGGAGCTTGCTTAACGGGTTTTGCATTCTCTGTGTTGATATGATGTTGAATCATTTCCGTTCTCCCAATATCTGAATCGGACAAAGATATGACGTCGGAGAATCGGTGCAACAGTTCCTTCAGCTGTTTCCGTTCTTCTGACGAGAGATCCTCCGCATCGCAGACTAGGCTGGTAATAATGCTCTCGAGACTCTCTTGAGATCTGCTACCTACTTCTGGGGAGGAGCCTGACAGTACACAAACACACTTGCTCTCGTCAACAGAATGAAACTTTCCCACCTTCTCTCCTTTGAGAACTCTTATGGCTGTTGGGTTTGGATTCATGATCTGTATCATTGTGACACCATTCTTATTTCGAGAGATAGAGTGGGCCACAGCAAGTCCATGCCGCTCCATGAACAGGGGCTCTGGTTCCAGCAGACCACAGAACTCTTCACGTGCCACAGCACACAGACCCTCACCTAGAGTCAGACTGACTGGAACCTGCATCTCACATTGTTCCTGTATGCATGTGTCTTCCATTAACACAGCACTGCACATTACAGGATAACATGGTGACACGCATTGTCCCTTACAATGCACGGGAACTAACTTGCCACCAGCAAGTAATGTCTTGGTAGTGTAGTCAAGTACACAGCCATGAGCAACAAGGAAATCAGCACCCAATATACACTCTTGTGTAAGGCTCTTTGCAACCAAGATTGGATGCAGTCCTACCAACCCACCTATTTCTACTGAAAGGGTGACCTGCCCCAACATCTCCAGACTGCTACCATCAGCTGTTACAACACTTTTAGAAACGACCTGTAACTCACGTGTACCACTGTCGACACCTTTTAACTCATTCCACACTTCGGCGCGGAGTATCGTCACTGCGGAGCCTGTGTCCAGCAACATGTCCGTTTTACGACCCTCCACTAGTCCTCGTGCCCATGTAGCGGAGCTTGTTTCAATGCTACCCACCTCCGCTGTAGCTGGCTGGTTTTTGGTCAATACATGCGGGGCCGGCGGTTGACCCTTTCCGCCGACCCGTTCCCATTTAAAGAAGGCTTACTTAACAGAGGGCAGTTCCTTTTTACGTGTCCCTGTTCCCTGCAATGCCAGCAAACCACTTCTCGAGCTTTCTCTCGTGGGGTATTTCGCACTCCCGAGACCCTACTGTCTGCGCGTTCCGGCGGTTCTCTCAAAATTGTTACCTCGTCAGCTAGTTTCTTTACTTGTGCACTCAGCTTGTCCAGTTTATCCTCCAGACTAGTCGCAGAGACAGGCGCTGCCACTGCTAGTGGTCTTTCCGCAATTCTTTCCGTTTGTAAACGCCTATGGGCCATCTCCACCGTTTCCAATCTGCGTGCCAGGGTCGCTGCATCCTTAACCGACTTCGGCATCTCCTTTAAGAGCTGTACTTGGATAGAGGAGGACGAGACACCTTGGATAAATTGGTTACGAATTAGAACGTCGCGTTGCTCCTCAGACCAACCTGGAAAGGCTCTGCTTGCCAACATACGCAACTCACCAATGTATTCGACTAGCGACTCATCCCGCTGTTGTACTCGAGCCTGAAACTTTACCTGCCATTCCAGTTCTGTGCCGTCGTGGCCATAACGACACTGTAGACACTCGTGTACCGCGGCGTAGTCCGCGGACTCAGACAACCCGTACTGAACCACCAGCCTAAGGGGTTCATCCTCCAGCAATGGTAGTAGCTCTTTCACCCGCTCCGAGTCAGGTACCTTCGCCTCTTTAACATACCTCTCGAAACGGGAGATCCAGAGACTCCAATCCGTCTTCTCAGTGAACTTTGCAGGCGGACGGACGCTCATCCGAACTGTTAAAGCCGCCTCCATGAGTATACTCACTTCTGACACCAATGTAACGCATACACCGGAAATAGGTAAATGAGAAGAACATCTACATGCATACAAGTGACTTCTTATATAACATAAAAGAATGTTCTAGAGCAGATCAGCACGTGATGTCGTTACAATCGTATCGCAAGCTGTTCCTGCAATTTATGCTGCTGTTAGTCGACCTATGACTACGCTTGACCCTACCAATCACAGGTTTGAAAGATGACATTTTTGAATTTGTCGTTGTTTAACCTACCTCACTAGGTTTCAGTCAGCTCCAGAATTAGTTGAACGCCTCCATCATCTTAAACACAGAAATTCAGTCCTTACTAAGTATACCAACCGGTTGCAGGAGAAGATAGCAAGAGTAATTGAATTTGAATCAGTCGGCCTAGATGAAGAAACAAATGATATCATCAGAGACGTGACAGATTCTCCTGAATGCTGTTCGCACATTAAAGCTCAGTCAGCTAGCTCCTTTCAGAAATTATTTTGGACACAGCAAGTTGAAGCAGCCGAAAAGACAAAGGCTAGCAGTATGCAGTGGCACCCTTTGATGATTCGCTGGTGTTTGCACTTGAGACACAAGTAAGCAGATTGTGCATGTTTAATTGTAGTAATTACATGTATGTGATGGTCTGTGTTGATGAATGGTCTGTGTAGATCTGGTGCGGCATATGAAGCACTGAGGGAGTCTGGGTGTATCAAGCTGCCATCACAGCGTACATTAAGGGATTATATATACCAACTACATTGAAGCATCCGATGGTTTCTCGGAACAGATTGATATAATGCTGATGGAAGCTGTTCACATTGACACCTGTCTGGAGAGGGAGAAATGTGTCACTCTCCTAATGGATGAGATGTACATAAGAGAAGATATTGTATATGAGAAGCACAGTGGATGATCGGATATTCCAATCTAGGAGAAGTTAACAACCAGCTTACTAAGTTTGAGCAAGATATTCATTGTACAACTGCATCAGAGCAAGGCCGTGCTTTGGCCAAAACCATGGTTGTTATAATGGTCCGAGGCCTGTTTACTAAAATGCAGTTTCCCTATGCCCAGTTTCCTTCCAGTCATCTTACGGGGGATCAATTGTATGATCTGTTTTGGGAAGCAGTTGGTCGCATTGAAAACTGTGGCTTAAAGGCAGAAGCTTAACATCTTTATATGACATGTTGTAAATAAATAATGTCATTATAGGTCCTTGGTGCAACGATGGATGGCTGTTCTGTCAACAGATTCTTCATGAAACTGCATCGAGGGCGTGATGACATCGTGTGCAATCCTTATATGCACAGGACGAAAGGTAAGGTAAACTGTAAATGGCAATAAACACATTACACATGTATACCCATAGTGTTCTGCTTTTCCAGGAGTTCCTCATTGTCTTAATCAGATGTGAAGTGTCAGATATAAAATACAAGAATTCTTTTTTAGTGCAATGGCAATTACATCCTGTGGGACTACCTCAAGGAGCTGTATGACGCAGACACGAAATCTGCAATGGGCATTCGATTGATTCCAAAACTGAAACAGGAGCATATATCTCTCACTGCATTTTCAAAAATGCGTGTTGACTTGGCAGCTCAGGTATTACATGTATACTCTTTATTATGGCATAGTTGGAAAATGATTTTCTCTTGCATGCACGTAAAGGTTTTTAGTTCATCTGTCTCCAATGCCTTGCCACTTGTGTGTGGAGACAAAGCCAAAGAAACAGCTCATTTTTGTGGGGCTAGTTGATAAGTTCTTTGACACCATGAATGTACAGAATTTTTACAAAGGTTGCTCATCCTTGAAGCCATTTCAGATGCCTTTCAGGTCTTCAGATGATTTCAGACTCAAGGTGCAGTGTAGGATTTGACAATGATGATTTTACAACAAATTTAATGTCTTTTTATACTTTAGTGTGTTCTTGGGGTATTTGTCTCAATGGGATGAATCTGTTAGAGGGAGACCTGGGTTTTCTACAACAGAACAAAATATAAGATGCTGTTGAGTGCCGAGACACTGTATGGTGTAAAAATGACCTGTAAGTGTTATTCGTGGTGTGGAAAGCAGTCATTGACTTCTCCAACTCTTTTCCTAGGCAAATCATTCATTGAGCTTGTTAGGCATTTGTTCACCATTCCAGATGTTGAGTGCTTTTTAAGCCAACGTCTCTGCCAAGATCCCCTAGAGAGATTTTTTGGGTTTCAAAGGCAAAGAGGTGATGTAAATGATAACCCAAATGTGGCAGAATTCTTGAAAAATACTCAGGCATTACGAGTAATAGGGTCTTTCTGTCAAAGTCCCATTCATGGAAACTGTCGAGGGAGTCAGAGTGAGCGGCATCAAGATGAATTAGGTGGCCCGCTGCCAAAGCGTCGATGTATGAGGGAAAGGGTTAAAAGCTCTGATGCAGATCAGCCTTCTAGTCGCACTAGTGGTTAGTACATGCATATGAATGAATAATACCGGCACACCTCAACTGTTCCCTTTGGTTAGTACATTGATTAAGTTTACCTATTCTCTGTGTGCCGTTCCTCTCAGATTCAAGTGCAGTTGAGTGGGATATGACCCCCAGTCGTATGCTATGGATTGTGTGTATCATGTGCAGTGACACAAGCATTGTGATCATGCGGAGAGCAACAAAAGATGTTCAGAATGTTCACTTTTGAAACAATGCCTGCTCAATTGGCTCTCAGAACGGCTACCACAGTAATGGAATGGATATCACACCATCCTAATGAAACACAAACATTTGCATCATGAATGCAGCATTTGCTTGGAAAATGTTTTAGTCTGAAGGATCCCAGCAAATCTAAAGTACGAGGAACTGTATGGAGCAAGTATCATTCTATGCGCACTTCAAGAAACTACCTTAGTGAATGGATACTCAGCACAGGTTGTGATACTATGTCATCTCTTTTCATACAATTCGTGGGGCATTCAGTCACTCATCAAGACCCACTATTGTCGCAACAAAGCAGCTATAAGAGAAGATAGAAGCCAGGATCTAACACACATTGAATACAATGCCATTCGGTATACTGCTGCATGGGTACGTACCACGAGCTTTGAAGAAGAAGCTTGTCAAATCATGTCACAAAAATAAGAAAGACCTTTTACTGTGTTTAGATGATCTTATATCATGTGACGGTGAAGACCCTGGCCCATCTACCGAATGGATTTGCAATAGATCGTGTACTCACCATGGAGTACTGCATACAAAATCGTGTACTAGCAGGGTCTGAATATCGTGACGTGCAGGCTCAGCTTAAGCAAAATGATGACATCTTGTTCTGCTGGTCAGTATTGACTGCTTCATGGAGTGATTATATAGCCACCACAATCCTGGATATGATCATCGACCTCTGGATTGTTATTCAAGGCTTTTCAATGCTACAAGGGGACCCAGAAGAAGACAATTCAAAAGTCAAAAGCTCTTAGAAAGACACTATTATAGTGTGATTTATTCCGTTATTTTGTGTATTCTGAATGTTTTATTTTGCTTTGTGTGTTCCTTTTCTTGTTCAGATGATTCGCGCTGCATGGCAGACGTGCAAGGAGCGCTTCAATGGCTTCTACCTAGGATGCGCAACGATAATCAGTGCTAATTGCCTCTGCTTCCAATCCCCCTACTATATTATCTCTGTCTGAACAGAAAGTTCAGCAAGGGGACCCTTTGCACTGTTAAAAAAAAAAGGCCCGAGGGGTGTTAGGGTGTTACAGCCAAGGGAGTGTTATGACAACACACAAGGGTACGGTGTTCAGCTGACATATATGGGTGTTGGCAGACTATGCTAGGGTGTTAGCAGCATACCCCACCAATAGTGGGGTGTTAGGTCATTTTAAAGTTGTGTTGTCATAACACTGAGTTACCGCATTGCACCCCAGTGTTATGATAAGAGTTCCTTATTGAGGGCGTGGTTTGCGAGATGATATGGCTTTTGTGACTTCGTAGTTGGATTGGACTTTAAAGCCGAAAGTTATCTTAATGGTATGCACGCACACAACTTACCAGTAAACAAGTCTAACATAGGCTGGCAGTGGCCCGTGCGTTGGTGTAGATGTCTAGACTTGTCTAGTACTTGCAGTGCATTTGTAGGCCTACGGGTTGCTTTTTCAACGTGCAAGCAATTACCGTGTACATGCATGTAATCTCGCTGTGCTTATGAAGGCTTACTGGTTACGTGCAGTGTTCATGTAGGACTACTACCCGCGGACCGGTGTTGTTGTAGTATTTATGCAGCTTTTGATTTCAATTTTGATACAAGCAGCATGCAAGCTTGTTTATTATCCTGCATGCCATTTTCTGTTGAGAGTGAAGGTTAAGTAGCATGGCTGCGCCTGTGCAGTAACAGTGTATTAAATCCATCTGGATTCTATTTAGACCACACCCTAGTAAAAATGACATCAGTAAAAATACATTATTACTCACAAGTATTTTTTGTATGTATTTAGTATCATATATAGCTCAAGGCTTTAAAAATAAAGGTTGCAGCTTGAAGATTGGGTGTATGCTAAAAGTGTTCATGCATTCATGTGGCTACATATACCACATGCAGATTGGATGAATGCTACCCAACACTGCTGTGCTGCCTTAAAGGTAGGCTAAAGCACTGCGCTAGTGACAGCATTTGGACACTTTTTGTAGTGGCTCTAGTCTGGTACAGTGTTGTTGTGGGGTTAAATATCATTTTTGTGACAATTCTGTCAAAATGCATGTCTGGTTTGGTGTAATGACTGATACTATTAATAATAGTTATTTGACAATTTGATAAGAGGGTGTACCATACGTATGTGTGTTCGCATGTGCAATCTTGCATAACAGATGCATACATAAAAATACACGAGCATCACCCACACACATTTACACACACATACACACATACACATAACCACACATGCATGCATGTACACACACATACACACATACACAATGCACACATGCACACACATAACATGCTCACACACATGCATACACACACACACACACACACACATATATATACTCACATGCACACACACACAGGCCCGTAGCCAGTCGGGAATGGGGAGGTTCGGAAAACAATAAATGTGGACCTAACTAGTGGGTGGTGGCCGTGGTGGGTTGCTCGATATGAAAGGTGGGTGCTGTCCTCTTTCGGCCGATTCAACCAATGGGGTGGTCGATCAATCGACGGTTTTCAGTTCAACGCTCCAGCCCCAACAGATACTACCCGTACCGAGCCAGTACCGGACGGAGTCGGGGAGCCGGGACTGTACTCCCATAAGCGGACCTTGACCCTCTGAGGGGGGGAGGGTGGGGGGGGTATTCATTCGAACCCACTGAACTTCCCCTGGCTACTGGCATGCACACACATGCACACACATTTACACACATACACACATGCACACACATGCACACACATGTACACACATACACACATGCACATGCACACACATACACACACATGTACACACATACACACATACACATACACACATGCACATGCACACACATACACACAATGCACACATACATACACACATGCACATGCACACACATACACACAATGCACATGCACACACATACACACAATGCACATATACATACAATATGTACACATGGACTTACATGCACACATACACACAGTGCACGTGTATTTATGTGTATGTATTTAATATCACATATAGCTCAAGGCTTTAAAAATAAAGGTTGCAGCTTGAAGATTGGGTGTATGCTAAAAGTGTTGATGCAGTCATGCGGCTACATATACCACATGCAGATGGGATGAATGCTACCCAACACTGTTGTGCTGCCTTTTAAGGGTAGGCTAAAGCACTGCACTAGACATGCGGCTACCTAACGGTAACCGCCATACTACGGTTTGCCCACAGCTGCTTTTAAATGCCCGCCAATGAGTTAGTGTGCAATAAGTTATTCAGGAATAATTTTTAATAACTTCTACAATAATACAACACAAAAACCTCTGGCTAAGATGGCTCTTGCAATTGTCTGTTTTTAATGATGATAATGGTTGCTGTTAACAATTAGTGGTAATCGATCAGTCTACTCTCAGCCCCTGATTGAAGAATTTGTTATGGGGGGGGGGGGGGGGGGGGGGGGGGAGTCCGCTTACGGCTATATACCAAAACTGAAGGGGGGGGGGGGGGGGGGGGGGGGGGCAGCGGCAAGTCAAATGAATCAATTCATCACTCACATACATGCATTCTCTACTAAAACACAAGGAACATCACGACAAAAGGGTCCACTCCACTCCTGCCTTGTCGTGCTCCACCGCTTCCTTGACACTTGTCCGTAAGTGTGTGTGGGGGCGGGGGGGCAATTGCTGCCAGGGGGGCGGCCCCCCCCCCCCCCCAGGCTATGCTGGATCCGGGACAGTCTACTCTTGTATATATGCATTGATGATGGTGTTTTGCAGGTCCCAGCAAACAGTTCTGAGTTGCTTGTACCCTTTCCATCATTCGGAAGCTGGGCCCTCAATGTCAATAGAATGAAGGGCGACCTGTTTAGTTTGAGTAACCTAAACTTCCTTTCAAATTTTTTGATATTCTAGAAGTCTGAAAGTCCTTTACACATTGCTTCTTACACACTATGGTGTCTGTCATGGAGCTGTAAAGCTGTGCATTTTTAATTAGCACTGATGCAAGAGTTACATTTCTATTGCGGGTACAAACTACTGTAATTTATCATGTCTATGCCCTTTTCGTGGAAACAATCCGATACAAATAACTAGATGTCTAGCTTTATGCCATCCAAGGCTTTAGCTGGTGTGTATGAGAATAGCTCCAACATTGAGCCTGATGTACTAAGTCAAACCGATTCAGCTGGCTAGAGGCTTAACTTAGTGTATTATTACATCCACTGACGAAACCAAAGCGGCAGCTTTATGGCCAGTTTGGACCCTGGGATATATTCAAATCTCAGCCATGACTACTGACTTTGGGAATGATCAGATGGGACGCCAGCATAGTGGGTCTCTTCGCACCTACATTTAAGGCTTCAGCCGATGGAATGCCCCAAGTCCCTGGGCAGTTGGGTCCATTGGAATAGAGTACTACGATGCCTGCGGATATCATGCAGCTGAAATTAAAATAAAAAAAAAGACAGCATCTTTAATATCTGCCCTCTGTAATACCCTAAAAAATTAACACCAATAATATAACATCATTCATTACATGTGTACTAAATCAAACGTCCGCCGCTACAGATGATTTAAGCCAGGCTTTACATCGGGGGCTATCAACGTGCTGGTCTCCTGGGCCTCCGCTGCCTCCACTTTGTCGGTCGCGGCCTTATCGCCCACCACCTTCCACTGCACCCTTCGGACCAGGCCCCTGTAGGTGGCTGCTATGCGATGCTTGACGCTCGGATGTAGCAACACGACGATCGGGAGCAGCAAACGGACCATTTGCAGTGTGCAGGTCATCACGGCCACCGCCACGGCTCCGTGGTGCTTGTCGTACAGTACGAAGTAGAGAGAAGAGAACAGTCCGAACACGTAGACCACACAGCACGCTAGGGCGTAGATCACTAGCGGCATCAGCTCTTTCAAGACCTCCCAGTGCTTCTGCCTCAGATTCCCGCGCTTTCCCAGCAATCCCGCGATGAACTTGGCGAATACGATCATGATCAGGACGAGGCTTCCCAGGTACATGATGAACACGGGACCGACCGTGGCTCCGAATTGGAATCCGATGGAGTAGTCGGGCCCCTTGTAGCACCTGTCTTTCACCCAGCACCACACCGTTGTCAGCCCGAAAGTGTCTCCGATGAACGGGATCCAAGCCACGAGCAACGGCAACACGAAGGTAAAGAGTAACCCGGCGATGTCGCACCGCCGCTGATTCAACAGCATACGGCACGTGACCAGTGAGAACACGTTAGAAGATATCCAGAGCGTTGCGAAGGTCGACGAGAAGATGAAATACTGAACCAGAAATGCAAACGTCACACAGGTGTCGTTCCACCCCGACCCTTGTCTCAACGAGAACCTATGAACGGAGCTGGTGTCCACTGGCAACACGGTGATACCGGTCGACAGGGCCGCGAAGAGACTGCTGATGGCCAGGTACAGAGTGAGGCGGTGGATGTAGGACCGATACGCTTTGGACAACAGCACCATGACGATTGTGGCTATGCAACCGAGAGAACCGATGACAGCGAACCCTAACGTGGTCGCCACGTAAATGTTCGCCTGCGTCTCCGTAATCGAGAAATTGCAGTCGACATCTGGATCACTAGTCATTCTTTGTTAACAGGGGCGGATGCAGGAATTTACGAAAGGGGGTGTTGTATAATTATGATTGGAGTGTCGGGGGTGTGTCATTATTATTCCGGGATGTCACATACTATAATACAACTTCGTAATCGATGTGGAAAATGCAGTGAGCCTTTCTTGGCAGCGCACCTCAAATTTAGTTGTTTAGCTTCCTGACTGAGTGTGGACGGTTGTTTAGCTTTCTGACTGAAAGTGATGCTGAAATTAATCATATATATTATAATCAAAGCGTAAGTATACGTTTACGTAAAGATTACCAACCCCTCTCTCTCACTCTCTGTTCTTGTAGGGAATAAAGAACGGGCTTTAACTGCATCGTACAATCGTTGCGACAAGCGTGTTAATCCACTAATTTACGGGTGTGCACCGGCTGTGTTGGCGTCTGAGCAAATAATTAGTTAATTCATGCAAAAACGGGGTTTTGCAAACTAACCAAATCCCGCGCAATAGCGAAGTAAATGTGAAAGGGAAGGGGTGCAACCCTTGTGTCCCCATGCATATACCAGGGCATTTACATGCCTAACTGTGACCACTTATTATTGTAGTGATGTAACTCATCTCATTAGCGGCTCCTCTTGGCCTGAGCACTCGTATGGTTGGTTCAAATAATTGTACTTTAAAAACAAACAAACACACAAACAACAAACAAACAGACCATGTTATAGCCATTTGTTGGTTATGACAAGAGATTGTAATGTTAAATTGATATGTCCTCAGTTTCATGATCAAATCACGCGTAATGCTGCCACCGCTCTTGCACGCAATTAGGATTTATTATTTTATATTATATTTTAAAATCCGGCTTAAATTTGGAGCCCAGTGTGTCGCCGTTCTGTCTATATCTCTCATGCCTAAGCACCTCATTCACATGGTGTGCCTGAATAATGCAAGACAAGATTCCTTTTCCAAAAGAGTTTTAAGACATGTCCAGCAATTTCGGACATCCATACACGTCTGTACATTGAAAACACATGTAAAGTATTTGATTGTTTTTAAAACATTAACGCAGTTGGATTAATTTTTAAAATAAAAATAATGCATTTTTTTATTTTTCGCTTTCATTTTGCGAGCAGGAGAATCAACAACAAAATTGATTACTTTTGCTATTACGTAATAATATAATGCAGAAGTCAATAATGTTTAATAACATCAAATGGTGGGCGCGCCCTTATAGTGCAAATTGGTGCGAGTGGGAGGAGCGTGTCGTTGCTCGTAATGTGCCCTTGGTTCAATACATTTGAATATTTGTTTCATCGGCGTGAACGTGCGCTCGGCGTGTATCTACCTATTTTCTACGACTGCGTAAGTTAACGGTCCGTTCCTACAGCTTGATACCTCATTCCGATATGCGCAATGACACACCACGCGCGCGCGCGCACACACATTCCCACATACTCCCAGCTCTTTTTGCTGGGGTGCACATTAGGAAGAATCACTTTAGCTGATGCTGATTAACCGGGTTGGTCTGTACCCAGGGCAACAATGGGTTAAATATCTCTAGCTGCTGGTTAGTTGTGTTGTCTGGGTGGTCTGTACCCTGGGCAAGACTCCACCTATCTTGTGAAGAAGTAAGTATAATATATAATATGTATTTCCAACTTACATTTCATTGTCATGCTCATCAAATAAATTATGAATTACTTACTCTTGTCATTGTCATTTCTCACAAAGATATCAGAATACTAAAAGCCTGCTAAAAGTCGTTAGCCTCCCACTCCATCCCCATACTTCTGCATACACATAATCAGCAGTATAAAAATAGCAGCAGACATTTATAGTGCATGGTAATATTTTGAACAAAGACATCACTTCTCATATAGAGATCAGAATGCTTCCCACCCCACATCCTTCCTGGCCTCCCCTTCATATATTACGTGTAGGAAATATGCAAACCATATATATGTTTTCTATGCATCTGATTCTGTGTGCTATGCAGGGATGAACTTATATGGTTTATGTGATGAGCCCTGCTGCACATATGTCAGTTATCATTGTTCCTGCATCATCTATTGGGGAATCCTTTGTATAAGATCCTGCAGGTGGTCTCCTTTAGAACCTCTGTCTTGTCCTGACCACATCAGCTGGTATTCTTTTGTAAAGGTCATGGTCTTCCACAACTTTTAATGAATAGGAAACATGTTCCTAAAGGGGTGGAATTCAGATACAGCTAGGCTGGAAAAAGGCATTCATTTTGTTTTGCTTACATTGCTCTTTAATCTTTAATCTACGTATTAAAAATGATCCTGAATTCAGGATCGGTATAATCCTGAATTCAGGATATTGAGTACTTCCGTTTATAACAATTATTGCAAGGACAAATAAATAAATTATTATTTATAGGCTTTTTGTTTCAGCACTGCTGCACTCTTTCTATAGTATGGAATGATTTCAGCCATCTAGAAAGCTGCCCAAACTTTAAGAATGCATTTGTACGTTTCATTGCTGTCACATACGCAAATTGAATAATTATCCCTTTGCAGTTTTCAGTGCCTACAGGAAGCATAAAACATATCAATTTTAGTCTTCTTTGACCGTTTTGTAGTTTTATCACCTACAGGCTTTGGTTGAAGTTGTGTTTTAATCCTAACTGTGCACTAATTTTAAAAGAAAATTTTATTTTTAGATTACTATTCTTGTGTTTTGCGTGATTGCATGTAATTGTCCCTAAGCATTGTAGTATAGAGTTACAAACAGTATTGATCATTTGCATCTAAACTTCTTACATTAATATGTTACGGCATGTGAATAGTGCAAAAGATAGGAAGTTTTGTATAATGATTTAAATTTAAAATCAAGCAAACTCAATCATATATTCTATTATTTTAAAAAATTACATAAAATCATTTCATTTTTAAGTTGCTTTATCGAAGTATAAGCTGTGTAAGCTAAAAAATGTCAGAGTTTGCAAAGGATGGTTATGACAAATTCAAACCAAGATATCAAAACACAAAATCGTTGCAAAGAAATCAAGATATTGTGACAATAAAATCCGTTTGAACTGATATACATGTAATGCACTGATATCATGATATATGTAGACAGCAATAATAAAGTGTACCAAGATAAGTGAATCAATTAGTTTTAAAAACCCATTTCTGTGAGATGCTGAATATAGCAATCTCTGGAAGTGCCAAAGCCACAGTATGAAACCAAATAGTCATTCTCCAGATCACTGCATCCAACGCAATAGAATGTGGTCTTTTTTGCAGTACTTGCAGATATGCTGTGGGTACTTTCCATTCATTATATTTTCCTTGTACATAGGAAGCTCTGTAAGGCTCCGTAGTTTGTGCTGCACTTGATCCTACAATGTGACAATATTATACACAGATAAAAATGAAAGCAATAACAATATGTCATTTATTGTACCTCTACATGTGCCACAAAGACAGATGCACTATCATCACTGCGCCTTCGTAATGTTGCACTGGATGGTACATAGATGTTGTGGATGAGCTGATGTGCCAGCAGATCCATGAATGTTGTAAAGTCTACCACGTCAGTGCTTGCAAGGAAATCTTTGTCGGATTCATACCTGTAAGCTAAGTAAGCATCAACAACACATATACCAAAGATGGTCCCAAATGTTCTGTGCCACCATGTATGAGTTATCTACTCTCTTTCGATTGCAAGTGAGCCTTGTCTGTAATGATCATGCACATCAATTGATGAAAAAAACTCAAAGAACTTCTCCACTATAAGTGGTCTTGGTATCATTTTTGTGTACTGCACCGTGGTTGGTATGCCATCAACTACATCAATTCTGTGGCGTAATCGCTCTGATGGTATTCCAGGGTGTCCAGTATATCGGTTGCATATTATAGTTTTTGGCTTTTTATCAACCCAAACACATGCAATTATTTTGCTACCATCTGGGGCAATTGATTGAAGTAGCTTGTGACTACCTCGATTTGGCGTAGGACCAGTTCCATTGCCTGAAGCCCATTGGAGGAGCTGCTTCTTTGGGTACTCTTTTGTAGCAGTTTTGACCATTCCCATGAAGTACAAACCTTGATCTAATAGTGCAAGTAGAGATTTGACTGACGAAAATGCACTGTCAGCTATGATAGTACGAGCAGTCCCTCTCCAAGGAGCACACAACCTCAGTAACTGTGATGTACCTTCTCCATATTCAGCATGGCCTGGTTTTTTGGATTGAGCTTCACTTCCTTCCATCAATTCAAGTTGCAGGATAATTCCTGACATCCCATCTGCTGCTGACTTTAGCTCACATCCAACTCCTTCTGGCTTACGAACAATTTTTGTTTTATGAGGACAACCATTTGTCTTGTACTTACCATCACTTCCCTTCCAGGCACTCACGCACTCATCACAAACAATTGTGTGACCAGGTTTGACATGTTTCACACGACGCTCATTGAAAGACAAGATGAAGGATCTAATTGGCCACCAAGGATCCTGCATGTTGGGAATATTAATATTACATCAATTTCAAATGGGCAAAAAACACATACCTTCACAGGTTGTGGTTTTGGTTCTTGGGCCAGTTGAAGACAGGAACTGATATCGGTGAACCGTGACGGCTTCATGCCAAAGCGACCCTCATAGTTGGCAGCAGTTGAAACTACACCAACATCACTCTCTGATTTCCAATATGTTGGAAGTGGTCCCCTCCTTGGTTCAACAGCCATTGCCAATCTAATACCAAGCCACTTTATAATCTCTCCTTTTGTCAAAGGTGCTTTCTTTTTAGTTAGGAGGTTGATATTAGTATACTCCAAGATAGATGGAATGGAGTCCATAGGAAACATGAGGTAGAAGTAATACTCCATTTCTTCTCAACACCTTCCAGAGTAGTTCCCCACTTCAGTTCAGTAATCCCTGTGTAGGCATTTACTGCAGGGTCAACACTAAGGTGGTCAATTTCTACCCATTCTCTGCCATGAGCATTCCAATATCCTTCTTCCACGTCTTGCAATTGATATCTATCTTCTCTTTGCACACTGTCCTCCCTTTCTTCTTCTGCCTCACTGGTACCATCATCATCCGTATCACTGTCACTGCCAGGTCTCTCTTCACTTTCAACAACCAAAAGACTCAGAGGAGTACGTTTTTGTTTCTTGCACGGAGGTGTACCGCCACCCGTTTTACTTATGCCTCGAGCTGATTCAATGCTGGTACCTCCTGTGTCCCAATATATTGTGAACTTGCGTGCGTGGCTCTCCTTAGTGATCTTTGTAATGATTCCCTTCTTACCACTAAGCTTCTTACTCTTTCCTTTATCCCCGACTTTGATAGTAACCGGCATTATTGCGCACGAACGTATTCGCGTAGAAACAAAGCGTATAAACAGAGTGGTTTTACTTTGAAATAAAAAACGATATAACGACTTATTAGATAGCGCTGTGTAGACGAAAGCCTATAGAAGCTTAATATCCCCCTAAATATCCAACACGATGCAAACAGAAGTTGATACAAGCGGCGTAAAGTCATCCTTAATTCAGGGTTTCAATCCTGAATTAAGGATGGAAATAGATTAAAGATTAAAGATACTGAAGATGGCAAGAGCTAGTAAAGAAGTCTTGTAGGTGGTTAAATATCTGTAGAAATGGTTCATGAATTGTTACAGCACTGTGTCACATATAATTAACCTTCAGGGATTGCTGGCCTTTGTACTGCTTCTCTACGTTTAGCTCGGAGGGCCTCAATTCCACCTTCATGCCAGTAAGCAGAGTCCCGCTTAGTATATGCCCTCTTTTCTCTACTATATTCCTGCAGCACCTCCAGCCTGTACTCTGTCATCATAATGTCAGCTGGTGCATCCCATCGATTGCTAGAGAAGTAGTTTCTTTTTGCATCATCGTTGTGTTTCTAAACACCTGAAGTGCATAAATAACTATCAAGAAAGAAGTACAGTGCATTACCAACCTTGACATGAAAATTGTTTCAAATTTCCGTATTGGCATATAATGTTTGGGACATGGTATACCATTGCGTGCATGTAAGGAGTTACATATTTCTTTTGGTGACCCTCTTCTTTGATGCTTGAGAAGAGTTGAACCCATTGTTTGGCCTGTATAGACAGAATAGAGTAGCATTTCATCCTTATTATATTTGCACACTAGCTAAACTTACCTTTTGGTTGCGTTCTGGGGTGGTGATTCATTAGACATTATGCTGTATAAATCTTCAAAATCCTTAGGATTTCGTATGCCAACAACGAAAAGAAGTCATTTTGGTGACAAGTGATTTGACTCACTGCACATAATACCTCCCATAACTTCACTACTGTTGTGCGCAGGGCACTAGACAGAGGGATGTCTTTCATCTTTGAAGGAAGCATTGTACACAATGTACATGTATGATGAATGTTACTAATGTCAAGTGTATTTGTACCTTAAGAACTTTCCTTTTACTTTCACCAGTTAAGGATGTCCACTCATGACATGAAGTATTTGTGTCAGACTCCCATTCTTCTTCTTCTTTTGAAGCGCTTCTCGGGAACTGGTTCCGCATGGTGATCCGATGACTCCATTCGTTGCAAATTTGAAAAGACACTTTAAATTGAATGGCAAATGAACTATGCTAGCACACGAATATAAGTAGCGTTCTAATCGAAGAATCTTAATGTACATGTAATATATCCGGTGTGAATCAATGCGTACTGAATGGAGTATTAAACTACAGTGTAAGACAAAAGGATTATCCATGCATGTATAATAGTGAACGGTACCGGTATCTCTCTAGCTTGCATGTTTAATGAATTACTTGTATCAGAGTAGTCAGATCCCGAGTACTGGCTAGTAGGAAGACACAATGGAACGAGCCATATTATGGGTTTCCTTGGTTACGTCGTAATCCCTCCTTTCCATTGTCCGATGATTTTGGTTCTCTCGACTTGTAATAGCAATGGCATAGCTAGGGTACGGCCCCTGGCAGGGTTTAGGTACTAACAACAGAGGTCGGATTAACAATAATACTCACCCGCCGAAGTAAGAACTGGTAGTAATACGGAATAGCCATCTCTATTTCGAGTCGGTACTCCATCTCAATTAAGGCCAGTGTTGCCGCGGCCAGCCGGTAGCCGTCAAAAATTGCCGATTTTTATGCTGACCGTCAGTGATCGTGAACCGCCAACATGCCTGGCCGTCTGAGCCGGGAAGTACGGTGGCCGTCATATATTTGGCGGCTGACCGTCAAAAACATGAGCCGGTCTTTGACGGTCACGATTAATTACTGTAGGGCCAACAATTTTGGAACGCCGTAAATTTTGGAACATTCCAATGTATAAGCGCATTCCAATATAAAGCATTTACCAAAATTTCGTTCAAATGTATTCATAATTCATGTTTATTGATTGCGAAGGTACTGTAAACACGGCAGTCAGCCAAGTTCTGGCACGTACTTGAAAGCGGGATCTTATAAGAGTAAAGTACTAAATCCTGCACAGCGATGTGAAATTGGTAAGTGCGCTTCCGAACATGGAATACGCACCGCGCAAAAAAAGTTTGGAGTCCCACTGACAACTTAAATGAGAAGGAAAAAGAAAATTCTGTGCGGGAATTGCCAATAGTGAAACTGGACAGGCAAAAGAGAGGCAGACCAACGATTCTTGGTGCGTTTGTTGATGAGTTGGTGTGCCAGTATGTGACTTGCTTTGCGCTCTTCGGGAGGTGTAGTGAATGGTAAAATTGTTAGAGCTGTTGCGCATGTACTTGTACAATTTTACTACCCCTCCGCAGCAAATGAACATGCGTTGTACAATTACAAATCTAAGTTACAGCATACATGTGTAGGCTAAGGTTAATGAAATGTCTGACTGAACAATGCGCAAAAACAAGCAAGCAGTAACAAGACACAACAGTAAAGAAGTTCACAGCCATATTTTGCGTTCAGACACCAGAAGATGTAGGTTGAGCACAGGAGTCAACATGGTTGTCTAGATAAATGATAAACAATATGACCAAAATGTACTCAAATGCCAGTAGTGGCAAATAATATTTACCTTTATCAACAATTACTTGTGAGAAACTGCCTTCTGCACTACGGATCCAATTAAACTGTTGACCCTCAACAATCCCAACAATTGAGGTAGAAGAAAGAGAAATCACCTTTAGCTCTAATCCTGGCTGAATAAGGTTACCCAGCATTCGCCTAGCTAATAATTCAATATCAGTGTCAGAATTTTGTTGGGGCAAAGGTTTACTCAGAACCAATGGTGGTACAACATGCACAATGGGTTGGTTACTTGTATTTAGAATCCCTGCTTTTTCCCAGCATTGCCTGATTAAAAGATGATTTGATGAAATATCATTGATTACTTCAATCATCCTGATTGCATGTATTGGCTTTATATCTGATAGCTGCATATTGACTTTAATGCTTTCCAAAGGAATCCCTTTGCCAAGCTTCTTAAATACCTCAGATGAGTACCAAGCATTGAACTTCTCAGCCATTTTGGTTTTAAAAACATGATTGAAAAGACAATCTAATGGCTGTAACTCTGAAGTACAATTTGCAGGCACTATGCGACAAATTATATGATTATCTGCAAGGTACTTCAGAACTCCAGTAGTAATATGAGCTTTATATACATCCATGACTAGCAAAGCGGTATGTGAAGCTGCCAAGCTTAAACGCTGTCTAGTGATTGCAACATATGGTAGAATGATTTGTTTAATGTACCTCAACATTGTGTCCTCATTGGCCCAGTGTGTTTCACTGTGCCAAACATCCCACCCAGTAGGGAATGTCACACCTTTTGGTGGGTGGCAAGCTTCAGTCTTCCCTTGGTACAGGACTTGAGGTGGCAGTAGCAGTCCAGAAAGTGTTATGGCAAGAACTACTGTAATTTGCCTCTTGTCATCAAGACCTATAATTGGTACCTGCAATAGAATTGCTAAAAAATAGATTGTGTTATTTGGATGGGCTTACTTGCTTTGAACCTGTTTTCTCCATTGTGTACCCACCAGTAAAGGTGTAGCTTACACCAGTTTCATCCATATTTATTACCAAGTCCTCAGGAATGCCATGCATACATATACACTGTGAGATCTCCAGAAGATATTTCGTTTTTATATCAGCAAAGTTTTCAGGTAGTTTCTTTGCTGTTTTTGTGCCTTTTCTTTTTGTAAAATCCATTCTTTGAAATATCGATTTAGAAACACCTCTGTTTATAACAATGCTTCCACCATTTTCTTTTACTGCGGAGGGGTTGTAAAATAGTACAAGTGCATGCGCAACAGCTCTAACAATTTTACCATTCACTACACCTCCCGAAGAGCGCAAAGCAAGTACATACTGGCACACCAAATCATCAATAAACGCACCAAGAATCGTTGGTCTGCCCCTCTTTTGCCTGTCCAGTTTCACTATTGGCAATTTCCCCACAGAATTTTCTTTTTCCTTCTCATAAAGTTTTTTTAACTTCCAGACAGTAGTCCGTGGGACTCCAAACTTTTTTTGCGCGGTGCTTATTCCATGTTCGGAAGCGCATTTACCGATTTCACATCGCTGTGCAGGATCTAGTGCTTTACTCTTATAAGAGCCCCGCTTACAAGGTATTGTACGTGCCAGAACTTGGCAGACTGCTTTGTTTACTTCTTGTAAAGCATCACGGTGAATTGCGCTTACTTGTTTAGAACAAGGTAGGTTGAACAGGTGATCCTCTGGCTCAGACAAATGCCGACTGGGCCTGGGTATCTCTTCTATAGCAGTACATAGGACTAATTGAGATTGAGGTACCATCTCCTCTTGAGGTAATGCCATGATAGAAGGAGCGATTGAATGAAAGGAGTCTTTTGGAAGTAAGCAGCACCGTGCCATACACCACGTGGTGCGTAGAACAGTTGCGGTAATATAGGTTTTGTTCCAAAATATCGTGACGACACGTCATGCATCCCTCATCAAATTCGTTCCAAACCTTTGCGTAGTTCCAATAATTACCCCGTTCCAAATGCCCGCATTCCAAAATTTTCACCCATTTAAAATTGTTGGCCCTACAGTAATTCTTAATTAAACTTATAGGAGACATAATTATTAAGATTATACTGTGCCAGTTACATAAACCACATGCTACGAAAAACTACACCTGTGGGATAGAGGAAGCTATATCTGTTTCGCGTGTGTGATTGGAGTTTTGAAATACAGAGATTTGACCGTCGCGTACAGTATAGCGCGCTGTATTACATGTATGGCCGACACGACGATCGTATTTTAAAAGAACCCGATTCTAATTAGGAGGAAGAAAACTGATCCAGCTGTCAACTCCCCCAGTTTTCCCACATTTCCCACATTCCCACAATTTCCCCACAGTCTCTAAAATGGCACTAAAGTATCTGGCTATTCCAGCATCAGGTACACCATCAGAGCGAACTAAACTAATATTTGAACGCAAAAGATGGAGAATGGACTCTGCCCGGCTAGAAAGAGTTTTGCTGTTACGTTGTGTTTAAACTTTAAACATATACCCTTCCTAGGTGTTTATACCTACAATTAAGCTGTTCTTATAATTCAAACAAAATTCATTATTATTTACACGCAATTTTACAGATGACGTGTACATGTAAGCTTGTACAGGTAATTAATTCCCAGCCCTTGACGGTTGACCGCCGACCGTGACCGCCAAACTCGAGATTTGACGGTTTTGGCGGTCAGAAATGGCCGTGACCGTGTCGGATAGGCTGCTAACGGTTGGCCGTGGCCGTGACCGGGAAGGATTGATGCCGGCCATTGCTGGCCGTGACCGTGACCGTCAGGGGTCTAATCCGATCAGCCGGCCGTCCGGGACTTGTTCCAATTAGTCAGCCGCGGCAACACTGATTAAGGCATCAGCAACGAATTAATGGTGGCGTGCTGTACCATAAATATAATATCAGTAATCTTGGTGACTCCACCACCGGGCAGTGAGTTGTATGTGCTGAGAAGGAAACCATGCACCATCGACTCGCGATCGGCCCATAAACAAGCGTGTCTTTTCGCTGAGATATTGTGGTACAACTACAACTTTGAAGGCACACCTATGACACGCGATCGCGCAAGAGTTGCCTGCGTTTGTGGGAATTATGCTTTGATGCGTGTGGTGCACTGTGGCGTTCTAGCAGCTAGGGCTTCCCTATTCATATGGATCGTACATGCGGTGGGAAGTTGCTTACACACTTCGTGTTTCGATCAAAATCCTACGCACGCGTGATCACAAAGAAGGCTGCATGCATAGCTTTCAGTTATAACGTATACCTTTGCGTAAAATACTGCCCCCCAAAAACCTAGTCTCGCTGTTTGGTGATGGCTGTTGCTGAGTGTTAACTCATATTATAGCAATATAGCTTATCGTAACAAAACGTACCAAGCTGGGAAACATCGTTCCAACATACTCCACGGACACACGACCGGGGTCGTGCATGTATGCTGCCATGTCTGAGAGTTGGCCGGGTAGTGGTATAGTAGTATCGCACAAGAAGCAAGGCTTTGAGGAGTGCTTGGGCAACGTTATGACGTTTAATTCATTATTAATAATTTAGGGCTTGAACGGGGGTACTAGAATTCACATACTTGAATCTAGAAATAGACGTGCACATGGGATAGATATGCTATTTGCACATATAAACATGCAAATAGCTTTGTCTTCAGAATCCACTTTATAATCTTCAATAGATCGTCCACGCGGTAAAATAGGAAAGGGAAAAAAGTGATCAAAAGTATGCCAGCCATTAAATGTATGCAGTAAAACAAAGTCCCGTTTTGAGATTGATGGGGGTACATTTACAGAACGACAAACAATGTGTTATTTGTCCCTGTATCGTACTAAGGTTTGTAAACTTTACTACAAGTCTTTGGTACTAAACTGTGCGCGATTGATAGAATTTATCCATGTACAATAATTTTATTACGCGTATATATATATATTACGGAATTCAAATAATTCATGTCCGCAATTGCTGGCCATGATGCGGAATTCTCCCCCAATAGATTCAGTTGTATATAACTGCTCCGGCTGTACTTTTCTTATCGCACTAGTTGGTAATTCTTCAGAGATTGGGAGTGCTAACTCCTCTGGGGGGGGGGGGGGGGGGGGGGGGGGGGGGGGTAGCAATCCAAACTAGTCTTGTAATGTTATATTCAAAGATAGCACATTTACATTCAAAAATTACATGTATGTATGCAGATGAGCAGCATGCTCAACAGATGACAAACTTGTAATTCATTTATAGAGACACCGTATACATGTATAGTAGCATTGGAAACTCTCGTTGAGAGACAACATTCTTGGCTTCATCACCATTCCCATGCCAACTCAGTTTCCTCGAAAAATCAAATTGATCAGTCATAACTTCCATAATACATAACTTTCTGAGCATGATCACATTAGTGGTGGTTGAAGAATAAACCTTCAGAATCATTTGGATCATTGGTTATATTATCCTTATAGCTATGAATGAAGCAAAAGCTGTATTATGGCATATACATAGTACATTCTGAATGGCAATTATGTACAGGTAGAATGTTTGAGGAAATTTTAATCAGCTGTAGAATTATCGAGGAAAATATGATCAGTGCTGCCCTTTGTTCCCTGTGAATAGCCCAAGCAAAAAAGATACAACGCCCCAGACCACCATCGAGGAAAGAAGCACTAGGGTAACATGAGGAGGTGTGCATTGTCAGTGCATCAGGTGGCCATGAGGTGTGGAGATCACAGGATCGATGACCCACCTATATAATACTCTCCCTATCAATCAATTTCAAGGAGGTAAGTAACTGATTATAACCCATGAAGCAAGATACCCATGCATGGAAATAACTATTTAATAAAGGTTATGGTGCACAATCTACTCCACTACCCTTTGTGACAAATAACATAGCCTTCACCTTCTGATGAATATGATCCAGTGATGAAAGTGCACCATTCTAGTGATGACACCTATTCTTTCATGATGACACCTGTTCTTTCATGATGATGAGTAGCACCCAGATCCCTATTCAAACTTATGGTTGATGATTTGATATTGTACTAACTATTCGCATGTAAGTACAAAGAGTGCACGAGGCATGCATGTAACACTCTTCTTAGCCTAATACCGATGCCAATCCCAACCATGGGTATTTGAGTATTTGGGTATTTTAGCAGTTTCCATGCAGTAAACTTCCCCCAAGGCGTGTCTATCGAATATCTAGTGTCACATCTTTCATGACACGTTATGCAGCTGCGTCTCGCTGCTATCTCTGGCATTAAATCATAATTTGGCGTACATTTACTAGTTGCAATTTCTTCGAACAAAGAAAATATTGGCTTTCAAACTGCCACGACTGCGTGTACATGTGCGGCCCACGGATCATATAATCGAACTATATTATATATATATCTGGTTTGCCCACAGCTGCCCGCCGAAGAGTTGTAGGTGCACAACTATGTTCTAATTGTTTCAGATTAAATTATTTACAGCAATCATTGTACTGAATGCAGCTAAGCGTCACTTTCAAATATCTCCTACGCCTCGCCCTATTTACAAAAATGAAATGAAGAAGAGAAGAGATGTTGATTCATAGATATTATACGGAACATAATTCAACATAATATCTATAGATGAGTTCAACACCCACCTCTGCTCTACTACAAAAACTTGAAAAAGGGTGCTTTCAGTAAAAAAACGTGTTGAATCACTTTATGATTTTCAAATGATTGTCACTTACATTCTGTTACAGAATGTTTACATTATGTTACAGTCTGTAAACATTCTGTAACATAATGTAAGTGACAAATCATTTGAAAATCATAAAGTGATTCGACGCGTTTTTTTCTACCTGCCTTGGTTTATACAGTACTTAGGCGTATTTGGAACTTCAGGTGGAAGCATTGTTTTATATTAAAACCATTGACACACAGACCATCACTGCATGGAAGTTGGCATCACATTCCTCAGCACCACATTCCACACAAATTATCACACAACACATGCCGTGCGGCTTGGATCGCAATGAAATCATTTATCGATCCAAATTTATAATGCAATATGATGTTCTTGCAGCTATCCAATTTTGAACGATGCGATGTTCTAGTAATCCTGAATCAAAATAAGCGATGTTCACATCACAAGAGGTCTGTGTCATATATCTGTACACGTGTCATGGTCTTGACCCACCCCCTTGAGGACCATGGCTATGTCACACCTGTGAGAGTGACAGAGTGACCAAACTAAGCTATGTTCTAGGAATCCTGTGTCACACATCTGTGCATGGTTCATGGTCTGGACCAACCCCCCTTGTGAACTGTGGCTATGTCACACCTGTGTGAGTGATGACCAAGCTATGGGATGTTCTAGTAATCCTGCATACTACTTGGGCATACCACTGGTGCAGTTGACTTGCAGAAGATTATAGTTCTTAGGCTGTCATATGTTCTTCTTAATATTGCTTAGTTATCACCTTACATTAAGCGATAGACTGCATGACCTGGATGTTGAGCACTGCTTGAAGTACTGTTATCAGGATCAGAGGTATTTCATTATAATACGTCCTTGTAGGGTGTGTAACTGGTTATCAGGTTATTCGGATATTCGCACTGAAAAACCTGTCTGTTCGAATAGCAACTTAGCATAACTCGGAAAAATCGATTAGTGAATTTTATCTATTTGAAATAACCGGTTTATGTTTCTCCATTCGGAGGGGTACTTAGGTATTCGTCGTCTCAGTGGTTAGTGTTGGATGGTTAGTTTTACATTATTATTGATATGTACAAGTGCATGGTAAAGACATACAATTTATTAAACTCTATTTGGCAAACACATGATACTGTAGACCTTTGTGTTTCTGTGTTTTCAACTGACATGCATAGCTCTAGTTTGGGTGCGAGACCAGGTGGATTTCTGTGTAGACATAAATTATCTTCTCAGTGTGCACTCCACAAGCACCATAAGCTGAATAACCTAGGTATTCGGCAGGAAATTTGGCAAAACCTATTCGGAAAAATCGATTTTGTTTTTAAAACAATTCGGAAAAATCGATTTTCAGATCCAAATAATCCTGAAAAATCGATTAGTGTTTTAAAAGTATTCGTTGTGCATGGAAGGTTACACACCCTACATTCTTGTCAAGCAATGGTTTAGGATTGGCTTATGGCAGATAGCACACAACTTTATGAAAGAATTCAGACAACTGTAGATAAAATGGCTACATGCTGTTTCACAGGTGAAAAAACCCTGCATTTTATGTATTGTATATAATGCAAAATCAGATGGTGCATGATTCTTCAAGGGGACTGTGATCTCATACTGTGTTGAAGGTCAACCAGAGGATATTAGTATGATGGAAATACTGAACACCTGGCTTGATGCTTTGCTGGATAATATGTGTACCCGAAAGTACTGCATGCAAGGAAAAAAATAAATATATATTATATGCAAGTATGGAAATTGCTTTTTCATATCATATACAGATTTTGTGAGGCCTGACACAAGCAATTAGCTGTTCAGGAGAAACAAGTTTCATTTCCCAGCATACTGATTTTGAATTGCAGTAGAGTTCAATTCAGTATTCCAGCCAGAAAAATAACAAACAGAATCTAAGTTCCAAGGTTTGTTATTTTAAAATGTATTTTGTAGTAATTATAACATTTCCAGAGCTTACTACCTTGCACATTCAAGTTCCAAGGAAAACCATCTCCATCAGCTATGTGCACTCCTGGTTAGTAATAATCAGCAAGTAGTGTTTTTTTTTTTTTTTCATATCCACACATATAGGTGCACCACGGAAGAGACATCATTGCAGAGGGCCACTGTAAAAAAATAATTGTTCATTAAATGGCCATTGATACAATTTAATTCACAGATACATGTTACGTGAAAAGCGGAAATGAGTGGATCTACTATGATGATTCAATGATAAGCATAATAACAGCTACCGATTTTAATTCCTCAAGAATAGTTGAAGTTGTAGTGTTGCAGTTACAGCAGTGCGACAATATAGCCTTCCAACTTTTAGGAGAATGTATGCCTTGCATCTTACACAACATCAATGACAAAGGTAAGTGCAAAAAATGTCAGCTGGTATAGTTCTAACTAATAATACATCTGCAATCATTTCTTCAAAGACAGTTACTTGTTCAGCCCCCCAATGGAATACTTGTGAGTTAAAATTCATGGAACATAACAGTATCCTTGAATGCCCATAACAGAACTACAGCAGCCTGCCTACCACCGCATATAGAAGCTGAGGTACTATGAGAATAATGCTTTCCCACATTACATATACCATGATTGTATTTTTAAAGTTGTGCCATAAAGTTCCAGTACCAAAACAAGTTGAAAAGTGTGACTTACAGCAACTACTGTTTGATGATCAACTTGACTCAAAGGTATGGTAATTGTAAGCGATTAGTTCATGAAAAAAGTTATATCACAATCCTCATTTCTGCTTATATGAAACTATTGCAAGAGGCTGCTACTAAGGTTTACTTAATTACAACGTATACATGTTGACACATTATAGATTTTTCAACAGAATGGGAAAAGAATCTTGACCTTTGACCCAACATTTATTCCTCTGTTGAAAGTGCAAGGCTAATTATCAGTCAGAAGGCACTCAAAGGCACGCATTGTTAGGTACACGAGATAGAGCTCTACCTTGTAGGTGTTCAGGATAATGTGGGGAAACGGGCATCGATGACACTTTCCCAACTCAATAAATTTATCGTGTGGCCAGAAGTAAGTTATTAAAATGCATTTATTTTCTTTAAAGTGATTTCTATAACAGCTGTGATTATCTATATAGTGAAAGGAAATACATAATTATTATTAATTATTATTATTATTATTTTTAATAATGCCACAGCTATCCTTTCTAGGATAGCTCCTCCGCCATAACCTTTTATTATCTGGTGCTGATGTAAATAATAATGTGCATTTATTTGAACATTAAATAACTATTATTATTATTAAATAACAACATTACAGGGAATACACATCGTAAGAGGAGGGCTCGGGCATTGGCTCGCACAAGAGTCAAATTAAGGCGGCCGTACAGGCTGCAGACAACCTTGGACTTGGGGGAGTTGGTCCTTGTGGCAAGGTATGATGCGAGCCGTGAAAAAGCTTGCACCGCTTCGCTGCCCCAAGCTCCATATGACTCGGCCACAAGGGGAATACACGTCCAACCCAACTCGGAACACTTGGCATCATTGGCAGAGTGCTTCCTTAGCTCAGCGGCAACCGCTGCTGACCCTGCTGTGCGACCCGCTTCAGAGATAAAGGTAGGGTTAAGCGGAGACACCACAGTAAGGTCAAAGGCAGCAGGCTTGCCACAGAGCCAATTGGAAGCTAGGATGTCAGCAGGGCGTGTGTTCCGAAGCTCATGTCCTAGTCCACTACCAGCCTCCGCCTTGGCGCTTATGCAGGCACGATGGCAGGTCTGAAGCACTACATCCCTGGCCCTATTGTCCACTCCCGTAATTTTAATGCACAACTAGGGCCTGTGGAAGAGGTTAATGCCGTCTATATATGTCACATTCCCTGTAATGTTGTTATTTTAATAATAATAATAATAATAATAATAACAGAGGGTTGTTTGTGAGATCGATGCTGGAATGGGATTCTTCACACTGAGAAAGGCAGAACCGTGCACGTGGCTACCTGCATTGCAGCCAAATGGTATGATGAGTCACGTGTGCATATTTTCGAGCAAAACTCTTACTATAGGCTTGACGGGAAGGCTTCCTATAAAATCATGCATCACCGGGAAGCACCAATGTTTGTCTCGATGATCTGTCATTAAAAACCGCCGCATCTTCAGGTAGAGTGTTCAACTTCATCACTTTAAATTCGGCATGTACATAGAGCGATCCTGTCGCTATCGATTTGTTCTGTTCGTTACAATTTTTACGGCGGGAGATACCGCTGTGCAAAGTTAATACACATTTTCCCCGTCGTTTTGCGCCAATAATTCTTCCAATTCATAGAGAAAATAATTGGCGTGAATCGAGCGGGAAAATGTTCAATTACTTGGCACAGCTGTATGTATCTCTGTAATGGGTAAAGTACAAATTAACGAACAGAAGATATCAATTGCAACAGGACCCCTCAGTCTACGTAGACACCGAATTTGAAGTGATTTCTAAAACACTCCTACCCACACTGTTAAAAAAGATGTACCTGCTTAGGAATAACACGCCGTGGAGTGTAGTAGCTAACACTCAAGGGGTGTAAGAACAACACCCCTGAAGTGTGATCCTTACGGAGTGCTTACACAGGTATCAAAATCTCGTGTATGCACCGTAAACTAATGCTTCAACAACTGATTAAATTTAATAAACTACACAACAACCACGGGTTCACATCCATTTGATAAAGTGTTGAAAATACATTACAACATTTGATAATACAATAAACTACATGTCTCTAGTCGCCATATTACGATACGATCGAGCAGAGTGCTACTTTGCTGCAGACTGACACTAAACAAATGAAGAGAACACAAATTAGACGAATTTTGACGCAGCCGTCCTGTTCATCACACACAGAAGAGAAGCAACTAAGTCGTCAGTGCCTAATTACAATAGCTGAAAGCATACTTTTTTTTAGCCGGACAAGGCCTTGCTCTGGCGTTGAACATTGTGACATTAGTTCTTCAATTGAAAAGGCCAAGTACATTACAATAATGGCATCAAATAAGGAACAAGTTGTAATTTTTTTTCGCAGTGTCAACGACCAGTTTGTATGCCATGAAGATTTTATTGGGCTTTATGTTGTGGAGAGTATTAAGAGTGGTATGCTGGTTCACATTTAAAAAGACACTATGGTCCGAATGAATTTGCCTATCACCAACTGCAGAGGCCAATGCTACGACGGAGCATCTAATATGGCTGGCACACGTACAGGAGTAGCAATGCAGATATTGTCTGAAGAGTCGAGAGCAACTTACACCCAGTGCTATGGGCATGCTTTAAACCTAGCAGCTTCTGACCCAGTGAAAATGAACACAATTCTTCGAGACACACTGAATACAGCATTAGAAATATCGAAGCTATTGAAATATTCTCCAAGACGAGATGCTATATTTGCACGTCTCAAAATGGATATCGTAAGTTTCGCTAGAAACTTCCATATAGGATTTTGACCCCGACGAATATAATTAAAAACACGCGACCCATTTATAACGAGATTCCTGACGATCCGATCGTTTAGCTAGCTGCTGTGATCGAACGAGAAGACGAAGTTGAGTAATTTTGTCGTTTGCAATGTTTCATGTAGCAAAACCGCGCGGTTGTAGAGAACAAAAGGGTATTGCTCATCCTCGTACCCAGTCCCGGAATTATCCACGCATAACTTGGGCATTTAAAGAATGGAAATTTCACCAATAGTTTCAGAATTGGCTGGATACTGTGATCAAATAGTCGATTGTCTATTTTGGTAATTGTATTATTATATTTGGGCCGCGCTACTCGTATCATTACAAGGCAGAATCTTGTAGCAAATGATTTACAATAAACAATACGGTCAGTGTAAGACGTATAATTAGAAATCAAAATAAATCTATAAATAGTGGAAAACTCTTTGGTGCATTCAATCGACGTTTGGTGTGAAACCTTTTTGTCAGTGAAGTTTTGTTTCTCGAAATACCTTCATGTCAGAGAAAGAATAAAACGAAACGACGTGCGAAATACCTCCAAACTTGAGACGATGTTTTAGAATCAGCACGGGCATGCTACAAAGCAGAGCCTGAAAAGAAACGGACCACTGAACGCGAAAGATATCGAGCAGAGCCAGAAAAGAAACAGTACGCTGAACGCAAAAGGTATCGAGCAGAGCCAGAAAAGAAACGGACCGCTAAACGCAAAAGCTATCATGCAGAGCCAGAAAAGAAACGGTCCGCAAAACGCAAAAGCTATCAAGCAGAGCCAGAAAAGAAACGCGCTGCTAAAAGGCAACGGTAGTGGGAGAGTACTGAATCTGCTCGCGCGGCGAAAAGAGTGCGATTCGGGGAGTCCATGGGCATCCGAAAATACCAACGAGGCCTTCAAAAGAATAAAGTTACCCAAAGGTACTATGTCGTAAGTATGTTCTACATACCTCATCACGTGACACCTTGAGTGTATCCGTCACGGTTGTATGCGGCTGGAAACTAGGTCTACAATTAGATCATTTACGGTATTAACACAACATTCTAAAATGATGCCTCATTACAGACATCCATGTTTTAACAGCTGACCATGACTCAGCAGAACCAGCAAATTAGAAAATTACAACGAACTAACACACTGCACCCCCTTTCCTGGCATGTCCACTCGATGCGCACAATTGACACCCCACATAGCCTTGCATGCGCATACCGTTTTATAAGGCCACGCGGCACGTATTTAGTAGAGGGGCGTTACTAAATCAGACGACGTGGCCTTTGGTGACAGAACTGGAATAGAAGCATACTACAGCGATGATCAGGAGGCATGTGGCTATACGTTTTTGCAAACCTAAAGTGGTAACGAATTTTCTATGACCACAAACAAGCTGAGCGAATTACATGAATAATCGACATACATTGTGGTTTGTCATTACATGTATACATGATTATATAAAGTTTGTGGGCAGAGGATAACGAAGTACAGGGCAAAGAAGAGTATCAGCTATGAGAGCAAGGCATTCTCAGCTGAGCTGAAAATAGCTTTTGTCATGGACACGTGCACTGTAAGCTCTCAATGGAGAGGACCATCTGTGCCATCACAAAGGGAGTGCATCACAAATGTGCAGTGATCCTATTTGAATGGCAAAAACATACAGATCAAGAATGCAAGGTAAACAGTACACATTTGCTTTTTAAAAGTAAACATATGACATCATGGTGTTCAGGTATGTGAGCACTTCCGTGCATGCTCAAGTAGACACATGAGGAGGCCAACAGTTGGTAGAGGCCGTCAGGCAGGCGTCACACCTAATTTACTCATAGCTCATCTCGAGAAGATTGCCCCTACTCCAGTTCTCTTACATGAGCCTAATCCACCTTTGGAAAGCGTGAACAACCAGTTCATGCTAAATGAGCTGAAGTGTGCAGTGTGCTCCAACATCCTCTCACAGCCACTGGAACTGCATTGTGGTGCACTGGTGTGTGTCAAGTGCCTCCAGGAGTGGATAGCAGCATCTGGCGCTATGAACTGTCCCTGCTGCTCTGAGGGTGTTCCCTTGGTTTCCTCCCATGTCATACCAGCACCAGGTGTGATACTCCTGCTGCTATCGGATGTTTTGGTACATTTGTACAGACTGCAGCAGGGATGTTAAGGCTGGTGACTACCATCACTTACACCTGAGTCGGCTTCCATTGCTCCAAGGAGACCTTGAAACTGCTCAGCATTCACAGGAAGTGTTGCAGCAGGTAGCAGCATATGTGACCTTAGTTCATGGAGAGGAAATCCCTCTTGCTGTGGATTTTTTGAAGCAATCTGCTGCAAAAAAAAAAGAAATCTGTGAAGGCAAATGTATTCAAGTTAGTTCAATATAGGAAGCAGAAGTGGCGAAATGCACAGCAACTGTGAAAAGAGGGTACTCTGAAAAAGAAGGGCCCTTTGACAAGACACTTGACAATGCTATGCAATCATTTGGTGTACGACAGCAGTATTTGGGGGGGGGGGGGGGGGGGGGGGGGGTGAGAGGCATTTATTGGCAACCATGTACACAAGGCATTAAAGATAGTGTACATGTGCTATGCATGTTTATGTGAATAATTCATGCAACTTAAACATTTACAGGTACCTAACATCCAGACTCTGTGCACATCTATATCAAAGATGGCACAAGAGAAACTGCCCCACTGATCTGGAGAGGTAGCCGGTCAAGTGTCAAAGTTCATCACCACACTCTCCTTAAATGGAAAATGTCACAATATATGTGATCAGAACTTAATTGATGCAGCACCACACACTAGGGAAACAACGTTCAGTGTACATGTAGGGTTCAAAATATGCTTCATTTCAACTAAATAGGCTATTCAAGAGTTCATGGCCTTTTTCCGGGACATATCCTGAGGCAACAGTCCCAATTAAAATGCACCTATTGGAGGACCATACTGTGCAGTGGGCAAATACTAACCATGTTGGCTTTGGCCTCCTAGGTGAACAGGGGGACGAGTCAATCCATGCCAAATTTAATCGACTTGGCTTGGCATTTGCTCCTATCAAAGACCACATGCAGAACCTGATGTGCATAGTGAAAGAACACTTGCTAAGTATTGAACCACAATTGGTAGCTGCCATCCCCCCTCCAGCCAAGAGAGTAAAGAATACTATAGCTATGTAATTCATGCAGTTCAAGGTCAATCTATATACACATTAACATGAAGTCAAATGTAAAACCAAACTTCATTGCGCCCACTCCCAAAAGACACAAAAATGGTGGATTTCCAAAGGCTTGAAAACTACTTCAGAAAATTCGTTACCGTTAAACTATACGAAAAAATGACAGTACATTCAACTAACTTTGCCGTGGTGGTTTTGACATGTTCCATCTCAGTCACCGAGCGTCGTTATCGTTTTTTGAACACACGCGGTCGATGTTCACCGTGCGTAAGTCAATAGCTGTCGAAGAACCAGAGCCGACAGTTCGCAACGCCAGGCCACGTGATTTATGCCTACAATAAAGGTCAGAGATGTTTGTCACTGCTAGTATGGCTTTTAGGTGTTGATTACGTTTCATGTACCTCGTGCACAGCTGGTTCTAAAGGACATCGGTTGCTAGGTTCGTTGCTATGGGGTGACGCAACCACTTCAATATTTTGGGGCGTAGGGCCTAGTTTCCACGCGTTCAATGAGAGCAGACCGCCGTGCCGTAGTGCATAGTTTGGCATGTGATTGCTGATGTAACAGCTTGGGCGTGGCCAAATCAGAGGTTAGTACTTATCAGATGCTTGATTTGTGTTACTTGTGATTGTATGGCTTCTGTACAATGTACAGGCTGCCCCTGTTAAGAGCGCCACGTTTGTTCTTAGTTGGGCGCTTCTAAAGAGGGTGGTTATTAATTATCAGCGAATGAATATAATTAATTGTGGTATGAATACAACACACGGATTTAGATTTTTAGCATCTCTGGTGTAAGAGTCTGGATTTTATCCACTATTTGCAGCAATGTTCGGTACCCCTCTTCAGAGAACAGAGCTATCTTGTTTCCCACAAACGCTGAAAGACACAAAGATCTCCTCTTTGCTTCTTCCAGCGTCACTGGCAGAGGTTCCACGTAGTTGGAGTCTGGCTCTCCATCATCCTAGTCTGCAGTTTCTCAACCAAGCAGCCTGGCTGCTATTTCAGCAATGGTCTCAACACTTTCAGTCTCCATTTCTCCTGGAGCCAAGACCCACTCTGCTGCACTCAATCAAGCTGTCCATCTTCCACTGGCAGATGTTCAATAGCTGATGCAATTGCAGTCATCTGAGATTCCTCTGCAGCCTCTGCCACCACTACTGCTGCCCTGTCTGGCCTAAGCCTAAGCAATAATGATGATGTTATAATTTTATATTTATGGAGCGGACTTCTAGATGTTTCGTGAATGCACTACAGTCCTTGGCTTTAGCCCGCTACAAGTGTCTTTACCACATTGATATCATGTCGTGCCCGCGATAATTATTAATATGATTAAGAATACGCCTCTGCGCTTCTAACGAGGGAATGCGCTTATAACGGGTGAGCTCTTAACGAGGGCAGACTGTAATACAGAATGTAACTACATTACAGTTGAGTTAAATGAGTTTAAGATTCACGCATGTGCGCACATACATGTACATCCTATGCACATACATGTACATGTGCATGATTTGGGGCTATATGCTTAAATGGAAGGCATCAGTGTAACTGTAAATTTGATAGCATGTACCATCTCCTTCTCCATCTCTGTATGAACCAAATGATAACATACTGAGGGAGTGTAAGGGTGGCCTCGAAAAGGCTATTCATAGAAATAGCACATTACTAGTTAAGTTAAATGATGCCTTTTGCAAGACCCACCTGTGGTTAGCACACAACGTTTGTACTAGGTCTGCACATGCTGCTGTTGGTCAAGTTCTTGGCATGCTCTGGCAGGCCATTGTCACCTCAATGCATAGGTATCCATGGCCTGCCAGAGCATGCCAAAATCCCTTTGATGTCTGGCCCTTCCCACTACAGGCTGCCCTAGCTTGAGAGGTGGTTAATTATAATTACTTGTGGTATACAGTGAATACAACACACAGATTATAGATTTTTAGCATCTATGGTGTAAGAGTCTGTCTTTACCACATTGATATCATGCGTACCCGCGATAATTATGAAATGATTAAGAATATGCCCCTGCGCTTCTAACGAGCGAATGCGCTTATAACGGTGCGCTCTTAACGAGGGCAGACTGTATTGTGTTCTACTAGTGGTTGATATGGCTTCTATGTTTACATAAAGTCTGCCCTTGTTAAGAAAGCGCGCAGGGGCGTATTCTTAATCATTTCATAATTATCGCGGGTACGACATGATATCAATGTGGTAAAGACACTTGTAGCAGGCTAAAGCCAAGGACTGTAGTGCATTCACTAAACATCTAGAAGTCCGCTCCATAAATATGCTTGTTCTAACATCATCATTATTGCTATCTGGGGACATGACAGAGGCACAAGGTTCGAGCAAAGAGACTCAGCTAACCGTTGACGAAAAGAAGATAATAGCACACAGAATGGTGGAAACAGACTCCAACTACGGGGAACCTCTGCCAGTGACGCTGGAAGAAGCAAAGAGAAGCTCTTTTGTGTCTTTCAGAGTTTGTGGGAGACAAGGTAGCTCTGTTATCTGAAGAGGGGTACAGAACATTGTTGCAAATAGTGGAACTCTTACACCAGAGATGCTAAAACTCTAAATCCATGTGTTGTATTCACTGTATACCACAAGTAATTATATTCATTCGCTGATAATTAACCACCCTCTTTAGAAGCGCAATCTAGGGCCCAACTATGGTAAGAGCCAGGGTACAAACGTGGCTCTCTTAACGGGTTGGGGGGGGGGGGGGGCGGGCAGCCTGTCACGGCTGTTTGCGACCATACATTTTGTGGACACTAGGTTAGTTACCCGAAATATTGAAGTGATTACGTAGTGCCTTAGCAACGCCCATGACAACCCCAAGGTAGAACAAAACGTGAGCCAGCCCAAACAGGTTGGTTATTGAAAACACGAAATAAAGCCGTATCTTATTTCTATTTATAGTGATTACCTCATGGTACAATTTCGTTGCCGCGGCACGTTATAGCTCGTGAAAGCGGGTAACTCTCGATATACCTCTCCTGTTGGAAGCGAATTATCTATGTTTCCAACCGATACAAAGTCAAAACCAAAGCTCAATCTTAAAGGAGTTAGAAGGTACTACCTTATAGTTGTATTTGCTAAAAGCCAACCTTTTTTTTTTTTGCCAGTGATTTTTAATACCAAAGTTACGCGAGAATAGTGATCATGTCATTGCTTGATTCGCTTGGTAGGAGGGATCACTGCCACATTTTGTGGAGCCACGGAGAGGAGATGCTCCTTTACCATTAGCACCAATTGTTGAACCTTGTCAGGTACTGAGTGGTACATCCTTTGTAGTCCGTTGAACCTTGCATGTATGGATTCAGCCCCTGTTCTCCCAGGAGGCCAAATCCAACATGCGTTTTCCTGGCCCATGGCACTGTGTGCTCTTCAAGCATGTGCATCTTAACTGGTATGGAGGAGTCAGGGAATGAAGACCTGAAGTCCTCCATAAAGTGTGCTATTAGAGTTTCTGTTGATACATTGTGCAATTTACATATTACAGGTAGTATCATCATTTATTCACTTACCCAGCTCATTACATCGGGATTCATCAATGTAATTTTGGTCATAATCTGGTGGCACTGCCCTAGTAGGGATAGAGATTGCCTAAACCTTGTCTGCTCCCTGGTAGCAGAGGCTACTAGGGCAGGGCACTTTGCTTTAGCCACCTCCACCATGCAGCTGCACAAACACTCAACGTTTGAGGGCTAATGAGAATGTAGTTGGTAAAAAAAAACTGTATTTAATTACAATTCGAACCTTGAGTGCCTTGTGAATGTGGTTTCCAACAAATGTGCCCCCAAAGTATTGTTGTCTATGGACACCAAAGGACTGGAAGGCATTGTCCAGACCTTGCACAAATGGACCATCATGAGCAGCAAACTCTTTGTTTGTGACTTTGGTGGTGTTGGCTATTTCCTCCTGCTGTTTATGTTTGGTTATAATGGTCAACAAGTAAATCATGCATAATGCTTTCTTAATAATACTGTTGTCTACCATCGTTTCCACAGATTGCCTCATGTCTTCGGCCTGCTGCATAAGGAACTCGGTGATCTGGCTGTCCTCCCCATGTGCTATTGCGATATATGTAATGGCTTCCTCCAGTGTTGCCATTGCATCCTTCAGCCAGCTTGGCCTTGGCCACCTGCAGCTTGTGTAGCTCTTCAGCATACTTTGTGAAGGAGGATGAGCTGCTGCTTTCTTCAGTGTATGTGTAAGCTAAGCTGCAGGTCCAACTGGTGGCAAGCATCTTCAAGCAGGTCAAACATCTTCACAAAGATGCCCTGAGTGATGTGCAGCCCAGGTAGGCACACCTATTTGTGAAAGTGCATGAAATTGCATCTTACGCATATGTATGCTACTCTCATCAATTCATTTGTGTACCTGATCGATGGAGATATCAAAAATGGGCTCAGTCACACAGTTCATGTAGTTTTTCACTTTTTATCTTTTCCCTCCAGCAGCCATGAACTGCTTGTGGCTCTCTTTAATGCGCTCCAAGGATCGTTGTGGATAGCGTTTCCTTAAAGAAGGTGGTACTACCATTTGCTTCAGTGGAATCTCGCAGATTAAGCAAGGGTACTTCCCTGTAACAATTGGATTATGTATAGTCTCTTGTCAACTAACATACCAGTGGTGCCGGATAAGCCATACATCCTGGTAAGAAACTCAAAGTCACCACACATGAACACCTTAATAGTGTATTCCCTGGATGTATGTGTATTGATTTAGACTGCACTTAAGTGATAATCAGAACATACCTCCACTTCATGTCCTGCAGCTGCTTCACCTGGTCTCTGTAGCGGTCCAGTGCACTGTGAAGGTTGGTCACACTGTCAGTGGCTGCAAAACAGCAGAAGACACAGGTGTTATGGATGGAGTTAGGTGTGGGTACATTGACAATTTGGAAATTCATTTTGGTGGTATTTCCTCCTTTGTCACCACCAAGCTTCACCCACACTTCAGTTTGGGGTATGATGCCATTATGCCAGGTAAGCCGTCCAACACTATGAGTATGTGCATGTACACATCACCTTTACTTACAGATATAAGTATTCCTTACCTGTGGTCATCGTCCAACATCTGTATAACCTTTTGGTTGAGATCTGGCATGAAAACAAGTGGCGCTCCTCGTATCTCCTCCCCACCGGAGCTTAGGCAGAATGAAAGTGGGGCTACTTCCCCTTGAAGATTCTCGCCTAGCAACCCTCTAGCAATCTGCCTCATCTTCTCCTCACAGGAAATGGAGACACCAGAGGCCTTCAACCACCTATTTGAAGTAAGAAAATCATCCATGTATTTTGGGCTATTTGTCGCAGGAGTAATGCATCAGTAATATGCACTGTGGTATACATGTCACCTTTCTAAAGCACTCTTAGCTTTGACCATGGCATTCCAAGGCCAGCTTTTATAGCCAATGCTTCCCCCAGTCCAATCGCACTTACAATACCAGCCTCAATGCATCAGTAATATGCACTGTGGTATACATGTCACCTTTCTAAAGCACTCTTAGCTTTGACCATGGCATTCCAAGGCCAGCTTTTATAGCCAATGCTTCCCCCAGTCCAATCGCACTTACAATACCAGCCTCTTGCAAGAGTATTTGCCTGTCTGATGTGTTGAGGTAATCAAGCTCTCTCCGAAGAAGGGCAGAAAACTCGTCCTGGCTCACTACTTCTCGTATGTTTTGCATCTGTATGCATCGGCGCTTGATGGTCCTGGCACTTGCTGTCTTGGTAGGGGTGCGGGCCTGGGTGATGTGCATAAATGTGAGGGGCTAATGAGGTACGTACATGTGTATTATTATGATGTCATGGAATTGATAATATGCTTAACTGTTCCTCCAGTGGGAATCGTAATTGGCTGAGAAGGAGTGCAGGAAGCCAACCTTCTGAGCACACGAAATGCTGTCTGCAGGTCAGCCTTCGTTGATTCACCATTGCACGGGTGTGTACCATACTCGCAAGCCTTAATGTCCTTCCTACAGGTTTGACACTGGAGTACTATGTCCCTCAAGTATCTCGATCAATAGTGGTGCTGCCTTTAGCTGGGGTGCGGTTATTGGAGTGTCATGGAAGCAGCATGGACACTTGACCCCACTACAATTGAACACCTTGAACCACTCGACCAGACAGGCAGTGCACACCAGTGCCCTACATGGGAGCTCCAGAGGCTGGTGTAAAATCCTCAGGCATATGGGACACTGCAGTTGCTCCAGGGTTGCTGGATTGTTAGAACTGCCCAGTAAGTGGTCATCCAGTAAGGATTCAGTGGGAGGGGCTATTGCTGGAATGCCTCCAATTATCTTCTGTGGGCTGTGTGTGGCTGGGCGACCACAGGGTGGTGATGTTTTATCCCTTAGTGGTTTAGGATGGCAGATCTGAATGTAATTAAGAAAAAAAAGTGAACAGGAATGTTTTTTAAAAATGTGTATTTATTCACTACTATACCCCACAGTCAACTGCAGTGTGTGGCTTCCACTCAAAAGGGACTATGCTTCTGAATGGTGTGAACTGCTGCTGATCTTGTGCTAGGCATTTATCCAGCACCAGTTTGCAACAGTAGCAGAAGCAAGGAGGGTGAGTGTTAACTATGTCATTGCAGGTGTTAATAGTAAAGACAGTGTACAAGTCAGCTGCAAACTCTTGGCAGATGTATGAGCTCCTTGTTTTCTTTTCCCTAGCCTCCACCAAGAAGCGACCACACACTCTGCAATGCTCCTTGACTTTCATTATGTGGTTCTCCATCCAAAACCACACCTATTATTCATTAAAAAAACTCATGTCCAGTTCGGTGTTAAAAAAAAAGGTTGGCTAGTTCTGAACATCATATATATGCTCTCCCATGTGTGTTGTTGAGTGTTCTTGCTTACCGTCTTGTTCTGTCTGTTAGTTCGGTCGTACACCAAGCTTGAAGTAGACCCGCCAAAATCACATGGGCTTAAAAACGGGCTGCGCATAACTATTAACCAAATCAAGTACTGTTGCGCGTTGATCATTTTGTTTAATAGACTGGTAGGGTGTGTGCGGGAGCTCTTTGTTTCAATGGAATTGCTTACAAAATGTGGGGTATATAGCTCGCCAAAAAATACATCTGTAATGACCTACGAACATTACAGCTTTAGTGGCTTATACCGTATTGTCTAATTATAAACCTAGTGTCCAGCCGCAAACAGCCGTGCGGTATGTTGGACTCATTATAGAACATCAAGCTAAATGAATTCAAGCTGAATAAATGAAGTTGTAATGTTTCTTTCTTTATGTACTCAGCAGAGTTGTGCTTCAGTGTCTTCTGTCAGTTGTGAAATGGTGGTGTACAACGATACATTTGTTTCTGAGCCTCTACCAATGCCAGGTCACAGAGTTCTTAATTTGAAAACCAGCTTTATGGAACATCACCAAGATACAGCAATGTCATCTGGTGTAAGTGTCTTGTGTGGGCAAATAGGAAACTAGCTCAGCCATGTAGATGTGACTATGCCTGTGTACAATAGGTGGTTGGACTTGCATTGTTTCTTTGAAAATCTTCACTGATAACCATAATCCTCTGCTGATGTGGCTTCTGTTTACCTCAAGTCAAGCATGTCCTTCAAGGTGGTGCTACTACATGTATTGGATCTGCATTATTTATCAAATAACAAATGGTAAGTGTATTGCCTAATACATTTTCTCATGTGAAGATGTTGTAACTTACAGTGGATGGAGGTGTTGCAGGACCTGATGCGAAGAGTAGCAAGTCACGGTATTGCCTCTAGTGACCAACTTGGAGACATAAACGGCCAAAATCTTGTGTTTGTTACACCAGAGGCTGTTACAAGAGATAGTTTTCATGACAAAATCATTTCCCTCTCTATGGCAAAACAGCTGGCTAAAATTTTTATTGATGAAGCACATCTTTATTGCACAGAGAGTGAGTTCAGACCCATGTTTCGAGAACTTCCCAAATAGGCTTTTTTGCCAATACCGATTGTATCAACAACAGCTACAGCTCCTGATTGGATAGTTGATGAACTCCTCAAGTCCTTTTTTGGATGCATTAGGAAGCCAGTAATAATTCGTCGCCTCAATATCGCATACAGTGTGCGCTCCGATGCACAAAATGTCAGCTGCATTGGTGAGCAGTGTGCTGATGTTATTGTCTCCTATGCAGCTGATTATCGGTGCATTGTGTATGTAACAGTTCTTAATGTGATACCACTTGTCAAGCTAGCCTTGGATGCGTCACATACACTGGTCAGCAAGACAAGGAAGTGAACACTGGCAACATTCAATTGTGGAAGGATGGCCAGGCAAAGGTCATGATTGTTACAAGTGCCTTTGGCCTAGGGGTTGACTATAGTCCCGTTCGCAATGTGATTTGTTTTGGACTCCCTTATTCACTAGAGGATTTTATGAAGGTGACAGGGAGGGCTGGACGAGATGGTAGGTCATCCATCGTCTGCTTTGCTAATGTTTGATTGGAGGAGCAAAAAGAAAAAGTTGGAAAGAATGACAGAAGGGCAAAGGCTTCTTTTGAAACTATGCTAAGGGCTGTTGATGGCAATTTGGCATTTGTGTTAGGCGAGTACTGTCTCACTATTTTGACTTTGCAGATGTCTCATGCAGCCATATGGAGTCCTGCGAACTGTGCCATGTGTGCAAAAAGAGCACTCAAACCACAGCCGTAGTTGAATCAGTAGACTCTCGTGATGAATATTTTTGGAACTCAATCCCGGGCGATGAGACGTTGGGTGTCGCTGAAGACCCGTGCACCATTGAGCTTGCTGATAATAGCAGCTGGACACCTCCCATAGTCAAGGGCTGATTTCTGCTGAGTGCAGACTAGCGGAGCAGGTGTGCCATTACATGCAGAAATACACTGCTAAATGCATAATGTGTCATGTAGCTCGGGGGATATTGAAGGAACATCAAAGTCGCATCTGTCGTACAACTAGTGGCTTGTGCTTGAGATGCTTCAATCCGGGGCACAGTTCTAGAGAATGTTCATTAACTACTAGGACAATAGCAGGAACCTGTCCCCGCTGCTATTTGCCTGCAAACCTTGGAAACCAACATTTCCACCTCAATAGTTTAGTGAAATGGTGAAGTTCGTTGGGCTTTCATTTTTGAAATTTGCTAAAAGAATAGAGGCTAATCAAGATGAAAAGTGGCTGTACAGTTGTGATAGTCACGGAATGCAAATTTATGAACAGTTTTTGTGCAGTTTGGTGAAAGCGGTTCATGTCATTAATTGTAACTTTGCTAAAAAAGTGTGTGCATAACCCATGTAATGTCATTAAACTGGCAAACCCATTTGTCATCTTGCTGACATGTCACGTGGAAGCATTATATGGGAGGGATAAAGAATACAGTGTTTATTATTTGGGACAGTTTCCTTCCTAAGATATATTATAAATTCCTATATATGGGACTCAACGTGTTTACAAAATTACCAACCCAAAAGGGTGCGTGTACAATGTACCAATTTTATAGGGCATGATGCATACATAATGAACCAATCGTATGAGACACCATTTTATATATACAGGGATAAATCCTATGTTATGCACCGCAATGTTAAGCAACATGCAGGTACGCAAAGTCTCAAGGCTTAATGCCATGTTCCAACGAGTTAAATGGGAATTTAGCATGCACAGAAAGTTGACAAGTTTGGAAAACTAAAAGGGGGGATCTGAAATTGAAGTGGGAGAAGCGTATTCCTCGTCAACAAGTGTTCTTCCAGACTCAGAACCGGCGCGATTCCACTAACAATCTCAGATGACCGCAATTATTGAATTATAAAAACGTTCAAATATCTACATACTGATACTAACAGAGTGTGTACTCGTTTATATCAGGGTGTGGGTGTTCAATAATTTTTTTATTTTTGCTGTTGTAATACTCTGCGCAACACAGCGCAGGCGGAGGTGGTGTCATGATATAGATTATCCCCTCAAAATTTCACCCCCCCCCCCCCCCCCCCCCCCCCCCCCCCCCCCCGGATGTTCTATTGCGGACTATTTAATCCTCCTGGGTTAGATTATTCTGGAATAGATTATCCACATTGGAGTAGATTATCCCCAGTGTAGACGTAACATTGGCAGGTTATTCTTTTAGACTGTAGCTACAAAATGGTGAGAGTACCGGTGGATGGTAAATTGCCCCCCCGTGTAGAATGTCCCCCTGGATATTCTACACTACAGGGCACAATGTCAAAATTTCCCATCGTTTTTTCCCTCTTCATGCCTGTGTTTGTATAATACAAATAATATTTGCACAGAGATGATACTGATAGTGCATTAAGCACATGTCTCAATAATCTGTTTGAGTGATTCATGATGACGACAGAGGGCGATGAGTGCAAGCAAATATACATTTTTCCTGAAAGATCATTGCTAACCTGAGGGATAAGGTAAAGTGGACAAAAGAGTTTTTACGTAGGAAGGGTTCTAGCTGTATGGTTGAAAATGGCCTTCTATTTCATCGGAAGCCAAAGACGATGAATGGAAGCAGGTTCCTCGCTGTGGGAAAGAGAGAAGCAGAATATTGGAAGCGTGTCATTCTCTCCCCGAAGGTATATATTCCTGTAGCTGGCCATTTGGGGCGAAATAAAACCTGCAAGAAGATTGCCGAGAGGTTCTATTGGAAATCCCTTTGGAAAGATGTTTCAAAATCTTGTCCCAACTTGTAACTTGTGAGCATTGTCAGACAGGAAATGATGCCGAATTTGTGAATGAAGCAGCACCTCTTCACCCAAAGCGCAGTACAATTGTTAGTTGATTACAGTAAAAGGGAGATCATACGAAGGCAACGAATTCATTACATTTCATAGATATTGTGTGTTTTTAAATATACTCATTTAGTACTGTGCAAAACAATTTTTTTTTGTAAAGTTGTAAGTCTACACACATGAGTATACCTGCAAATGGTTTGATGCATAAACAGGGAAACCTGCTCAGCAGATTTATCAGGTAGTGCCATAGCCTCTGGCCACTTTGAAAAAATAATCCACCAGTGTAATGATATAATGACTGCCACTCTTCGTCTTAGGTAGTGGTCCTATAATATCTACCCCAACCTATACGTAGCAGTTACGTCATGTGTTGGATAAATTGTTTTTTATTATTTATGGTTCACCTACATCCATACATCCTGTTTAACTGGAACTGCAAATACAATGCAGTAATGCTTTTAATACAAATCTATTTAAATAAAACACATATGGCTGTACAAATCTTATGATCACTGATCAAGGAAGGGAATTCGTTAACAACGTGAACGATGCTCTACTACACAGAGCACAGAGTTAGCAAACTGCCTACCACCCTCAAACCAACAGTTTGGTAGAAAGATATAACCAAACTCTGCAATGATGTGTAGTGAAGTTAGTCAAAAAATTGTTGGGATGAGTTTAGTGATGGAGTTTTATTTGCCTGTACCAACATCTGAACAGGAATCTACAAAGTTTTCTCCCTTTGAACTTATGTTCTGCAGGTAATTTTGTATTCAAAATAAGCGTACATTTCATCAACTAGCATTTCTTTAATTTTCCAGAAAACCGATTCTTCCTATTGAAAGTGTATTTTTAATGTTGATGCTAAGGATTAAGAGTGTGGTGATATTTGTGCCAATGAAGAATGCAGTGACGATCAAGTGGAACAGATTGAACGTTTCAGCAAACACATGACAGAATTGAGAAAATCTATGTTTGGAAAAGCTCATAGTAACATGCAGGAAGCTCAGGCTTGTCAGAAGAAGGAATGTGATTCTAGACACCATAAGAAGTGAGAAAAGAATTGTTAACATTATAAATATGTGTGCTGGTAATTAATGACAATGGTGGACATGTATATTGTCCAGATGGAGCTCAACCCAGAGGTATTGGTGCTTCTACGCAACAGCAAGAAAGATAGTAGAAAAGGTGCCGACTTGGTCTGTATTAGGTGGAGGAGGTTCTTGGAAAGGGTGTATATAAGCTTTGCAATCCTTCAAGTGGGAAGACTCTCAGAAAAGCTGTTAATGGGTTTAGGTGAGTATATGCATATTAAACACTTGAGTTAATAATCTTTTTTATGCAAATGTTTCCATGAATGAAATGTATCAAGCAAGACAATTGCTCCTAAAAATGAAACAAAGATATTTCAAGACAAAACTCATAATAAGATACTTGATACTTCAGCACAAGTTGGTAAAACAAGTTCAGTTGTCAAAGATATCATAGCCATCTTATGTTCAGCCGTGTTGGAATTAGTATCTGAGAAATCGGAAATTATGGCAGATAAACAAAAAAATTGGCATTAATGGTAACATCCTAGTGTCATATGCTCAGAAAACCAAACAACAGTTATTGACCATACTTCACATGAGGGAGCCTTCATGCAAGTTCAGGGAAGAACAGCACTTTATGTGCAATGCATATCAAATAGATTTGTTTGATATTCAAAGCTTGAACAATATAGCCACTACATTGTGGACTAGGCACTATTCAGAGCTTCGTATGCCCATTTCAGAACTTTATATACTCCGCAGAAGGATGGTATTCTATAGAAGTTTTATTTCATGCTGTGCAGTGCCATGGGGACTACATGATTTGCCTTAACAATACACACATTCAATTCTTTACTAACCCTGAAGGTCATATTATGGATGCACTCAACTCCTCACAGTCTTATCCAACATCTCTGTTGATTCGAATCCCTGAAAAGGCTCATTATTGGGGCCAACAAATTTCATTTACTTAATTAATACTTTGCAGAGCATGCCAACTTAAATAGATGAAGAAATGTTAATTCAATACTTTGATAAGATATTTATTACCTGAACATTTGCTGTGTATGGTTTAATGTTCAATATGACTGCAGTAATAAAAGCTGAAAAGAAAGTACATGTAACTGTTTTTGTTGAAAGTGATCAGCTTAGTAAGTAACCAATCAGATTGCATGTACAATTATGCATGGATAATGTACCTATAAAAGCTTATATTTATTCCAGTGATAATAAAATTGTAAAAGGCTCATTGCACTGTCATAGTAACATACATGTTCATGCATGCAGTATCTGTAAAATATTATGTAGTTTGGTGTTTTAGACTTTAATCCTTTTCCATAAGTGCATTCTGTTTTGTTTTCTCTGTGATAAATACAAGCAGATAGACAGTAATAAATTATATCTTTAGATTTAACATTTTCAGTAGTGGATGAATCCATGGATAGTACAAAATCTGAATCAGTCAGAAATGAAAAATGTAAGTCTTCAACTACATTTATACCTTGTTATATGTTATGCAGTTGTGCATAATTTTTTCATTGTGGTGATTACATGATTTTGTAGTGGCATTAAATGAGTGGAAGCTAACTTAAAAGCATGTTATGGCAATACTAGATGGCAAGTGGATGGACAGTGAGGTACAGCTTGGAGCACCCTTAATTATATAAATTCAGAAATGTTTTCAAATTTTAGCTGATCAGTTTTTATATGAAACTACTGGAAATGGAACAGTCAAGTGCACCTCATAAAAAGAAAAGGAAAAAAGTTCTGTTTTTAACAACATATTTTTACAGGAAAAACACCAACATATCACGATTTAGTACTGGCGGTGGATTCATGTCCATTAGAAACATTTCCACCACTGGTAAATCACACTGAGTGAAATATATAACATATTGTACTATTTCTCCATGTAGAAGAGTGAAATTTGCAACTTTATCACTGAACAGGTTTGTAATGAAGAAGGACTTCCAAGTTTGGGAATTGACCATTTCAAGAACGAGTGTTTAGACAATGGAAAGGAGTCACTGAGTACAGGCTTCAACGCGCTCACGTGTACTGCCATTGTGCGATACGGTATTTGAAAATGCCACCATTCTATACCCTGCAAGTCCATATTAGGACTGTATAAAAGGTTTCCCAGCCTTGTTATAGATGAAAAAAAAAGGTTATATCGGGGGGATATGTATACATTTTACCCCGGAGGGGGAAAGTTGGCCCCACTGTAAATTGTCCGGGGGACATTGTAACACACTTCCCATCAACAGCTCCAAGACTTGATTCTTCCATTCTTCTGTGTACAGGTCACAACTTTGACTTCAGAAAGGAAAACAAAGGTATGAATGTTCTCCACATATAGAAGAGTACATCTACGGAGAAGCCGGATTGATACTGTGTGGTGCTTGTCCTGAAATCGGAAAGAGGATTAGGTTGGCAGTTTAATGATGGCATGTATGGCGGAGATTGTTCAGTGGATGGAGCGAGTGGATTTAGTGATAGTGCCTAGCACTTGGTGGTGGATGCGTACATTGTGCATGCATAGGTGTGTGGAATTGTTGCATAGCACTTGCCAGTGATTGATGTTGTACATTGTAGATAGTCATATGCAAGATGGGTGGAGTTAGTGATGGTTTGTCAGGTGTGGATTCACCATTTCTATATCAGATGTTCAATGTGGCGTTCAAATTTGTGCTGGGGGTAGACATGTGGAGATGTTGTCAACTTTGTAGCAGTGAAGATGTTGTATATAACTGTTGCACCTCTTCATGGAGGTACTATATGCTGCTGTGAGTGGATAGGATTGGTGGAGTTACTACACATACTGATGATGGAAAAAGCTAATGATGAGGTGGCCTTGGAGGTCAGCTATTTAAGAGATTCTAGAAATCACTCTACGTTGTGTCCAATCATTGAATGTATTGTATACATGCAGAATAAAAGTGTTTCATTCTTCACATGATTACAGAATGTAACATTCACATAGTTTCGGATGGCATGGTGGAGTCATGCAAAAGGAGTGAACGGTTAATAATTATTGCATGAAATACTTCCTAGTCTCGTTGATGCTTGCATCTGTGCGAAACAGGGTCTGGGTACGAGACTAGAACCTCACGAGCATTAGAAACCCACTTCAAAAAAGGTTAAGTCCAGCCTTTACCTAGCACAGATAGACACTTCAACGGCCCTCCTCGCAACTAGATAATTCGTCTGTCACAAGCAATTTATACACTTCAAAGAATCAAGTCCTGCCTGATTTCTTCGTCAGCTTCGTGAAGCCTATATAAGCAATTCTAAAGCCATGCTCACATTACTGCTTTAGGGCCATCATGGACTTGACGGAAATGGAAGTGAATGACTTGACAGAAATGGACTGAAATGAATCAGTTGATGGAAGATGGAGGCGGTGGAGTGGCTGGAGATGGAGTGGCTGGAGATGGAGTGGCTGGAGATGGAGTGGCTGGAGATGGAGTGGCTGGGATGGAGTGCTGGAGATGGAGTGGCTGGAGATGGAGTGGCTGGAGATGGAGTGGCTGGAGATGGAGTGGCTGGAGATGGAGTGGCTGGAGATGGAGTGGCTGGAGATGGAGTGGCTGGAGATGGAGTGGCTGGAGATGGAGTGGCTGGAGATGGAGTGGCTGGAGATGGGAGTGGCTGGAGATGGAGTGGCTGGAGATGGAGTGGCTGGAGATGGAGTGGCTGGAGATGGAGTGGCTGGAGATGGAGTGGCTGGAGATGGAGTGGCTGGAGATGGATGTGGTGGAGATGGAGTGGCTGGAGATGGAGTGGCTGGAGATGGAGTGGCTGGAGATGGAGTGGCTGGAGATGGAGTGGCTGGGAGATGGAGTGGCTGGAGATGGAGTGGCTGGAGAGGAGTGGCTGGAGATGGAGTGGCTGGAGATGGAGTGGCTGGAGATGGAGTGGCTGGAGATGGAGTGGCTGGAGATGGAGTGGCTGGAGATGGAGTGGCTGGAGATGGAGTGGCTGGAGATGGAGTGGCTGGAGATGGAGTGGCTGGAGATGGAGTGGCTGGAGATGGAGTGGCTGGAGATGGAGTGGCTGGGATGGAGTGGGCTGGAGATGGAGTGGCTGGAGGATGGAGTGGCTGGAGATGGAGTGGCTGGAGATGGAGTGGCTGGAGATGGAGTGGCTGGAGATGGAGTGGCTGGAGATGGAGTGGCTGGAGATGGAGTGGCTGGAGATGGAGTGGCTGGAGATGGAGTGGCTGGAGATGGAGTGGCTGGAGATGGAGTGGCTGGAGATGGAGTGGCTGGAGATGGAGTGGCTGGAGATGGAGTGGCTGGAGATGGAGTGGCTGGAGATGGAGTGGCTGGAGATGGAGTGGCTGGAGATGGAGTGGCAGTGGCTGGAGTGGCTGGAGATGGAGTGGCTGGAGATGGAGTGGCTGGAGATGGAGTGGCTGGAGATGGAGTGGCTGGAGATGGAGTGGCTGGAGATGGAGTGGCTGGAGATGGAGTGGCTGGAGATGGAGTGGCTGGAGATGGAGTGGCTGGAGATGGAGTGGCTGGAGATGGAGTGGCTGGAGATGGAGTGGCTGGAGATGGAGTGGCTGGAGATGGAGTGGCTGGAGATGGAGTGGCTGGAGATGGAGTGGCTGGAGATGGAGTGGCTGGAGATGGAGTGGCTGGAGATGGAGTGGCTGGAGATGGAGTGGCTGGAGATGGAGTGGCTGGAGATGGAGTGGCTGGAGATGGAGTGGCTGGATGGAGTGGCTGGAGATGGAGTGGCTGGAGATGGAGATGGAGTGGCTGGAGAGGACTGGAGATGGAGGCGGTGGAGAGGCTGGAGAAAGAGGAGGTGGTGGTGAAGTGGCTGGAGATTGAGGAGGTGGAGGTGCTGGAGATGAGGAGGAGGGGTGTTGGAGTAGGCGATATCGATGGAAGAGGAGATGTAGGAGGTAGTGATGGACGCAGCGGGAGAGGAGGACGCGGTGAGGACGCCCTGGAAGAGGGGACACGGTAGACGATAAGGCAGGCGCGAGAAAGGAGGGAACTTTTACTCTGAAATTATTAACGTGTATTATTGTTACGATTATACTGTGCGGCATAGGTAGTTATTGATTGTTTATAACTGTTTATACTACCATACCTTGTAGCATGTTATGAAATAGTTGTGAGTACGAGTCTGATAACATGGACTCGTACTCACAACTATTTCGTACATAATAGTTGGCCCCAATGACGACTCCTGTTCATTTTTAGTCTGCAGGGTACATGCACAACGGCATCGGAATAATGTGAACAAAGAAAAAATGAATGAAACAAGTAAATAAAAAAAACATTCTCAATGAGAAAGTTGGTGGGATATAGAATTGAAGGCAATGGTGGTGTAAAAAGCAAGGAAACAAGGTTCTGTAATTGTACGGGAAAATGTCATAGTCCTATATTTAGCACACGAACATAGTATATGCTACAAACGGGCTAAATATAGAACTATGACATTTCCCTTACTATTACAGACCCTTGTTCCTTGCTTTTTACACCACCATTGCCTTCAATCCTATATCCCACCAACCTTCTCATAGAGAATGTATTTACTTTTTGCACCTGCAACACCTGGATTTCTGTATACCATGTATCGAACTCGTTGGACTGTGCGTGCTGTTTCATTGCAGAGTATAATTTCATGCATTGTGGGAGGAACTATGAGAGATGTAGTCACCGACTCAGAGATAAGGGCTCGACTTATTAGAGTGGAGGCTATGACTGGGAACTTTGATTTTTTGTTTGGTTTAGTGTTAGGAGAACACATTTTAAAGCATACTGATAACTTGAGTAAAACATTACAATGTCCAGCTCTTACACAGAGGCTCAGCAGTGTGCTGCACTTACTTGTGAAACCTAAGTTGTGTTCATCAGAATTTTTTGATATGTTCTGGGATAGACTTAAAGTTCTTCAAGAGAAGTATGGTGTAAATGTTCTTTGCCTAGGAAGAGGAGAGCAGCCAGTCATTAAGAGGTCGGATCTAGCAAAGGTTTCCACCACAGTACACCAAAAGATTACTACAGCCAGCAATAATTTGAGTGTCTTGGACTTAATTGTCAATGCTGTTCAGGAAAAATTTAACCAGCCAGGGTATGCTGTATTGCAAAAACTAGAAGAGCTTTTGTTAAAGGCTGCAAGAAATGAGAAGTATGATGCAGAACTGGCTTTTGTTTTGCAGCACTACCAGGATGACTTTGTGGCATCAAGTTTAGAAGCTCACTAGCAACTGTGTATTGTTTTTCAACTGAGAAGCCAACATTATAAAGTCTTATGTTATTTCACTATCTCCAGCACAGCGTACTTCTATTTCAGAGATATGCACCTTGGTGAAGCTGATAATGGTTAGCCCCGTTACCAACGCTATTAGTGAGCGCAGTGCTTCAGTTCTGAGAAGAGTGAAAACATATCTTTGTTCAACTATGTCACAAATGCGTGTTTATATCCTGCTAGTTCTGCATGCTCACAAAGAGAGAACTGATGCTCTGTCCGTTGCTTTATGCCTGAATGAGTTCGTCAGCTTGAATGAGCACAGACTTGACATTTTTGGCAAGTTTTGAAATGAGACATTCATGCATTTACTGTAGCTCTCACATTTACACACTGATCTGTTTTCATCAATTCGCAATAGTATATTTTTCACCAATTCATATGCATCTTATATAAATGATGCTCCGCCCCAGACCCCCTAATGACTTATGCATTAGCCGGACCACTATTTTTTTCGTTCCTACGGCCCTGTGAAAGCACCCCCAATCAGTGTTATCTAACACACCATATGCTGCTAACACCCCTGGCATAGTCTGTCTACCAACACCCATAAATGTCAGCTACACACCCCTGTGTGTTACCATAACACTCCAAAGCTGCAACACCCCCAAACCTAACACCCATTGGCCCATTTTTATTTTACAGTGCAGTGTTACCGCGTTCAGGCTTAACCGCCCGGCAGCCATCCGCCAAAGGATGCTGTCCATTAACGTCCGAGAGACACACGTGATCGTCAGCCTGCAGAAACTCTTAGTCTGGGGACCAGACTGAAGGTCTATTAACATTATCTGGTACGAAAATGCGTGACGGCATCGACGACAATCCTTGAAAGCCATCGGAGAGTATACAATTATTTTTTTTTACCTATGCAGCTCTTGTCCATCCTGCCGTGGACACAAATGTTGCTCGTGGTTATCAGCTGCTCAGAGGATGCAAGCAATTGAAAAATCCAAAGAAGTGTTTCTTAAAACATAATATTGCTGGAGTGATATAGAAGAACTAGTCAGAGGATACTCAACCATAAGGCAATCCAGATCCCAAGTTCATGATAGTATTAAAAACTGCATGGATTTATGCTTGTGCTCCGTTTACAGTATGTACCTTCATGCCATAACTTATGCAAGCATGACGCATGTACATGTATGTATCATGGTTTAGGTAACCGGCAGAGGACGACAAGCCGTGACCGTCGACTTGATTTTCACGACCTTCGATGGCCCGTGACCGTGCCGGAAATATGGCTTGAAACGGCCTGCTTGTTGCTGGACTCTTGGCAGTCAGATACTGATCAACCGCGACCGCCTAGGCGTAATCTGGTCAGCTGACCGTGATTAAATTGGTCAACCGCGGCCACAAAGCTGAAGTCAGTTGTGGAGGTTTTAAACCCCCCACACAGGGAAAAAACGCGTCGAATCACGTTATGATTTTCAAATGATTTGTCACTTACATTCTGTTACAGAATGTTTACATTCTGTTACAGTCTGTAAACATTCTGTAACAGAATGTAAGTGACAAATCATTTGAAAATCATAAAGTGATTCGACGCGTTTTTTTCCTGTGGGCCCATGCAGGGGTAATCGGACCTAGTAACGTCAGCACCATGCTTGTGCAAGACACCAGACTATATTTACAATTAGAGCAATGGTGGTATAAAGCATTGAACTACAACCTTTCGGACAATATAGCGATTTGAATTAATTGGATGCCGCTATATTACAAGGTCAAAATCTCGTGGAAGGTTCCCACTTTATTTAAATATAAATTTTAATGATGTCACAGAGATGAGTATAATGTAATGGCATTGACATATTGGCTGTAGTAATGACACTCTCCCTATACGACATGCACATTCATCTTTATGCACATCTTTGTGCACATGCATGGACATGTAAATAAATGACGTTTACATTTGAAACGTGACAGCTAGACCGTCGCTACCGATAATTTAAGAGTAGGCTCCACATCGGGGGCTATTAACGTGCTGGTCTCCTGGGCCTCCATTGCCTCTTTGGTGGTCGCGGCCTTGTCGTCCACCCTCCTCCCCAGCACCGTTCGGACCAGGCCCCTGTAGGTGGCTGCAATAGGCTGCTTGACGCTCGGATGTAGCAGCACGACGATCGGGAGCAGCAAACGGACCGTTTGCAGTGAGCAGGTCACTACCGCTACCGCCACGGCTCCATGGTGCTTGTCGTACAGTACGAAGTAGAGAGAAGAGAACAGTCCGAACACGTAGACCACACAGCACGCTAGGGCGTAGATCACTAGCGGCATCAGCTCTTTCAAGACCTCCCAGTGCTTGTGCCTCAGATTCCCGCGCTTTCCCAGCGATCCCGCGATGAACTTGGCGGATATGATCATGATCAGGACGAGGCTTCCCAGGTACATGATGAACACGGGGCCGACCGTGGCTCCGAATTGGAATCCGACGGAGTAGTCGGGCCCCTTGTAGCACCTGTCTTTCACCCAGCACCACACCGTTGTCAGCCCGAAAGTGTCTCCGATGAACGGGATCCAAGCCACGAGCAACGGCAACACGAAGGTAAAGAGTAACCCGGCGATGTCGCACCGCCGCTGGTTCAACAGCATACGGCACGTGACCAGTGCGAACACATTAGAAGATATCCAGAGCGTTGCGAAGGTCGACGAGAAGGTGAAATACTGAACCAGAAATGCAAACGTCACACAGGTGTCGTTCCACCCCGACCCTTGTCTCAACGAAAGGGTGGGAACGGAGCTGGTGTCCACTGGCAACACGGTGATACCGGTCGACAGGGCTGCGAATAGGCTGCTGATCGCCAGGTACAGAGTGAGGCGGTGGATGTAGGACCGATACGCTTTGGACAACAGCACCATGACGATTGTGGTTATGCAACCGAGAGAACCGATGACAGCGAATCCTGACGTGGTCGCCACGTAAATGTTCGCCTGCGTCTCCGTAATCGGGTTATGGCAGTCGGCATCGGGATCACTTGAGTTGCTAGTGTAGTACATTCTATAGCTGTTGCCCCTTGTTCCCAAACTCCCCTACCATGTATGGATTATACTTAACACTCGTGATCATGCAATATTCATCTGCTGTATCAAGTGAATAAATATACATCGGCACCAATAAACTATTCATCCAGTGCACACAGGAGTCGAAATATTGTCAATGCACTGACGGCACGTGCCCAGTTGAGCAGCTAGGGTCCTCCGATGCAATAAGAGACACTGTAATTTCGTCCTCTTGTTGACAGATGGTAAGTACGAGTTGATGCGAATAGTCGATGATAAGCAAAACTATAAACATATTCTTGTGTAATTTCACCAGCTCGATGGACCGTCACGTCATTGCATTGAAGCAGACTTATTGACATATATAGTGAGACGACGATCAGGAAATTAGACTAAGTAATAAATGAGGATATACTATAAGTTGCGAGGGCCTTCCATCACTGGATGACATCATCAACAGGGAGGACTCACATTACACAAGGATGTGGTATATCACTAAGCTTAGTAGGCCAAGGTAGTCAGAAAGACAGGGACACTGTAGTAGAATGTCTACCATACTTCTAAAAGCAATGGTCTTCCACGTGTGCATGGCTTGCTTCTGAGGTAACAATCAACTCCATGCACGCTCCTCCGCGGTGATGGGAACAACATGCAGTTGCACGTGTGCTGCATGATGGTCAGCGGGAGTATTGGTTGGGGCCCAAAACGGAGACAAGGCTCCAGGCCACCACATGGGGAGAAAGTGTGGTGAGGGCATCATGACACACTGTGGCTAGCTATATGTGTTAATCATGGTTTGCATTACTGCAAAAATATCGGTGCAGCTGTCGGACGTGCCACAATAGCAATAGGTTCACTCAAGTTACTCCTAGACTTCTGGTTTATTCTATAAACGTCAGACCTGCCAACAGTTGGCCGATGTTGGACCCAGAGTTTCAACTGTGGTCATACTAAAGTTATTCAAGTTTATAGTATTACACAAAGTATAGTATGAGATATGGTTCGCGCAAAATATTCATCAAGTACACATCTAATATTCTCCACTTGATTCTCGGAGGCCAACGCAAGTTACCTGGGATGGCGAAAGATGAGAGAGTCTCACAGCTGTCACTTTGGCCTTCTGTCAGGACATTCCAAAACAAACAAAAGTAGTCTATGGACACCGTATACCCTTCTGTGATTCAGTGTGTTTGCTGGTGACCAACGGTTGGGGCAGGGTCAATGATGGTGGTGCTTTGTGGGAGTGGGAGGGAGGTTTGCCGTGCGCTTACATGTATGAGAATCTTTTGTCAGTTAATGCCATTCATAGCTGTGGTATGGAAGCTAGCATTGCACATTACATTGCCACACCTACTGTATACATCGTCATTAATCTACTTCGAACTGTATAATTATATTTATAGCATTAATTTTAATCAATTGTAACTTAAATATTCTCCACTGATAAGTGGCATGTCATCAGTCTTATCTGGCTCCACTGTATTAGTGATGCTGCAAGATCCTGCATTGGGGGCGCAACCTTCACTCTGCCATATGTTCTTTGCAGTATCTTTCTGCAGACGTGAGTGCTTCCTCATCGCTATCAGCTTGCGTCGTATGCTGGGATGCAGGAGAAAGGAAATGGGCAGAAGAAGTCGGATGGCTTGGGCGATGGAGTTGAAAATAGAGATGCTCACGTTTCTGTGTGCATAGGAGACGTACAGTGGAGTGAAGGCTGCCACACCGAAAACGACAGAGTACATCCCAGGATAGATCAATAAAGGCAACACCTCCTTCAAGGCCGCCTTGTGCGCGTCTCTCACGTGCCCTCGCTTTAGTTCAATCAGGAACCTCACCACCACCACGAAGACCATCACCACACTGATCAGGTACAGTACTAAGATTGGACCAAGAGAGGCTCCTAGTGAATCCCCTCCTCTTGATGAACACCGGATCCAACACCACACCGACGTTTGTCCGAACGAGTTGCTCACTATTGGTATCCAAAATACTAAGCAAGGTACCAAGAACATGACGATATAGCCGCCCACTTCACAGCCGCGCTTTCCTATCGTCACATTGAAAACCGAAAGTGCAAATACGTTGATGCAGATCCACAGCGTCGCCAGAGCGGAAGAGAGACTGAAATATTGAATCAGAAATCCAAAAGCGATACACGTGTCGTTCCATCCATGCCTCGGAGAAATCGGGTAGCGTTCCGTATCTATCGGCGCCACGGAGAGGCCCAGTGACACGGAGAAGAATAAGCTGGTGATGGCTAGATAGAGGGTAAGGCGATGGACGTAGGATCGATGGGCCTGGACCACCACGAACAAGACAATGGTAGCCAGACATGCCAGGGACGATACGACTGCAAACACTGCGTCAAGGGCTACATACAGCTGCAACTTTTGCAATGGATCTATGACAGAACAGTTGGTGCCGCCTTCCATCTTCCTCAACTAGTTGACGTGGCACAATAATGCATAAACCAGTACGAGAATTTCGTGGGGGAGGGGCTGGTAAACTTGTGGGTGTGGCTCGGTAACGACGGGGCCGTTATGATTGCACATAAATATACGTGCGTAGGAACATTGGATTGGTAGTGTCGCAACGTTGCCCTTCGCCGTTATGTATATAGGTCCACTGTGCACAGAAGAGGGGAGTGAGGAGGAAAGGAGGAGGAGGACGGTTTAGAGAACTCATGTGAAGAGATAGATGCAATGAAGGTGGACCAAAGAAAGTCAGTTTTGAAGGTGCGATTAAAAGTAAAATGAGTTGTGTACAGCGCAGGGTGTATACATAATGCAAGGCCATGCGACATTGCCCCCGTGTGACGGTAAGATCAGAAAAGCGCTGGTATTCGGAATGGCAATACCTTTTCTTGTCTCTTGCATACTCCGAGCTACAGGTACAAGCTGCTTTATTCTTTGCCGTGAAAATATCAGAATTGCATTCATTTAATGTGAGCACGAATGAAATAGGATCTCCTAAATTGATACAGATGTCGCTTCATCCAATTTTCAAAACGCCAAGAAATATACAAAACCAGTATAACTTTTTATCCTTGGTGCCCACGGAGAGGTACAGGCGCAAGGTATTAAAAACATCAACAACAAAAAAATAAAAATAAATGGTGCGTTTGTAGGACTGTTTGAATGCACAAATTGAGTAAAAAGTAAGAAAACAAGAAATTAATATTACAGACTACATTTAGCAAGTTCAAGAATCAATAATTTATAATTTATAAATTCATAATTGGAAAATATCCATAATCTTACTTTTATTCAATCGGTGCACACAAATAGCCCTACATCTACACCAACTTTATTTGAGCTAAATGTTTAGTACCTTGTAAATATGTTTCCAGCGTTCAATTTCTTGTAGTAGGGCTCAAATCGAAGGATGAAAAGATGAGAGGGAGGAAAAAGCGAATGATGAGAGGTAAGGAGAAGGTGAAGAGATGGCACATCCAATGTAGGGGGAATTGGTAGGTGCAATGAAGGTGGCCCAGAGAAAGCCAACCATGGAGAAAATGAGAAAATGAGTTGTACATTTTCTTAATATATTAAACCATCTGCCTAATCTTGATAACCTGGGCTTCATAAGTGAGGTGGTATCAGCTTAATTAAAGAAAATAGCTCCAATATTGGACATTACTATATTCAATAAAATATATTCAGTTATACATACTCATTTCAGGGGTACTCATTGAGTGGAGGAAGGAGGAGGGGAAGAAGAGAAGAGAATGATGAGACTCTGGAAGTGCGGGGGAAGACATGGCATTGAAATTAAATAGGTAGATGCAAATGAAGTAGCCAAAAGAAAGACTGTCATGGAGGGTGAAAGTAAAAGTAGAAAAGAGTTGTGCATGGCAGGATGTTGCCAAAGCAAGTTTATGACAGAGGATTCTTAATTTGTGTATAAAATTGCATCTGTCTTATAACATACTTGACTAGGATCAATTTTAATTTGGGACAATTGTGAAGAAAAGTACAACCACACTCTCTGCTATCAATGCAACACAACTGTCAGAAACACAACAGCAACATTTTTATCAATGGAAGGTCCACATCACACCTATACTATATAACAAATAAATGCATCACAGCTGCTAATATATTTTCAGTAACAACTGTAAATGTACAATATTTAAATCACTTACTGTACAGTCATGTATACTTGTATCTCTGTACAGATGTGTGGGTCACATATGTATAATGCAAGATTGGTTGTAGTTCCAATATCCTCAATGCTGAAAGACTGCATCAGAATCAATGACCCTGAGATCACATCCACAGAAAATTTAAGGTCTGAATAAAGTAAAGTGTAATAGAGAACTCCCTGTGGTCCAACATCCATGTCTGTAGCATTGTACACACCGAGTGCTCCCACATCTCTTCTGGTGGAGGCCAGGACTGTACCCAGGGGTGTGGTCTCACTCACAGTAAGAAATATATAGTTAGGTGTCACGACTGGAGCATACTTGTCCACTTCAATCACACTGATGGTTACTGAAGCATTGCTGGAGAGGTTTGGTGATAGGTTGTCATAACACCACACTGGAAAGTTGTATGAATGAGGTTGTGTGGCATAAACAAGATCCTGTGTCACTAAAAAGCTACCAGTGGTGGAGTTCAACACAAAGGGAAAGTATCCATTGACTTGACCAATGGCATAAGTCATGCCAACAGAACTGCGGAAATGATTGATGCACCTGGCAGTTAAGAATCCATCAGGAGGTCTTGGTGATGGAGCCACGCCCACCACAGTTATTGCAGTAGTCTCCTGTACTTGAATGCTGTAGCTCGATGATGTAAAAATTGGAGGCTGGAAGAATATATATATTGCTATTGACACACAGAAGTGTGTGTCACATATTGCAATTATGGGATTATAGAATAATTTAGCTCCAATGTAGTCAAGCTTAAGTTTCTGTACCAGACTCAAAGATCCCGAGGACCTGTCCACAGAAAATTGAGGGTCTGGATAGTATAAAATGTAAAAGAGAGCTCCCTGTGGTCCAACATCCATGTCTGTAGCATTGTACACACTGAGTGCTCCCACATCTCTTCTGGTGGAGGCCAGGACTGTACCCAGGGGTGTGGTCTCATTCAAAGTAAGAAATAGATAGCTAGGTGTCACGACTGGAGGATACTTGTCCATTTCAATGACACTGGTATTTACTGAAGCATTGCTGGAGAGGCCCTGGGGTGTAGGTTGAGTGGCAGTGGTCACGATGATCACTAAACTTCTAGTGACGCTAAAGTACTTATTGCTGAGTGTAAGATTATATGTGGCGTTGTTGTCACTGGTTTCTATGGTAGCAGTGGTGACAAGGAATTCATTTATTAGCCTTAACTTGCTGTTACCATGGACAACCTTCAGGGTCCACGTAACTGGGAGTACAACATTCTATATCCACGTATTGTATTGAACTGCTCTGCTGTCCTAACGTTCTGGGAACTGACCGCAGTCATGTTCAGCTGTGTGCTGGATGGCGTGCCGAGGGGGATGTATACTTCAAAGCTTAGGACATCTGCAGGGACAAACTGAGGCTGGCTTCCAGTGGTTACCAAGACAACCAGTGTGGCTGTCCCTGTTCTCGGTGCTGCTGCTGGATCATTATCAGAGACCGAGACAGTCAAGGTGTAGTTCCTGATGGGTGGGTTAGAGACTTTCAGGTAAACCTCGACCAGTACTCGTGTCCATCAAGAAGACACTCGAGTCGGAGAGGACTATAGGAGAAGTATCCTCTGTTATCCAGGTCAGTGACCTGCACTTGGAAGATAGATTGTGAACGGAACCTGATCCTCAAGTATGGGCTACAACAGCCGATGACACATCCGGAGCAAATCTATTGACTGCTCTGATTACAATGATGAGTTTCGAAGAGGCTGTCCTCACTGCATTGATTCCAGCGATTGGCGCTGTACTAGAGCAGGTCACATTGAATGTGTATGACTTGGCCACTGAGTATGCCACCAATCCCAGAAGCTTCACCGTCCCAGTGGAGTTGATGGCGAATAGTGTTGTCTGAGGGTTCATGCTGAAATTCACATTGGTACCATACGGATCTGAGCAGGTGAATGACCCAACACTTTGAGGTAGGGAGTACTCGTCCACTGTAAAGACAACTTCCCCCTGAGGGCTCAGAGTGGGGTTGCGGCTGGTACTGTAGATGACACTTATGTACACAGTGGCTAGTGATGTCTGTAGACTGTTGAACACCGTCTGGTCGGTGGCCTGTTACAGTGAGCGTGTAGTTTGGTGCGATCATGTAGTTAAGAAGAGATAGCAGGGAGATGGATCCGGTGATGGGGTTCACTCCAAATTTCCCTGCGCCGTTTCCTCCTGTGATGGTGTACTGTATCAGTCCACCACTTTTGCTGGAAGCATTAACACTGCCAACAATGGTCCCCAATTGGCAGTATCTCAGAAATATTGAAATGGTAGCTTCTGGGTGTCAAACACGGGTGCGAACACTTCAGTATCAATGATGTGGATGAACAGGTTTGTTAAAGATGTTGTCCGAGAGTTGATTGTGCATGCGATGGAAAGCGTCACATCGGTCTGCGGCACATTCAGTAGGCTACCCACCAGATCCACAATTCCATTGCTGCGAATAGCAAAGGTACTGTTAATGTTTCCAGATACAACTGTAAACTGAGCAGAGCTGCTTAGGCCAGAGTCATAACATACAAAGAAGGCCACGGAAGCTGGATTCTGGGACCTGAAGAGTGTAATGTTCTGAGGTGAGGAGATGGTGGGAGGCTTTGTGTTGACAGCGACAACCGTCACTTCCACCAGGGATGTGCTCAGATCGCCATTTGCATTTGTGGCATTGACGAGGAAGGAGTAGAAACTGGCCTGCTGGCTGTTCAGCACACTTGTGAGGGTGATGTTCCCTGTTGTTTGATTGACAGCAAAAGGCAAGCTGTACCTAACACCATTACCAGGTGAGGCTACAACAGTCGCCACAATGGAGCCTACTGTGGCATTCTCCAACACACGCACTTGGTAGTCAGTGGAACTGAAGTGGAATGCAGCTACATTTTGAATGGAATTTATAATGGCAACATATGAGTAGTCTACTAGGTTTGGTGAAGAGGTCTTTATGCAAGCCAGGATAAGTGAGAGTAAGGGGAAAGGTTCTTGTGACCCTCCCCACAGCAGCTGGTTCCTTCTGTTGAGAACAAACAGCTGCTGGCTATTACCACTGAAAATAGTGAGGTTTGTACTTCCGCCAGTCAGGGTCTATGCATGAATATGTCTGTATTGGATAGCCATAGGGTGCACCAATTGGGATGGTTTCGAACAGGATAACGTTGGAGTAAGAATGGGAGCATTATCATTGGCACTGATTACATTGATTATCAGGGTAGTGTAGCTTTCCAAGCCTCCCCCATCTCTTGCAATGATGCTTATATTCCAGGTGGTCTGACTCACATAGTCAAGGCTGCTGGTTATCACAATCCTCCCCTGTGCTCAGGTTCTACCAGCACCACTGAGGAGTTACCCGGATCTAGAGGTATGTAAGTGACCTCCCCTTGGGTTCCCGCATCCTGGTCTGTGGCCGTCACATAGCCAGGTGACAATCCAGGTGTATGCTCTGTGACATTGAACTGGTACACTGGCTGAGTGAACTGGGGTATGTGCTCATTGACAGGCTTTACTGCGATGCCAATGGTAGTAGTTGCAGACTTAGGGATGCGTCCTCCATCACTACAGGTCACCTTAAGACATAAGAAGCATAACTTTCATAGTCAAGAGGAGAGGATGTGAAAATCACACCCTCCGGCCAAACATTGAGAGCACACCACTGTCAGAAGATATTTGGTAGCTGATATTTGAGGTGACATCGGCATCATTGCAGGTGACATTTGCAACAAATATTGGAGGAGGGGAGCCTTCAGTGATGCTTACAGTGAGTGTGTCATTGCCAAATGATGGGGAGTACTCATTGACATCAGTCACCGTAATTGCCACTGTTGCCACAGTCATCTTTGGGATGCAGCCAGTTGTGACTGCCTTCACCTATAGCACATAGTACCCATGCACTTCAGCATTCAGGGGCATCGCCAGGACTATATCTCCAGTGGCCCCATCGATAACAAAAGTGCCATTGCTCCCACTGACGATTGCATATGCAATGCCAACGGAACTGTCAGTGGAGGTGGCTTGGATTCTCAGTAATGGTGGAGGACACAGACTGGCTCTCAGCTATGGTGGCACTGTAGAGCTGGTTGAGCAAAGACAGGGGTATCCAACATCAGAGGGGTTAACGACCACAGTGACTAGAGCTGAGGACCACAAACCACCACTATCGGTACACACTGCGTTGAACGAATAGGTGCTTTGCTGGGTCTGATTCCTGGCCAGGAGGATGGTACCATTGCTCTGGATGACAAAGTCCTGGGAATGAGGAACCAAACTGTAGTATATCGAATCCCCCAAATCTGAGTCGGAGCAGTGGACAGTGAGAACAGCATCATGAAATGCAGAGTAGTTTGTGGAGATAGTTTGAATATAGTTTTGTTGGTCGGGAATCGGGGCATATTCATTGACATTCTGGAGCTTGATTACAACACTGGTCGTGCCAGTTCTCCTTTGGGTAGGGCTGGCGGCTGGGCCTCCATCAACTGCCACAACAGTCAGGTTATAGGTGTTTGTCACTTCATAGTTCAGAGGTGTCAACACACCAATGTCTCCTGTTACAGGGTTGATGAAAAACTTGTTTGGATTACCGGCCAGGATGCTGTAGGTCACATTTCCATAGCTGCCTACGTCCATGTCAATGGCCTGACACAGTAGCCACGCTGGAGAGGATGGTTGCAGACTCCAGTACGATGGCATTGTACGAGGTCAGTGCAAATTGCGGTGCATAATTGTTGACAAAGCTGACCTGGATTGTTGCAGTCCCTGTTCCTACGAGGTCTGGTACATTGTAGCATGTGAGGACAGTGGCATAGATGGGTGTCGAATCAGGTACTGCTTGCTTTCCTGACCACTCCGTACCTATCCACACCAAACAGCGTACTTGCTGGTGCGTTCAAGAAGGAGAACACTGACTGGCTGCTGCCCACATTCGAGATGGTACCATCTGGGCACTGAAGACTACCAAATGGATACCCAACTGGCCAGCCCTGCTGGATGCTGAGTAGGGCGGATGGGCGGGGCACCTGACCAGGCCCTTGAAGTACCTGCACACGCACCAGGGCGTGGCTCTGCCTGTTGCTGCTGTCCTGGGCTTGCACCTACTAGTGCGTAGTTCTGCTGAGCTGCATAGTGGAGCTGCTCAACAAGTATGATGTCACCCGTTTTTTGCGTTGATGTAGAAATTTTCGTCACTGTTTCCATAAACGATGGTGTAGGATGAATGCTGATTGGTCACTGCTGGAGGCCTTGACTTGGGCATACACCAGTCCAGTGGAGGTGTTCTCGGGTAGGGTCCACACGTAGATAGATTGGGTGAAGGCAGGTGCAGCTGGGTCAGGAACTATGATGAATACACTACCACTCGTGCTTAGATTTCCTCCATCAGAGCAGGTGAGGGGGATGGTGTATATCCCGGTGCCAATCGGTGATTGAGACACAGTGACGTTGTTTTGTGTCAGGATGAAAGGTTTTCCACTGAAACCTGAGGAAGAGATGGATACATATGGGGGCGAGTCTGTGTCAGTGCACTGGAGGTTTAGAACAGTGGTGCCTATGCTGGCATTCTTGGGTACAGCAGCTCCATATACTCCACCATTGGAGAACTGAGGGGCGTTTTCATTCACATTAAGGACTACCACTGTGACTGGTGTTGTTGATGACAGTACATTTGAACCATTGTAGCTGCCGCCATCTTGAACCTTCACTACAAAGGTATAGCTCGTCTGGGCCTCATAGTTGAGGGGTGAAACAAGGAAGATACTTCCACTGCTTGCATCTATGTAAAATGGTAAGGGATGAGTTTGGAATTGAATATGTAAGGCTTGAATTCGCACTGTCCATGTCTGTGGCTACCACAGTCCCAATTTGTGTCAATAAAGAAGCTGTTTCAAAAACTGAAAATGTTGGACTATTCATTACAAACTGTGGAGGGTACTGATTAGGTGAAGAGGACCTTGAGGTTCACAAACACCTGTGAGGGCCTGTTCACCCCATCAGTAACATTGATGGTGAGAAAGCTGGAGGTGGAAGGTATCAGAGGTCCGGCCACATACAACATCCCAGAGCTCACACCAATACCAACTGATGAACCTCCCCCACCAATCAACTGGTAAGTGACAGAGGCTTCCATCAGGATCAGAGCACGAAAGAATGACTATGGTGCTATTAACAAGGACTAGCACTTGACACCAGTGCATCAATGACACTGGTAGGACAAGAAGGAGGGTTGACATTACCATTCAAGACATGGTGACCAGAACGCCTGCTGAACTGCTCCTGGGAGCAAGTGGGTCTTGATCCTGGGCTATCACAGAGAAGCTAATGCTCCTTACAGACTTCCAGTCCAGAGCCTTAGGATACAAATATGGTACCAGATGCTGAGTCAATCAGGAACTTGTCTGTTCCACTGATGAAGTAACGCACTACACTAACCAGCCCAATATCTTCGTCATTAGCCTTCACCTGATACACTGATGTTCCTACAGGTACAACTTCTGAAACATTGAAATTGTACTGCATGTTTTCAAACACAGGTGAGTATTGATTTGCAAACATGTAATACACAGTGATGTTGATTTGTGTTTGATGTGATGGCATGCCCATATCAGACACTTGCATCACAAGATTGTACTGTGTGATGTTAGCATTGGGTGGCACGGCAGGAAGGAACCATCAAGCTGCCGCTTACTGCTGTGAAGACTGCATTAACATTCCCACTTTTAATGCTGTATGTTAGCAATCCATTCACACCAGTATCGTTGTCATAGCAGCCGAGGTCTAGAATCACTCCTGTCGTGCTCTGGTTGATTTGTGCGCTGTAAGTCACATGTAGGGCAGCATGGGTCATACCTGTTTGTAGAAAGCACTTGAATAGTTACGTTGGCTGTTGCCGTTCTTCTATACAACACTCCTGGAGCACCATCAGTTGCTACTGGCAACGAGAAAGTATTGACTTGCCATGACATAATTCAGTGTCCTCAGCAGCAGCAGCTGCCCCGTGCTGTCATCCATGTAAAAGATGCCATTTATGGTGTCCAGCAGTGAGTAGCGTACAATGCCGTACAGCCCCGTGTCCCTGTCCGTGGCTCTGACGTTGAGGATGGGGGTGAGCACGGGGGTACTCTCACTGATCACAGCAGCATAGGACTGGTTAGTGAACTGAGGTGCATAGTGGTTTGTCTCATTCACTGAGATGAGGACCGTAGCAGAGCCGAATAGACTAGGCGTGCCCATGTCTGTGCACATCACTGTGAGGGTGATTCCGTTGGCGCTGCGAACCAGATGCGGGTGTGGTAAGGCTGAGGGTTCCGTTTACCATGTCAAGGGCTAAAGAGTGGAAGGTTGGATGAAGCAGACGCAAGCACGTACGTCACCTGTCCATTGACTCCAGCGTCTCTGTCGGTACAGTGGATCGTGCCAATCAGGTATCCGGCCACTTCAGTGCCTTGAAGTTGGAAGACATACAGATTACTGTGTAAACACTGGTGCGTTGTCGTTGACGTCTGTCACTGTGATGGTGATATTATTGGTACTGGACTTAGGGTCAGTGGGAGACAAGTCGGTTATTGTGATTTGGAGGATGTACACTGGTTTGGTCTCTCTGTCCAGTGCGCCACTCACAAACACCAGACCGTTGGAAGTGATTGAAAACTGCATTGCCATCATTACCACCAGGTGATGCTAAATGTGACCTCCCCATCTGACCCAGCATCTCCATCTGTCCAGTTCAGTTGCACAACATAAGACCCCGAGAGCAGCATTCTCTGGAATGAAAATCCCCACTGGTACCGTGAACGTTGGAGTGAACTCATTAACCTGCAGCACACTACATAGACTGAAGTGGTGCCAAACAGACCAATTGAATTTGTGCAACGCACCTGAAGAGTGTAGCGCATCGCTGTCTCATAGTTAAGACCCACAGAGGTATATAATAGTACCCCTGAACTGGTGTTGATGGCAAATGACCCATTCCCATTCCCACCAGTGATGTTGTAACATAAAGTACTGGAGGGTCTGTCATCAGCACAGTGAACTGAAGCTACTGAGCTACTGCTTGTTGCATTCTCTGGAACAGATATGGTATAGGGGGCATCCATAAAATGTGGGCTCTGAATGGTAAATGTCACGGTGATGAGGAGAATGGCAGACCCTGACTTGGCTGGGGACCCCTGGTCTGTTGCCATGAGGAGGTAGCTGTAGAAGGGTGCACTAGGTTGCAGAGGAAAGACCACAAAGATGCATCCTGTCCCTACCTTGACACCAAGCCTGCTCATGCTGTCATTGGAGTACGTCATGTCCAGGGTGTAGGTAATTGTTCCATCTTGAGTGCTTGGGCTATCCAGGTCCATGGCGGGGTAGCAGCCTACTGTTTGCCCAACTGTTGCAGTGTCACCAGGGACAGAAGCGTACAGGGTGGTGGAATTGAATGTGGGTGCATGCAGGTTGTTGCTGGACGTGAAGATGGTGACCTGGGTTGCAGTGGAGCGTGGCGGGCTACCCATGTCAGCGCAGATCACTTCAACGCTCAGGTTGCTTGAGATTGTGCCCGTGGCGATGAGAGAGCCATTGGGGAAGATGGCCAACATGGAGATGTTGGTGGATAAGAGAAATGCGTTGCTCCATTTAAACCTGTGTCACTGTCTGTGCAGGTGAAGGTGACAATGATCGTATTGGGCACCACAGAGCCATTGGCAAACGGACGTATTACATCCATTGGCTGCAATACAGGGGAGTTGTCATTTTCGTCCAGTACTGCAATAGTGAGAGTAGTTTCTGACAACAGAGATGGTGGTCCACTGGGGTCACCAATCACGTTCTGTGCACGTACGATAAGTACATAGGAGAAGGATAGATGATCAGGACCTATAGTCTCAAGTACCTTCACTGTACCTGAGGAGGGATCTATGACGAACTTGCCCTGGTCATTTCCCCCCACAATGGAGTAGGTGATGACATTGTAAGGGTCAAGGTCTGCATCAGTAGCACTAACTGTAGTCACTAGTGTTCCAGGGATGGCATATTCTGCTACATATGCGGAGTAAGGTGCTCTAACAAAAATCGGGGCATAATTGTTGTAAGGAATAATGTTTATCGTAAGCAACGCAGATGAGGTATTCCCATCAAGGTCATGGACATATGACGCTCAGAGTGTACGTACGTGTGACCGTTGCATTCAATCTGCCATTTACTGTAACCAGCCCTACCACTGGGTCTATGCTAAAAGGGACTACTTATTGGGATTAGGAATCTCCTTGAGTGGTACAGACCACATTTGTCACAACTGTTGTTACAGGGACGTGTTCAGAGACAGATGCGGAGAGGCTGAGAGGAGTATGGTGGTGTTCTGTTAATGCTCACCACAGTGAGGATAAGTGTGGCTGTACTGATCAGGGCCAGACTGTTTGTAGCCGTCACCGTGTACACGTACACACCACTGGTCACTGGCTGATATGCGACGTAGACACTGCCACTGTTGGGGTCCACAATGACAGCACTGCCTGTGCTGTTGAGTGTGTAGGAGATGGAGCCTCCAATGCCTGGATTGGGATTAGCAGCACTGACCACACCAATGAGTGTCCCCGCTCTAGTACTGTCAGGAATGCTGAAATCGTAAATGGACTTGTTGAACTGAGGTGCAAACAGATTGTTACCTATCACGCCAACAATGACCAAGCCGCTGTTGTTGAGAGGTGGAGATCCCATATCCTGGCATGTCACTGTCAGTATGTACGAGGGGTAGGCCTGAGAGCTGGGAAGGTTCTTTTAAATTAAGACATAGCCACTCTCTGTGATGTTGAATACATTCCCCCCGTGACAGAGAGGAATGTTTGCGCATTTATGCCATAGTCTTGGTCCGTGCATGTGATCTGCACACCCATGACCATATAGCCAATGTTGGTGCCATTGCTCAGCTGTGTCGTGCCACTGTAGACTGACTGGGAGAACTGAGGGGGATGCAGGTTGGCAGCAGCAACCTTAATGTTGATCGTTGTGTTACGCATCGCAATTTTCTGCGACAAATGTTAAAAGTTGTTTCGCACCCTATAAAAACTGGTTCGCAAAATGCGATGAGAATCCGGTTAAATTATTCCCTGAGTGAAGATGATTATGAAATAATATCAAATCATACTGATGTGAATTGCCAAGAGAGTATCTGGCTATTCCTACATCATTCGCCCCTTCAGAGAGAGTGCTTTCAAGAACCAAGTTGATCCAGGAGCGTCAAGCGATAGAGCCCAGCTGCTGGAGGCATCAGTTCTCCTAAAGCACAATGCATGAATGCTTCGAAAGAAGTAAGCCAATTCTATATAGTTGTTCATCTATATAGCATTGGTTTATTTTTTTCAAAGCATCCATGCATTGTGCTTTAGGAGAAATAATGCCTCCAGCCAATGGGAAATAGGCTCCATCGCTGATGCTCCTGGATCAACGTGGTTCTTGAAAACACTCTCTCTGAAGGGGCGGATGATGCAGGAATAGCCAGATACTCTCGAGCAAGCTTTGCGGTGCATTTTCCACCATTCCAATGGATCTAAAGAGGCCATGACATCTACTGATCTGAATGCTGGGAGTCGAAGCCAAGCATTATAATCCTCCTTAACTGTGTTGCGAAGACTGCTACGCACACATTTGTTGTTCATCATTGACCTGATTCATCATCGCAATCTTCTAGAAAATCACAATCCTCAAATCATCTGCATTTGGTGGGCTTTGGCACATTGGATTCATATGAAGGAACCCCTGCTACAGCAAATATTTCCATCAGCAGTTGTTGTCTGATGGTGCACTGTTGTGGAGATGTCAGCCACTCCAAGCTTCTGTGATGTGAATCCACAATGCTGCCATCCCAAGAAGATAATTGCCTGCGGTATCCCAACGCCTGTTCAAGTCTGCCAGGACAAAGTCTCACATACATCACACAGCCTTGGGAAGGTCAGCCCAGGTCTTGCCTAAGCCCATGATTGTGGTAGTTTGGCCTGTTGCTCACTGAAATACAAGATCAGCTGTGACAATTTTCTGGACAAACTGCCAAGTGTGGGGTATGTTTCATCATGAAGATAATCTGTGACAACTTGAAATGGTTTCATGAAGTGACACAGCAGCTGAGCAGCTGACGAGTCATCATCGGTAGGTCCTTCTATACCAAGTTCTTCAATCAATTTACGAAAGGGGACTGCAGAAAATACATGTCGAATTCCATCTTGTTACAACATCTTTAATGAGCTTGAGGGTGTGGTCATGTGGAGTTGCATGAAATGAGGAAACTTTAGCATCAGCAACAGGAGCAATCTCTATCTCATTGACTAGGTGCTCACCACAGGCATCATCATCTTGCTCAATCTCCACCATTTGGTTCACCAGACTGAGTACTTCTGTCAGCAAAGTGGAGCAATGGATTTTATTCTTTTGGAAAATTTCAATCAATTCACGAGTTGCATTTGTTGGTATGGTTAGCCCTTGGTGGATCAATATGACAATTGGAGGGTATGCATGACAAGCACATTGCACCTGTTCTTCACACATCCCATTCTCCAACAAGTCTTCCACAGCGGCCAAAAAATTTGCACCATTGTCTGTGGCAATTGCATCCAGCCTATCATCTAATGTGTACTTGATCCCCAGCTCCTGTATTATGTGAAACATTACTATACTCACAGCTAAGACAGCTGACAGCAGTTCCCAATCTGAACTAATCCAGTGGCCTGATGGCTACATATGAATCACCTGCTGGTATATTTGCTGCATCAGTTGTAAGCGAAACAGAGTTGGATTGCTTCAACACGTCCTTCAACTTCATCATGCATGTCCTCATACAACTACTCTGGTAACCTTCGTCCTGCCCGGCATCTTGAAGGAACCTCTTGTGATGCGTGCAACAAATTCACTGAAGGATGGACTGTGAGCAAGAACTTGGGGGAGCGGTGCAAATACATTGATGCGGATCCACAGCGTCGCCAGTGCAGACTGAAACTATTGAATCAGAAAACCAAAAGCGATACACGTGTCGTTCCATGCATAGTGCCTCGGAAAAGATTGGGTAGCTTGAGAGGCCAAGTGGCTCTGCAATGCTAAGGCTTGAAACCTGTTAGTTTAGAAAAAAAAACCGGTTGTAAGAGGTTAAAAAACCGGTCGGTTAAGATGATTGTTTAAAAATAACCGGTCGGTTGAGGTTTTAAAACAACCGGTTATTTCCGGTTTAACAATTGATGCATGATCGATGGGACCAAAAGCTAAACCAGCACAACCTCGGGCTTTGCCACATGGCAAAAAAGATGGTCCGCGGCGTACCCCTAAGAATGTCGCGGATCCCCCCGCGTACAAAGACATCTACCTCGCAGTGGAGGATATGATCAGAGATAATATATAGAGGGATTGGAAACCCACCCACGCATGCGTATACTCTGTATGCAATGCACGCGGACAGGGCTATGTAGTGCAAATCACACCTATAAACGTGCATAATCTCTGGAAAAGGCGGGAGTAGAGATCGATTTTTTGTCAAATTCAGTGGAGTTTTGTGCGACAACAGCCCAGCAAATTCGATTTGTAAGATAGTAAAGGCGTGAGGGAATACAGTTTTACGCTACATTTGTTGTGAGCCTTGTTAAAAAAAGTTGTATTCCTTTGTCTTCGGGGCGCCATCTTGACACGGCGTCGTTTTGTACCTCCATCGGCTTTCCTGTATGACATATGCGGTTCATTTTTGCTGCAACAGGTAGATCTCGGTGTTGTGAGTGACACAAAGGTGTTTTGGAGAGCTCCTGTCAAGCAAAACGCGTGTTTCTGGCTTTTGTTTGACTTTTGGAGTCCCTTCCGTTTTGTACCTGTATCGCCGCACTACGTGGAAAGACGATAGTGTAAGGTATATTTTCTGATTGTGCTATGTTGATAACTTGACCGATGCTTGTTTTGGTTCGAATCAAAAGTTGTTTGGGCCCTGCTCACTCCGCGAAAGTGTATCAATTGTAATGCATGGACGCGGCGTTCAATGTACATGGTTATTAATAAGCCCTAGTACTCTGAACTGACTTTCCTCATATGATCTTTTCTTCTATACGGGTAGGCCTAGACGTTGTACTCTGTATTGGTCTGGAGAGCTCCTACCAAGGGACCTGACAAATGGACCTACGAAAGGGACCTTGACAAATGGACACATATACTTCAGGAGGTCCTCCTGAAGTATATGTGTCCATTTGTCAAGGTCCTTATGGTGCAATGCTTGGCCAAGGCAAGCCCATCGATTCATTCCTACACACACTAGCCAGTGGGTCAGAGTCCAGGAAAAGCCTGTCAATTCTGGTCAGTGAGTTGTCAGTCTGCCCGTGGAACAGGTGCACTGTTGATTGAAGCATGTCCACCTGGGAGGTGGAAGAAGGGGTGTGTCAGGTAGCCACGGTAACATGGTGCATTGATAGGACAACAACAGGTGGAAGTGGAGGCACACACACATGTCTGCACCTTTCAGGTAACATGGCTGCACCAATGCATTAAACAGCCAACCATGAGGCAGCAAGTGTTTGAAGTATTATAATCTTCCACACACACACACACACACACACACACACACACACACACACACACACACACACACACACACACACACACACACACACACACACACACACACACACACACACACACACACACACACACACACACACACACACACACACACACACACACACACACACACACACACACACACACACACACACACACACACACACACACACAGAACACACACACACACAGAACACACACACACACAGAACACACACACACACACAGAACACACACACACACGGAATGGTGTTAAGGTTACGATCAGGTTTGGATTGTGATGAGGACATGACTTGCCTCCTTCTTGACGGCTATGTTCTTGTTCTTGTTGACCGGGAAGAAGTCCCTGATGGCCCTTAGCTCCTCGGTGCAGTGTCTGATGTACCACACCTCATAATCAAAGTGCCTGGGGAGAGGGGAGAGGGGAGAGGGAGGAGGGAGGAGAGAGGAGGGAGGAGGGGAGAGGAAGGGGAGAGGGAGGATGGAGTAGGGAGAGGAGAAGGGAGTAGAGGGAGGAGAGGAAGGAGGAGAGGGAGGAGAGGGAGGAGGGATGTTTTATTTCTGTGGTCAATTATAATGGTTAACTGGAATGAAGACATCTCCAACACTGTGTTAGATTTGATTGTCGACATGTGGATCACTATACGGGGCTTTGCCCAAGCTAATGCTTGGATGGAACTGTACAAAAAGGAGCAGAAGAAAAGCATGCAGAAAACAAAAGGGTTGAGAAAGCAACTGATTGCACACGTAAAGCTCTACATGTAGCTCTTTGAGTTCAATGTGCTTTACAGTAGTGTTTTATGGTATGTTGTATGGTTTCATAACCCTTGCCAGCCCTATCCGCGTTAATTGGTGTTATGTGGGTGGGTTTCCAATCCCTCTATATATTATCTCTGATATGATTGCCGAGCGAATGTCAAAAAAGCACAAAGAATGGCTCGTGCGATGGAAAGATGAGGATGATACGTGGGAGCCACTTGAACATATAAGCGGTTGTAAGCAGTACATAGCTCGTTTTGAGGAAGAGCATGACCACCGGAGTCGGGACCAGCCTTCTCTCCGTTGTTCGCTCTCGTCCGCTTATTGTTTTCTCGTGCCCAGCATTATTGCTAGATATGTAAGACGCGCGTGACGCCACTTGCAACTCCTCTATAAAATATCAACCGGTCGGTTGTGGTTGCTTGAAAATTTAACAACCGGTTGAAGCGGTTATTTAGCTGAAATAGAACCATTTGAGGCGGTTGTTTGATTCTCGCGATCGGTTAATCGTCCGATTAACCGGTTAACCGGAGCTCTGGCACAACCGGTTTCAAGCCTTACTCTGCATGCAAGCTGGTGATGACCAGATAGAGGGAATGTATAGGGTCGATACACCCCGCTGGTAGCCAGACGTAACGACTGCAAACACTGCGTCAAGGGCTATACATACAGCGTCAATGGGTCTAGGACGATGCAGTTGGTACTACCATGCCAGGGATACTATCATTATCTCTGTTACCGCCCTCCATCGACCACACCTAAGTTGACAAACTTAAATTATAGCCAGCTACTACATGCAATCAGCTGACTACAATTGTGTTTGTAACGCATGCTGGTGTAACGCATGCGCTGTTATTCCTGTATAATAGTCAGCGTGTGCCCGTACTCCTTGCTGCCAATAACTTGCTGCTGCTAACCCAGTTACACTGGCCTCTACAATTTACATGGCTAGTTTGCTAATGATCTCGTTGCGGTAAGCAGATAGTATACAGTACTGACGAACGGCAGTTTTCTTTCCGAGAAATTTCCAATTCAGCCATATTCATTTGGACTTGCAGCCATGCTATATAATTTCATATCATTACGCACTCTATCACTGAAAGATAATTATATTTGACTGACTATTTATCTCTAGTCCTCCCCACCCTCTCCTCACCTTCTCCCCACCTTCTCCCCACCCCCCTCCCCACCCTCTCCCCACCCTCTCCCCACCCTCTCCCCACCCTCTCCCCACCCTCTCTCCAGACAATACAGTATATCGTATAGGATCTATTGTTCCCCTTAAAATGTTCGATCATAATATTTGATTCGTCGGTACAATACAAATATTTATCTATAGCTGAAGTTTCTGCTTGAATAATATGAAGCATTCAGTCTATTCACTAAATAATTCCAATTTCGATGCCTGAATAGAAGCATACAAATCTGATCTGGAAAGCATTCTCACAAAGTTCAGTACCAAACGACAAAGCTAAGGGCCCTTACAAGAGCTGTCAACGGCAAAAGCTCACGTGAATGGCTAATCGTTCTTCCACTAGTAAGATGTTCATCACCCACTGAATTTCAATATGGTCTGGCAATCCTCAATATGCGCTATCTGAAGGGTTACCGTGATGGATGTGGAATACCACCAAGACTACAAACACTTTTGATTGTAAAGTGCGGAGCCAGATTATTCAGAAGTATAGCAAGTGTAACGATGGCAACGGCTGTACGCATGAGCAACACTACTGGGGACGACCATGACCCCTGACTAGGTTCTATCACCTTTCTTCCCAACATGCCATCCAGCAACTCTTTCACTTCCTCCCTCTGATGAAAAGGCAGTCTGCGCTCTGACTGTTTAATTCCTTTATGGTCAATTATATACCAGCCAACTATTGTTCTTTAATGCACACGGCACTACAGTTCTCGATAGTAGTAGTGTTGCTCATGCGTACAGCTGTTGCCATCGTTACACAGCTCCCCATCCAATGAAACTGTGTCCTCACAGTTTGTATGGGTATGAACAGAATGAACAACAATGTGCCCATATACCAATCTGGAGCTAGGGGTGTCTGTTCCAAGTTGAACGACGCAACTGTTCTCCAGGTTGAGGTAATTCCGGCTCAGCAGGTGGCTGTGGGGGTGCAGAGGCTATAAGTGGAGGTTTAGGGACTAGATATTGACACATGTAATGGGAGAACTCGTTGTGGGAGAGACAGATGTGCAAACAGGTTAAAGAGTTGACCGTCTAGGTGTGCGTGGTGTTTGCCAACCGCGACTGCAGTCGCGGTTGGCAAACACCACGCACACCTAGACGGTCAACTCTGCTCAAACAGTGCTTCCATGGAAGCACTGTTTGATATTTAAAAAATGATACAGCTCTGTGAATGTTCTTTCTCGTAGCAAGTGGACACCACACTCTGTACTAACTGTCTTGAATCTGGAGTGCAAGAAAGCAAATTTGCAAGCACACTGTTAAAAAAAAAGGCCCGAGGGGTGTTAGGTTTGAGGGGTGTTACAGCCCAAGGAGTGTTATGGCAACACACAAGGGTGTTGAGCTGACATCTTGGGGTGTTGGCAGGCTGCGTTAGGGTGTTAGGAGCAACCCCCAGCAAGGGTGGGGTGTTAGGTCGTTTTAAAGGTGTGTTGTCATAACACTGATTTACCGCCATTGAGATAGTTCCCAGCCTTGTTTAGTAATTACTTTCTGACGGATTGAGGGCGTGGTTTGTTAGATGATATGACTATTATGATGGCAGCTGTGACTTCGTAGTTGGAGGTGATACTGGACTTCAAGTGAAAAGTTATATCTTAATGGTATGCACGCACACAAGTGACACAACGTACATGTACCATGCAGTACAAAACGTCTACCATATAGGCTGGCCATGGCCCGTGCGTTGGTGACCCCAGTAGCGCGTGCGCGTGTGGATTTCTAGTAGGCCTATACTAGTAGGCCTACAGCTGCTTTTTCAACATGTAATTACCGTATGCATGCATGTAATCTCGATGTGCTTATGAAGGCTTGCGTGCTAATGTGCACTGCTGTGTGTATGGTTCGCTAGCGTGTTGTAGAGTACCCCAGTATGCTGCTAAATTTCAAATTTGATGCAAGCTTGTTTAGTATCCTGCATGCCACTTTGGGCTGAGAGGGAAGGTTAAGTACCATGGCAGTGCTTGTGTGGCAACAGTGACTGTATTAAAATCCATCTGGATTCTATTTAGACCACACCCTAGTAAAATGGCATGGGAACATATACATTATTACTCACAAGTATTTATTATGGGTATGCATTTAATATCACAGTATTTCTAGGTAGGTAGTCTTTTAAAAATATATTTAACAGACCTGTTGCAGCTTGAACATTGGGTGTATGCTAAACGTGTTCGTGCATTCATGCGGTTACATATGTCTATATACCACATGTAGATTCTGATAGAATCATGAAGAAATATTGAATGCTGCCCAACACTTGTAAGGGTAGGCTAAAGTACTGCAGTGTTTGAACACTTTTTGTAGGTACAGTGTTGTGGGATTAAATATCATTTTTGTGAAATGTATGTCTGGTTTGGTGTATGACTGATACTAAATAAATACAATAACTATTAAATATTTGACAATGTTCACATGCATGCACTTGTTTGCATAGCAGATGTACTTATACGTACAAATTTTTTACACGAGCTGCACACACATACACATAACCACACACTTGCATGCATGTGTAAGCGGCCAAGATTGATAGCAGGTATACACGAGGTACAGACTGACAAACATACAAAAATAAGGTGTATATATATATGTGTGATCACGGGTGTGCGTGTGACAATCTGTTACAAAAGGTTCCATCAATACATTGTACTGCGCAAGCGCAGACTAATAAATCCTGCATTACACTGCTCCCTTCTTTTTAGTGTTCCACATATGTTCCATAGCGCTGTGTGCGTTGTCTATCTCGCACGGGGTATCGGCATTGTTCATTTAAGTGTGGTACAGGTGGGTTCGCAATTTCTGGGACTGCTGCCTCTTCTTGCTGTACTGGATCATTGTCATCGCTGTCAACCAGATCCAGATTTGTACCAACTGGTTCTTGTTCTCTGGACCCTGTGTTCTCTGGCTTGTCATCGGATATTACACACGGCTTGAGCCTGTCAAAATGAACAAATGTTGTTTTCCTCCGACCTTGAAGGTTTTTGATTTTGTACGTGGTCTCGCCCAGTTGTTCCATGACCTTAAAGGGTCCTTTCCAAGGATGGTGTAGCTTTCTGGATCGACCACGAGGAACAGCTGTGGAGTGTAACCACACCAACTCGCCCGGGCTAAATGGCTTCCCATGCACTTTTTGGTCATACAGCTCTTTCTGCCTTTTATGTTCGGCCTGACAGCGCTCCCTCACCAGTGCGTATGCTTCTTGCAAGGCGTCTTTCAAGCAGCGTGCATACTCGGAGGTAGTGTTCGGCTCCATCTGATTAGTGCCGTACATCAGGTCGATCGGTAGCTTCGCCTGGCGCCCGAACATCAAGAAGAACGGAGTAAATCCTGTGGAGGAATGGACGCTAGAGTTGTAAGCCAGACAAAGTTTACGTATGTGCTGCTGCCAATCAGCTTGATGGTTGCCAACTGCAGTGGAAAGCATGTCCAATAGAGTCCGATTGAACCGCTCCACCATTCCATTGCACTGTGGGTGGTACGGCGTGGTGCGCGTTTTTCTGATCTGCAACAGTTCGCATATCTCCTTCACCAAATCTGACTCAAACTGTCGTCCCTGGTCGCTGTGGAGCTGTTCTGGAGGAGAAAAACGGCAGAACATTTCATCAACAAGTTTTTTTGGCAACAGTTGTGGCCTCCTGGTTCCGTATAGCATACACTTCTACCCACCGGGTAAAACAGTCCACAGCTACCATGACATACTTACAGCCATCCTCAGTCTCGGGAAGGGGGCCCATTAAATCTACACTCACGATTTGCATCGGGTACCCAGCCTTAATGGTTTGCAGAGGAGCCCTTCTCTTTGGGGCAACCGTCTTCCTCGTGGTGCAGCTTATGCAGTTCCTACACCACTCTCCAACTGCTTCTGTACATCCTGGCCAGTAAAACCGCTCTTTCAGTCTGTGTTTCATCTTCTCTTCTCCAATGTGACCACCTACAGCCCCTTGATGGAGATCGCGAAGAGCATCCACTTGTAACTTCGCGGGTAAAACGAGCTGCTGGAATCTTCTACTTCCATCCACGCATTTCTTCCACAGGATACCATCATAAATGCAGAGGGCGTCCCAGTGTTGCATCAGGAGACGACTTCCTCGACTCCACGATTTAACAATATCAGGGCTCGTTGGTTGACCACAAGATACAGCACAGTGAACAGGTTGGATGGTTGTGTCGTCCAGTTGCATCTGCCTCATCTCAGCTGGAGTATATTTCTGGAATGGATTGGAAACCACTCCTACCATGACGGTGTTCTCTGATTCTATATCTTCGTCCCTACCGCACTGCCTGCATGGGACACGGGAAAGGGCGTCAGCGTTGCAATGGCGCAAGCCTTGGCGGTGCACAACGGGTAAGTTATACTCCTGGAGTCTCTCTAGCCAGCGAGCCAGTTGACCTTCCGGTTCTTTAAAATTCCGGATCCAGACCAGAGATCCATGGTCAGTTCGAAGGGTGAATTCTCGCCCAAGGAGGTACTGTCTAAAATGATGTACAAATTCCACAACTGCTAATTCTTTACGTGTTACACAATACCTTTGTACTGGCCTAGTAAGCGATCTGCTCGCATAGGCAATAACACGCTCAGAACCACAATCACTAACCTGTGAAAGCACAGCACCAATTCCAACATCACTTGCATCCGTGTCGAGTATGAAACGTCGCTCATAATCTGGGTATGCAAGGACTGGGGAAGAAACCAAACGTTTACGCAATTCATCAAAAGCATTTTGGCATCCAATGGTCCATTCGAAAGGTGCGTTTTTCTCTGTCAACCGCTGTAGTAGTTTTGAGATCAAGGCAAAGTCTTTTACAAAACGCCTATAGTAATTGGCTAGCCCCCAAAATTGTTGAACTTCTTTTCTGTTCTGGGGAATGGGCCACTTCGACACAGCCTCAGTTTTGCTTGGATCTGTTGCAACACCATCTGTGGATACTATATGGCCTAGAAATGTTACTTGCTGCCTGCAGAGTGTACACTTTTTTGGTTTTAGCTTGAGACCCCGCCCCCCTCAGACGAGTGAAGACACTAGTGAGGTGATGCAAATGCTCCTGAAATGTAGTACCTACTACTATTATATCGTCAAAATACACTAAACAGCTCGATCATTTTAACCCACTCAACACTCTGTCCATTAAACGCTGAAATGTCGCTGGAGCGTTACATAAGCCAAATGGCATTACCTTAAATTGGTAAAGTCCTTCCGGTGTTGTGAAGGCTGTCTTAGGTTGATCCTCGGGAGCCACTTCCACTTGCCAGTACCCACTGGCAAGGTCGAGTGTGGTGAAGAATTTAGAACCAACCAGTGTGTCCAAAGTGTCGTCCACTCGAGGTAGTGGGTAGGCATCTTTTCTTGTTACTTCGTTTACCTTCCTGTAGTCTACGCAGAATCGTGCTGTCCCATCATGCTTCTTTGCTAACACTATAGGTGAGGACCAAGGGCTGTCAGACTGTTGGATTACATCACTCTCCAGCATGTCCCTCAGCAAGCCTCGGAGCTCCTCCCTGCGTGCCTGAGGAATACGACGTGGAGGTAGGTGCACTGGTTGAGCATCACTGGTGAAAATATGATGCTTCAGCTCTTTAGTGCGGCCCAAGTCCTTGCTGCTGAAAGAAAAGACATCAGCAAACTCCACAAGAAGAGAATAGAGTTGTTCTCTTTCACTCTCACTAATGTGACTCCCAACCTTAGACACCAAATCCCATAGAATGTTCTGGCATTCCAGTGAGACTTCAGCATTCTTCATAACTGTAGATATGTTGATAACTGGATCTTGCTCCAGGAGCTCCATGCTTGCAATCTGTGTTCCTTTCTTCAGCACCACCATTTCATCACGTGGGTTCAGTATACGTACTGGTACTACATTACTGCTTGGAGACACTACTGCATTAGCCACCATCACACCATTACAAGTGGCTGACTTGTGTCCTACAACCCACGTACTATTAGTGACTGGACCAGCAATTTTTACCATAACTTCCATTTCACTTCCTGCTGGAACAACTATTTTCTCTTTTAGGACCAGTCCAACAGTTGCAACTCCTTGTTCTGTGGTGGTTTTGCTTAAGAATGGAATCGAAAGCTTTTGGGAGGGGAATGTGAGTACCTTCTGACCACAATCAATCACACAACTATTAGCTTCCAAAAAATCCAACCCAAGGATTGCCTCTATAGTGATGTCATCAGTTACAATGCAAGTGACCATAAATGGAGTACCCTTGAACCCACACCCACATATAGACAATGAAGCCCCATTGACCACTACAAGCTTTTTTCCAGACCACTGTTCAAGAACAAGTGTACTGTCCCTGTTTACAAGTTGTGTCCAGACATCCTTGCGGATAAGAGATACAGCTGCTCCCATATCAACAACGAATGCAATAGCTACCACCCCAATGACTCCCTTTACGCTGTAACTTACCCCACAAGTTACCGAAAGAGAAGGAACAGTCAACTGATCAGTTTGAGCCTCTACATGTCTTCTTCCCTCACGTGGTAGGCTCTTTCCACTGAGGGACTGAAGTTTCCCTGATGCTGCTCTGTTGCGCGACTCCGACAAAATCTTGCAATATGGCCCTTCTTGCCACAAGTCCAACAGACTACAGCCTTGCGTTTCCCACTCTCAGCCTCCCAGGTTTGCTTACTTGTCCGATGCCTTGTGGATCTCCCTTGTCTCTCGAGTAGCATCTCCAACCGTTGTAGCCGCTCGCCAAGCAACTTCACCGTCAGAGGTTCATCAAGTGGAGAGACAGCTTCAGCACGGTCTGCACGGCGTACGCGTACATCTGGGTCTGGTTCCTGTGGGGACACAGCGCTCACTCGCAGCGGCTTACTGGAGCTTCCCAAGTACGACTCTAATTCAATTGTTGCGACGACGGCCTCCTCGACGTTGGTGGGTCGTTTCTGCTTCACGCCGAAAGCGACTTGGGCATTTTCAATTTGTGCCAAAAACTGGTTTAATGCAAGACGTTCTCTTGCCTTCTCCTCCAGGTCAGGATACGCTTTGTCCGCAACAACTCTCAATACGTCGCCGAAAGTAGCCCAGTCTTCGTCCTTGTGCCTCGTTCTGTCACTTAACTCGGCCACGTACAGTTGCCTCTTATTGTCAGGGTCAAAACGGCGCTGTAAGGATTTCATGCACTCACCGTAGTCTTCTTTCACATCTTGTGGCAACTTCTTGAACGCTGTCTGAGCCTTCCCAGTTAGACGCACCTTCAGCCATTTTAATTTCTCCTCACCAGTGGCCCACTTGTTGACAGTGGCTACGTTCTCGAAATGGTCTACCCATTCCGCCCAGCCACCCGCTTCGCCTCCGTAGGGCTCAGGTAGGAGCAAGGGTTTGGACATTCCAACTCCAGTGTAAGCGGCCAAGATTGATAGCAGGTATACACGAGGTACAGACTGACAAACATACAAAAATAAGGTGTATATATATATGTGTGATCATGGGTGTGCGTGTGACAATCTATTACAAAAGGTTCCATCAATACATTGTACTGCGCAAGCGCAGACTAATAAATCCTGCATTACACATGTATACATGTGCATGTACACACATACATATGTACTCACACAAATACACATAACCACACACACATGTGTACACATATGCACACACATGTGCTCACACATACACACATGCACAGATACATTCACACGTATACACATGCACACACGTGCACACACATGCACACATGTGCACACACATGCACACACATGTTAACACACACATATGAACACACACAATGCACACATGCACACACACATGCACACATGCATGCACACACACACACTATCACACATGCATGCACACACACATGCTCACACATGCAGACACTATCACACATGCTCACACATGCAGACATACACACATGCACACACATGCACACACATGCACACACAATGCACACAAATGCACATACACATGCACACAATACACACATGCACACACGTGCAGACATGGGGAAGGGGGGAGGGGGGGGCCTCACATTTAGCCAAATATGAAAGCGGGGGTCGGGGGAGGGAGGGGTCCCCCTCGCAATCAGGCATCAAACGAGGGGGATTGCCCATCCCTCCTGGCTACAGGTCTGCATACACACATGACCACATGCACATACACACACATGCACACACATGCTAATACACACATACACACGCATTCACACACACAATGCACACATATTAACACACATGCACATGTGTGTATGTGCATAATTCATGTGTGTATATGTATGCATACATGCACACACACATTCACGCATACACAGAAATACTGTTGGACAGCAAATACACTCTGAGAGAAGTGCACTTTTTGCAATTGGAACTACTCAAAAGTCCTGTATAGCTTTCCTCACATTTGGACAACTCTATATCTAAGACATCCTGAATACCTACATGGTACCCTAGCTATTTGTGTCCTTTCTTGTCATCGTGAGACATGTTGATTATCCACAATTGTAACTAAATTACATGCTAAAAATATATTTCGTTGCGCATGCGTGACCTTTAGAAACACGTTCTGGGAACAGGTAAGTTCGGTGTTACACGACTTTTTGGTAAGCTATTTGTTTCCTTCCAGCGTTGAGCGATGCATTTGAGTAAGACGAGTTGAGCGCCTTGAAGAGAGTTCATCGAGAACAGCAGTTCGCGATCGGACTGGAATGCCTGTTTATACGCTCTAGCTAAGGAAAATTCGGCTACTACTGTGTGCTGCGCTACTCACTATAATGAGCCACTGCTTAAGGCAGGTAAGTACCTTGTCGCGTTAAATAACGCCCTACCTTACCTTACAAAGATCATATGACACGCTGGCTCTAGCAAGCCTTCGAGGTAAGCTTAACAATCGGTACGATTGACATTGTTATTGTCACCAATCTGCTTAGCGAACATGACCGTCGTCGGACTGATGGCGGCACCCAAGATTCGATTAAAAAGGTTAGACATGTCTCGTATTGGAACCTGACCTTTATATATATTTGTTTTCTTCATTTGTTTAGTGTCCGAAGCATGCAGAGAAACACTCCAGGACTACTTGATCGTCGTATAGGCCCTAAATACATGTTTATAGTTTTGTTGTATGTTTGTATTTATTGTCAACTTTTTATTAAAATCATCAACAGTTGTTGTATAGTTTATTAAGATCAATTTATGTTGTATCGTAAGATTACGGTGCATACACGAACTTCTGATACCCATGTCAACACCCACTAGAGTGTATTGGCTACACTTCAGGGGTGTTGGCTATAACACCCCTGAGCGGTTACCACTACACTCCATGGGGTGTTATTCCTAAACAGGCGTACGAACACCCCTAAGTGTGTTGCGGTAACACCCTTTTTTTAACAGTGCAGTAGTGAACCTGAACATCTAGATGGTTTCAGTCTGGAGGTCAGGTGACTGGCATTCAAAAACCAGTCATGTGTTCTCTGCCCAGATTATCACTGTTCAGGGATATCATAATCTGCCGATATGATTGATGAACGGACATTAGTTTTGATTCAGCTACATTAATTTTCCTATCACCCAATATATCTTCGAAGTGCATGTAAAAGTATTCCGCACAAAGTACATGCATACACGCATTCTTGGTTATGGAATTCATAGATCAGTAGTTGTGAAGTTGCTTCTGGCTACTTAATTTATAGCTAGGTATTAATAGCACACACAGGCACAAGTTTGTGTGGCTCAAAACTACACGAGACTTGTCATATGTACATGTGTCAGAGAAGCCAGCCAGTGCAGAAGCAATGCATGGAATCAGTTGCTCTCCTTCACAGTTCAAGAGATGAATCACTAGCTGCATTGTAATTACAGACTAGCTGAGATGATATATTTGCTAACACTACTTATCAACCATAACACATTAACAGGTCATACAATATATCACTATTACACAATAATGCAGTATACTCGTAGACCTCACTTTGGTATAGCCATTCGATGATAAGTAGTTTCAAGTTCTATCCCTGGATCCATGGTTGTGGTGTTGCCAATAGCAGTGTGGTAACTCTCTACTTCTTGCCACATGGCCACCCCTGTAGGGTCCATCTTGCGTGGTGTGTGCAATAGGGCACATAGCCTGTGTCGAATGCTTGGATGCAGAAGGAATGAAATGGGCAGCAGAATTCGGATGGCTTGAATGACGGCTCTGAAAATAGAGATGCTCGTACTTAAATACACATACGAGACGTACAGTGGAGTGAAGGCTGCCACACCGAAAACGACAGAGTACATCCCAGGATAGATCAATAAAGGCAACACCTCCTTCAAGGCCGCCTTGTGCGCGTCTCTCACGTGCCCTCGCTTTAGTTCAATCAGGAACCGCACCACCACCACGAAGACCATCACCACACTGATCAGGTACAGTACTAAGATTGGACCAAGAAAGGCTGTTAGTGAATCCCCTCCTCTTGATGAACACCGGATCCAACACCACACCGACGTTTGTCCGAACGAGTTGCTCACTATTGGTATCCAAAATACTAAGCAAGGTAATAAGAACATGACCAGATAGCCGCCCACTTCACAGCCACGCTTTCCTATCTTTACATTGAAAACCGAAAGTGCGAATATGTTGGCGCAGATCCACAGTGTCGCTAGGGTTGACGAGTAGCCGAAGTATTGCGTCAGAAATCCAAAAGCAATACACGCGCCATTCCATCCAGGCCTCGGAGAAATCGGGTAGCGTTCCGTATCTATCGGCGTCACGGAGAGGCCCAGTGACACGGAGAAGAATAAGTTAGTGATGGCTAGATAGAGGGTAAGGCGATGGACGTAGGATCGATAGGCCTGGACCACCACGAAGAGGACGATAGTAGCGAGACATGCTAGGGACGATATGACAGCAAACACAGCTTCGATCGCTACGTAGAGCTGAAGCCTTTGCAATGGGTCTAGATCCGTACAGTTTGTACTGCCTCGCTCCATCGACCACACCTAAGTTGCACTGTTAAATCAATTAATGTTTTAATTAATACACGGATATATAATCCTTTAATTTTGAAATGTTCTGCTACAGTGTATGCAAGTCTGTCTGGTCCCAACATAGATAGTACTGTCCCATGTACAAGAAGCTCGCGACATTCTCTACTATCAATGTACATGCAGCATCTACAAGTTAAGATTATTACTGGTCTATGCAGTTCCGGTTGCATAACCAATCAATGTTCTATAAAGCTGCTCTTTTTACTCTGGACATATCCAGAGATTCCAACACATCGAGAGGAAATCTATGCATTTTTAAGTCGAAAACATTTTCCGATTGCATCAGTGGATAGAGACAAATCGGACGATCATGATGATATTTATTTTGTGGTATTTGCACTGAAAGGAAATGTGTCAAAAATTATCCAAAATAAAGTTCTTTGCGTTCCATAATGCAGTAATGTTATGAACTAGTTAACTAATGTATTTTGTGCGCGAGATCTCAGATAGGTCCTCGGACTCCTGCATCGCAGATGGCAGGCGTCTCCATTCGCGGAAATGCGGAGGTGGCAATTGAGCTTTATAGCCGCGCCTCAGCCTGTCTTTGATCAGCCAACACACATTCAATCCTGGCCCACTTCTACTACCGGTACCCTGAACGGAACAATCGTATAAATATGTGTACATGTCAATAAGTAATCTATAGCGTAAAATACCCTCCGCAAATAAGCGTAGGCTGTGCTACGCCAGACTTGCGTGTAAGTGTGTCTGATTTTTTTGCCGTGTCGTACGCAATGAAGCGATCAGCAGGGCGAGTAAGCGCTCGATCCAAAGATGTGAATAGGGTGGACCTCAGGTTCCTTTTCTGTGGTAAAGTACTATACAAACGCTGTCATTTTATAGGCCAACTGTTGGCCACATTTTCACTGGGGCTTCGATGTCTTTGTGTTTAGTTGTGATCCAGATAGCATCACCACTGAACTACAGCAGCTAGAAAAACAACTGGCAACCTTTCCTGCTTCTTCCGACACAATTGTCTACGTTGCTTGGTCCAAACCCGAGTCTTTTAGAAGGTTAATTCACTTGGTATCAACCTGTTTACCGAATGCAAGCGGTGCTTCATCTGAAGACGTACACGTGTTCGAAGCAGATTAAATGGTTTGGCATTGATGCTAATTCACGCATATGTAAAGCTGAATCCGGTTCTGTAATTGAACTCAGAGTTAGCTCATCATTATCCACGCAGACTTCTATTAATTAATCCATTTTCGGAATAGTGCACTGTTAAAGTCAGACGATCGTGTAGGTGTGTCATTTGGATGATGTCATTTAATTTGCGTTGTATTAATCTTCTCAGTCAAAATGTTGATGACTAATAACTCCCTGCCACGTAGAATTATTGAAATCACAAGTTAATGAAGACTACAATAATTATAAATACGATTTCAACCCACACAAAAAGAAATAAAGTTTAATCTGACATCCTGGGCTCTTAATGATCCTTTTTAGCTTCCCTGGATGGGGATGGAAATGGAACATTACTGACCGAGGTAGGACACATGGCTGACATACTGTTTGAAGGAGGTAACATGGCTGTCAACATACTCATACACAGTGCTGTTTTGTGATATCCTCTTGTTGGATGCAATGTATGCATCATTTGGATACACAGCTATAGAGAAGGTTCTTTTTCCATCTTCAGGTGGAGGAGGGCTATCATGTGATGCACAATAGTTTGTGGGCAGCATGTAAATGATCAAAATGTGTGTGCAGAAAAGGACACATGCACAATGTCAAATAGGTATTTAGTCTAGTGAATTGTTACCTGTGAGCAGAGGTATGTACTGGAATACTTGTAGCAGCTCCTGGAGCTTTGTGAGTCTTCACCCTTCTCCATATCAATATTAACATTATTAAGATTGGAACGCCCACCACAAGCACAGCAGCTGCAATGATCCCAGCAACAATGTATATCATAGTTTGCTGAGCTTGGGTGGTGCTTGTAGGGAGGGAGGATGTGGCTAGTGATGGTAAAGATGTTAATGTTAGGGATGGTGTGGGTATTAGGGAGGGTGATTTTGAGGTTATAGAATATGTCAAATGCTCAGTGGTCACTAGGTTTGGATATGTTGCAGTTGCAGTAGAAAATGTGATACCAGTTTGTGTGCTATCACTGTGATTTAAAACGTTTGAGAAAACGGATGGTATGTAAGTGATGAAGATGATGATAGGATAGCTGTTGCTCAGTGGTGGAGATCCTCTGTCTGATACCAGCACAGTGAGGTTGAGGACACTGTGGCTAATGGAATCAAGTCGGCTACTGATGTATATTGCTCCATTGTCATTATTGATTCCTAGCACTCCATAATTCATGGACAGGGAATACACTATTGCTCCATTTATTCCGGGATCAGCATCGAAACAACTCAGCTGCATCACAGTGCTACCAACAGCTGTTGTGTTCAGAATGGTTGGGTTAAATATGGACATGCACTGGGGACGATATTTGTTGACAGCTCTGACATAGATCGTGAGCAAAGCTGAGCTTTTCCTTGCTGGATACATGCTCCGTATGGCAACAACAATCATGGTGTAGATAGAAACTGTATCATGGTCCAAATGTGCTGCCACTCTGACTACTCCAGTGTTGGCATCAATGGTGAAGACATTTGGAACACTCTCATTAATGAAAGAATACGTTGATGGATATTGGAAACTGGCATTGATGGTAATCACTGTGTCGTTGATATTGGCATTTTCATTGACATAGGCAATGAAACCACTTGTAAAATTCCTAAATGCATTATCCTGATACACATTGAAGAATGCCAGTGTTACATTAGACTGTATTGGAACACCATGGTCACTGCACTGGATGGTTATTTGGTAAAGAGAAGATGCTAGGTTCTGAGGCAGAATGAGTAGATTAGCCACCTGAACAACACCTGTCAATTGGTTAATTTGAAATGCACCATCAATGTTACCTCCAGTAATGGAATAGCTTATCTGTCCATTTGTTCCATTGTCAGCATCTGTGCATTGGAATGTGGCTACTGATGTCCCTATGGGTGACAGCTCATTGATATCAAAGCTTCTCTCTCCTGGTGTAAAAACCGGACTATTGAGGTTACCTGGTGTGAGCACAATATGAACTGCAACTGTATCATTGAACAATCCATCAGTAACTGTTGCATTCAGAACAATCTCAGAGTATGGATAGTCAAAAACAGAGCTTATTGTTTGTATTTTACCATTCAGGCTGTCTATCATGAAGTATGGATTACTCTGTAGACTATAAGTCAAGGTAGTACTCCAAATGATTTCAACAGTAGCCATGATCTGACCAATGGTATAGAGAGGAGGTGTTGTCCTGGAAACATTAAAAACATAGCTGTCACTGGAGAATGCTAATGGGGTATAGTTAGGAGGAGGAGTGATGGTGACATATACAGTTGAGGTGTTAGTTAACCCTCCAGTGTCACTGCACAACAGCACAACAGTATATCCTCTGGCTCTTCTGTAGTCCATGCTTATATTGGTAGTGAGAACTCCCGTTGATGGATTCAATAAGAACACACCTGGAGTAGTGTTGAGAAACACCACACCTTGTAAAGCACCCACACCTATATCTTGATCAGTGCAGATTGAAGGTATCACCTGGCCGGGAGGGGTACCGTCATTGTATGTTACGGAGTACACCTTCTGAGAGAACATGGGGTAGTGGTCATTCTGTCGTAAGATGGTGATGTATATGTTGAAGTCGCTACTACAGACATGTGGGTCACATGCATTAATTATGAGATTGATGAATGTTGTAGCACCAATATAGTCCAAATTAAGAGACATTTGCACTGTTAATGTCCCAAAGGTCCCATCCACAGAGAAGCGAGGGTCTGAATAAAGTAAAATATAATAGAGAACTCCCTGTGGTCCAACATCCATGTCTGTAGCATTGTACACACGGAATGCTCCCACATCTCCTCTGGTGGAGGCCAGGACTGTACCCAGGGGTGTGGTCTCATTCAAAGTAAGAAATACATATGAAGGTGTAATGACTGGTTTATATTTGTCCACTTCAATCACACTGATGGTTACTGAAGCATTGCTGGAGAGGTTTGGTGATAGGTTGTCATAACACCCCACTGAAAAGCTGTATGAATGAGGTTGTGTGGCATAAACAAGATCCTGTGTCACTGAAAAGCTACCAGTGGTGGAGTTCAACACATAGGGAAAGTATCCATTGACTTGACCAATGGTATAAGTCATGCCAACAGAACTGTTGAAACGATTGATGCACCTGACAGTTATGAATCCATCAGGAGGTCTTGGCGATGGGGCCACGCCCACCACAGTTATGCAGTAGTCTCCTGTACTTGAACACTGTAACTTGGTGATGTAAAAGTTGGAGGTTGAGCCTGACTTCCTGTGTAGGGTATTAGACAACAAAATAAGGTAATACATATTGAGTGACTGTCACGTTTTGTTAGAGCATGTATATTGGTGTGACACTGTGCACGTGTGCATGCGAACACGCAATCTGTGGCTGTACTTGTAATACTACATGTACGTGTAATTAAGCACTTTTATGAAACTTCTCATTGGTGCCAGAAGTGGTTCTTTTCCTGGATGGCGCGGCTCGAGTTACTTCTGCGGGATATAGGCCTAACACGAGAAGAATTTCGGACTACTATAGTGGGCTACTACGCGCAACTAGTGTGACAACGTTGAAGGAGCACTGATGAAGCGCAGCGGGCTGGCGAAGGCACCACTAAGGGCTGCAAAATAGACAAAGTCAATAAATAAATAAATAAATAAATAAATAAAAGAAGAGCGCGTTTAATCAATTATTGATTTCCAATCGATGTATCACTTACATTCTGGTACATTTTGTACCAGGTCTTAATTCACTGATAAAAAACACAGACTTCGCGATGGCCATGCATCACGAAATTGTTCAAGATGGCTTTCCCTAACGAGGGACTAACATCAGCTGTATGTTACAAAGGTTTTAACGGGTTGCGCGCGCCCTTCAATAATGTGGGGCCTTTTACATGCAAGGAAACCCACGCACATGATTGAGACGAGGCGATGCAATGGGACATGTGGCAATGATGTCATGTGTCACCATGTCAGTCCTTCGTCATCAGAGTACATCCAATAGTCTTTGGAGTTCATCCTTCTGATAGGTGTCAAAGCGATGCAGACAAGTTGATCATTACAATGTTCGTTTTTCGTGGAGAAGGTGTACTTACATCATGGTCAAGCAGAAGATCATTACCCCTTGGGGTAAACACAACCACCTTAGACCCTTTGTGAATCAGGCATTTGATGCACATGCAGCTTTCTAAACTCTCACCAGGTATAAAAATTGAATACTTCCCATGCAAAAGGGTGTAATAGAGCTATTGTATCAAACTGCTGAAATGAGAGATGGAGGTACAATTGAACTGCTGAAACTCCATATGTCTTACAACTCCTGGTCCCTCCTATACACTGCAAATACTGTGTTACAGCAGCTGCATGACGATGGTGGCCACCTGGGCATCACTAAGAAAATACATTTGCAGTTTTACTGGCCAGTATACGAATACAGAGCAATAGACTAGGGAAAGTGTGAAGTGTCAGCAAAGGAAAGATTTGCAACCAGCATATTGAGCACCCTTAGCTACAGTCGATGCAGACTAAACCCATTTCGGAATTGGTTTGGGACATTATGGGGCCCCTCCTCTCTCAAACCAATACAAGTACATCTTGGTGGTGACTGACATATTCACCAAGTGGCTTTCCCAAGAACACTTGCCACAGTCTTTACAAAGAAAATATAAATATGCAGAAACAGTGTCCCTTCCCTCCTACATAGTCATCATTTCACCAGTAGAGTTGTGAAAGAAGTGAGACAAGTATACACACAAGAATATGTGAAACTTGAATATACACGGTGGTATGATTTAAATATACTCACGGGGTATATTTTTCTTCATTTATCGAAAACGTGCCTATATAAACGGTGACGTATTTAACACTTGCGGATTCTTGAATATACACCGTCTTATATTTCAAACGTACTACTCAGGCGTATATTTTGCGTATTCTTGAAATATATACCGTATCATAGAACTAACATTTTGCACTCATGTATGTGTTTGTGTGTGTGCATTGTGTGTGTCTGTTTGTGTCTGTGTGTGTGCCCCTGTCCATATGTGTGTGTGTGTTTGTGTGTGTGCCCCTGTCCATATGTGTGTATGTGTTTGTGTGTGTGCATCATGTGTGTCTGTGTGTGTATATCATGTAGGTGTGTCTGTGTGTGTATGTCATGATGTGTGTGCCTGTTTGTGTGTGTGAGTGTGTGTGTGTGTGTGTGTGTGTGTGTGTGTGTGTGTGTGGTTCAATCCTTGGGGACATAATGCATGTACAATGGACCAAATCTTATAGGGATACAACGCATGCACTAGGGACCAATCTTATGGGGATTGAAACATGTACAAAGGACCAATCCTACGGGGACACAATGGGTGTATAATGATCAATCTATGGGAATACGATGCATGTACAAGGAACCAATCAAATGGGGCATGATGTGCACATGCAAAAATTCTTGGAAGATAAGGGCACAATTATATGTAATTCTTTTGTCACTTGAATTTTTTTTCTACCAATCTTCTAATATAACTCATTCAATGTATCATCTGGCCTGGAGGGGTACTGTCATTGTATGTTACGGAGTACACCTTCTGAGAGAACATGGGGTAGTGGTCATTCTGGCGTAAGATGGTAATGTATATGTTGAAGTCGCTACTACAGACACGTGGGTCACATGCATTAATTATGATTTTGGAGAATGTTGTAGCACCAATATAGTCCACATTAAGAGGCTGTTGCACAGTTAATGTCCCAAAGGTCCCATCCGCAGAGAAGCGAGGGTCTGAATAGTACAAAGAGTAATGGAGAACCCCCTGTGGTCCAACATCCATGTCAGTAGCATTGTACACACTCAGTGCTCCCACATCTCTTCTGGTGGAGGCCAGGACTGTACCCAGGGGTGTGGTCTCATTCACAGTAAGAAATATATATGAAGGTGTAATGACTGGTTTATACTTGTCCACTTCAATCACACTGATGGTTACTGACGCATTGCTGGAGAGGTTTGGTGATAGGTTGTCATAACACCACACTGAAAAGTTGTATGAATGAGGTTGTGTGGCATAAACAAGATCCTGTGTCACCGAAAAGCTACCAGTGGTGGAGTTCAACACAAAGGGAAAGTATCCATTGACTTGACCAATGGTGTAAGTCATGCCAACAGAACTGTTGAAATGATTGATGCACCTGACAGTTATGAATCCATCAGGAGGTCTTGGCGATGGGGCCACGCCCACCACAGTTATTGCAGTAGTCTCCTGTACTTGAACACTGTGGTTTGATGATGTAAAAGTTGGAGGTTGGGCCTGACTTCCTGCAATGGACAACAGGGTAAGGTAATTCATATTGAGTGCGAAATAATAAACTGTTGTGACACTGCGCATCCGTACATGCATTCTGTGACTCCATTTAAGGTGTCAAGTAAGTAGAATAATTCTATTTATTGAAGCGTTAGTTTCTTTTCTTGGATTGCACAACTCGAAATATGTATGTCAACATTGAAGGAGCACTGGTGAAGCGCGGGCGAAGGCACCACTAAGCGCTGCAAAACTCTTCACTGGCAAGAAACAGAGTAGTGATGAGCGGGTGGCAGATTTTGCAAGAAACGTTCAAGCTGGAGGCTTTTCCAAACGAGAAAGTAATGCCAGCTGTGCTATACTTAACTAAAAAGGTTTTAAACGAGGTTGCGCCCTTCTAAAATGTTGCAACTGACGAGGCTGTTAAAAGTTGCCACGAGTTTTGAATGCGCGCTCGAGTTTTGACACTGCGATGCAATGGGACATGGTCATGTGTCACTATGTTTTCCATCATGGTTTTAAGCGAAGAACATTACATCTTGGGGTAAACACTACCTCCTTGGCCGCTTTGTGAAGCTTTCTAAACTCTCACAGCGCATAAACGATGGAATACCTCCATAAGGACTAGCGCGATTGTATCGGACTATTGAAATAAGAGATTGAGTACTTTAGAGACGTTTAGACGCTGGATCTTGAAGTTGGTACCGGACAATCTTATGTATTATATCTAAGATCCCGTCTTTATTAGAAGGGTACCCGACAAATGTGTGCGTGCACTAATTTCCTTCTCGCACCTCTATAATCCATGCATATCGCAAGGCACTACTCACCGCAGGCTGCGAACAGCAGCAATATTCCTGCAAGGAGCCTCATTTTCTGAACTACCTAGCGGACCGCGGTAACCATGGATAAGGACTCAAATAGTCGATTATTCATCCCCAGAGAATTACAAGCACGTGAGCCTATTATATGCTGGGCCATCCCATCAGTATACAGCTGCTGTAAGTAGTTTTTGACGACTTATAAAATTAAAACATTAATAAACGTCGCGTTGCGCGCTGATCAGTGAAAGCCATGTCAACTTTTTCTTACGAGACTGCTATCGTTAAGTGTAGTCTTATTCTTGTGACGAATGCGATAAGACACTGGTCAGGAGCCAAGATCCATTTCATAGGTATGCCTGCACAAATCAAATATCACTGCCTTCTGAAGGCCAATGATTCTAATCTGCAAGATTCATGGATATGGCTAGCTTACTTATTTGTTTCCTATTGATCCTTTTTGTCACTCAGCTATTTCAGTAAAAGCATGACACATGAAAAGCATGACACACGAAAATAGTCTATACACCAACCCAAATCAATTAGATGCTTAGCACTTTTTACTGCACAAAATGAACACGAGTAATCATTGGGCAATGAACCAACTGCAATCGAAAGAGACACACCTCCAAAGCGCTGCAGTTCATGCTATCCTTTTTTTTACACTGGAAGGGGGAGGTGGGGAGTGGTGGAAAGCGATATTGGAGGAGGCGGGGCCACCGAAGGGTGCAGCTGCAACTTGAAGTGGCCAAACATGCCTGTTGCAGAGGTGTGGCTTGTTGCAGGGGTGTGGCTTGTTGTGGAGGCGCAGTGAGGTTTGTTCCCGGGGATGTGGTGAGGTAGGTGGTCACTGTAGGCACCTGGATATGGTGACATATACAGTTGAGGTGTTAGTTAACCCTCCAGTGTCCCTGCACAACAGCACAACAGTATATCCTCTGGCTCTTCTGTAGTCCATGCTTATATTGGTAGTGAGAGCTCCCGTTGATGCAGGCAGACTTTGCAAGAAATCGTTCAAGCCGGAGACTTTTCCTAACGAGGAAGTAATGCCAGCTGTGCTATACTGAACTGAACGAATACATGTATGTTCAAATTCTTCCAATAGTCTTTCAAGTTCATCCTTCTGATGGGTGTTCAAATCAGATGCAGACGAGTCAACACAATGTTTGTTTTTCATCATGGTTAAGCGAAGAACATTATCTTGTGGTAAACACTACCTCCTTGGCCCCTTTGTGAAGGACACATGCATGCACATGCAGTTTTCTAAACTTTCACAGCGCATAAACGATGGAATACCTCCAAAAGGACTAGAGTGATTGCATCGGACTATTGAAATAAGAGATGAGTACTATAGAAGCTGTATCTTGTAGTAGGTACCGGACAATTTTGTTTATTATACCGTCTTTTATTAATAGGGTCTAGAAGGGTACCGGACAATGTGTGCGTGCACAGACCTCTTTCTCCTCTCTCCTCTATAATCCATGCATATCGCAAGGCACTACTCACCGCAGGCTGTGAACAGCAGCAATATTCCTGCAAGGAGTGTCATTTTCTGAACTACCTAGCGGACCGCTGAAATAGGTAACCATGTCAAATAGTCGATTAATCATCGCCAGAGAGGTGAGCCTATTATAGGCAGGGCCTGCCATCACCATCAGTATACGGCTGCTGTAAGTAGTTTTTGACGACTTATAAAATTAAAACATTAATCACTGCGTGACATAGTATCGTATGCAGTAATATGCAGAGTTTGCCCACGCCATGGTATGCAGATACATATCCAGACATGCACGTGTGCGGACCGATATACATACTCGTACCTAGATATGTCAATGTCCAGTGCAGTGTGCAGATGGGTATTGTTGGGGCTAAGTACACGGCCAATAATTGGATTCCGTTACGGGTACGTTGGAATTGCTACACGGATCCGATATATTGCAAGTGTAACGCAAGCGATGGTTAACCGATTTTTTTGGAAGCGTAGCAATAATTTGCGTATAGCATGCGTGTACGCCTCCGATACGTACCCGTATACGTAAAAGCGACGTATGGTGGTTTCTATACCACGCCCGCGTCCGTACTAGTAGTTACTGGTAAACAATGACTACAAATAAACTCAAATATTTAATTTTTATGGCAAACAATGCATACAGAATATGTTATAACAGTACATATTGTTGTCAGTGTTATGTACAAAAACAGTTTTCTTTTGTGTCACCAGTTCTCGTTCAATCCTAGATGTTGTCTCCTGTTCTGCCAAGACACATTGGCTGTCACACTGGTGTACGACAGAGACTGCACAGTTGACAAGTGTTGATGCTATGCAACGAATCACGTTCGTCGGTGTTAGCAGTGGACAACTCCACTCATTGAGGACAGGCTCAGTACCCATCAGCACAGGCTCCAAATAACGAACCAAACAAAATGTTGCTTGCTCCGTGTGAAAGCTGCCAATAAACAATCCAGTCTCCAATTCCACCTGTAAGACAATAAGACATATGAGTCATACACATGAGAATACTACATACATCATACCGAGGTGGAAGCTTGAGAATTGTATTCTATGTAGTCCTGTACATTAATAAGTTGTCCATTTTTTCCCACAGTCGCTCTACCCCATTGCACTGGTGTCAAGTTTGAAATTCCATGTGGCAACAGAACAGTGAACTTTGCATCTATTTCTTCTAATGACATCGTTTTCCCTTCCAATGTAATCGGTACTGCAGCCAATGGAGTTTTTGTTCTAGCTGAACACTGCAAAAAATAAGCAAAGTTTACAAACACATGTAAACCACACCACCTCCTACACACATTAAAAAATTTACTCACATACATGGAACATGTACAAACATGTACATACACACATTGAGTAAACAACAATGACAAAAAAGTAGTTAAGAAATTATTTTATCTCAAACTAAAACAGACAAAGAACATAACGCATTAATTTTTTTACATCATACTCATATCCATATTATTACCTTTCGTAGTGTTCCATGTTTATGAATTCCACTCCCACATTCTTGGACTTCACCACCTAAAAAGGCTTGAACTTCTTTGGTGTGGTAAAGGTTGACAAGGTCCTCACCACATCTGCAAGTAAAAAATTAAGCTTTACAATTTACTCAGTCTCAAGGAATATCAGACCTTTCAGATGTATTGTAGCAACTGCCGGAAAAGGTAAATCTAATACTTTCTTGTATAGCAAAAGCAGTAGCAATATCCTTGCTAGGGGCCTGTCTGTTGCTATATACATTGCGTGACCGTATAACAGAATTGTAGCTCTCACACCTGAAACACAATATGTTCCATACAATATGTTGTCCTCATGCACATTGTGGAACTTACCTTTCTGTGTTGAATGAAGATGCAGGCCCAAACCTCAACATGCTATCAGGAAGATGCAGTATCAGGTGAATTTTCAGTTTTTTTCTCCACGTCACGCTGTAGCAATCAATAGCCCTTGCAAATCGGTGACACACGTCTCTGTACAATTCAATCTTCTGAGGTTCAAACTCATCGCAATACACCATTTTGAAAACCTATTTTGCATGACAAAATTACAAAATGAAAAATACAATCACATTTCCAAGATTACATACCATTGACAAGGCAAGCCAGACTTCAATCTCAGCCTCAGAAAGGTAAGGCGAAAAAAATGAACATTGCAATTTGTGCTAAGAACTTGAAGTCTCTGCCTGCAAACGAAATGAAACATTATAGGATAATCTGCAAGTTAAACCAGAGAATGAGAATGCATAAATGAAAGTTAGCTAACCTACAAACGATTTATAGTGCCTAGATATGTCAGATGAAATTCCACCAGTTAGACCTGAGGAGGGTAATGCTGCAATGCGAGCTACCACTTCCTTCCGCTGTTTTTCAGACAGTTGCTCCATTTTTTCCCGCAACAAATATTTGTATGGTCCAAGCCCCAATGTATGGAGTGATTCAATTGGTGTACTCCTGTTAAATAGATGGATAGCTGTAATTTGTGAGGCTGTAAACTACTTACTGATGCAAATCAACAGGAAGCTGAAGTAGGTGGTTCTCCTTCTCACTTGTACCATACAGAGTCCTGAGTCGCTTGCGCTCTGCTTGAGTATGTGCTGAACGAATGAGTTGCACTTCCTGTATAGTACTACTCCGTTTCCTCTCTTCGCAGATACCAGTTAGACTGTTAGTATGATCAACCTATTTAATAATAATAATAAATCATGGAGGAAAAAGTAATTATAATTACTAACCCTGCAAATTCGACAAAACCTTAGGGTTCCAGATCCCAGGTGACTGCATATTTCAGCTGCTCGGGGATTGTCACATAGAAAACATATAACAGGTGCAAGTATCAAGGCATTAGTATTCAACTGTGCGTCAAACACAACTATTCCCCGTTCAAGTTCCAACAGTTGATCAACAAGAGGGTGGGCCATCTCCATGACTGGTACCTGGTTTGACGTACATATGAAATGAATGTTACAGAACTGTGCATTGTCCTTCTGCCGTAGCCCAGCCAAGAGGAAGCACCATGAATCGAACTTGTTCCAGACCTTAGATCTGTTACCACTTGTGTCATCCGAGAATATGATAAGTGGTACCATAAATACAGGTAGGGAACCACACATTATGGATCTTGTCTTCAAAGGATGAGGAGAAGACATTTCCGCTAGCTCCTAAGAGAAATAAAATATGACAATTTACATCACTTTTGCACACATCATTTTAGCACAATATACACGAACTCTTACATGTAGTGTTTTTTTTGTGTTTTGTGCAATCAAAATGTCAAATTAGAATAAATACTTACTCATAATCGTAATTATTAATACATTTATAACACAGCAATATAAAACTTACATTATCAGATACAATTGTCAAAGATCCATCATGTCCTTTTTTATACACATGCCTGGTCCTAGAATCCATTTGAGGAAGAATGGTGACTATTGTGGAAACTGGAATTTCAACTATGTCCGACAAGATATACGTATTCAGCTCAGATGGATGTACTTGAAGAACTTGAACACTTGCAAATACACCATTATGACCCTCCTGTGTAACAGTTACTGAGTAACATTATCTGTGAATTGCACAAATCAGGTGTAATTTTACCTTACGGTAAAACTGTTTAATGATGCTGACACATATGGCACCAGCAATTGATGACTGCACGATGTCTTTTAAAAACACACTTCCAACAGGAGAAGTCGCCATTGGTGCTTGAAACCTTGTGTCATTTCTCCACTGTAACCCATGGAATATTTCTCTGCTAGTTCAACTTAAAAAATAATTACATATCAAGATATTCACATCCTACAGTACCTGAATCCTTTTTTTGGTAAAACTGGGTACCGCTCCATTTTTTTAGCAATATCGGGATTGGCCAAACACAATTTAATAGTTTCTGCTATGGAATTTACATAGAAGGGTACACCAGATGGGCTGTAGAACTGTTAAGTGAGTAGGTTAAATTTAAGCTTCTGTCAATACACCTTGTGTACCTTCTCTGGTGCACGATATCCTGGTAGCCTATATGAGACCATAGTGGAAACACTTGGAAGTGCAGGAAATATACATCTCAGAGTATGGCACACAAATGTCAGATTGGATAGACCCTGTGTAGAGGAGTGAATGATTACACTCCTTCAACAAATCATCAAGAATGCCTTACCATTGGACGAGGACTGTGAATTAGTATGTATGCCATTGCAGATATCATAGATAAAAATGGATGGTACTGGCCCTCTTTATTGGCACTGCTATTTGTGAGGCTTAGAATATTGGCTACATCTATACAGTGCACACAAATTCATGTAGTAAATATTATACAACCACATTGAATTATTCCCACCTGAATCAGAACTAGATTCTGAATCCTTTTCTGCCTCGTCGAGATGGCCAATGTCCTCGTCCCCTATAGCTAGTGATAATTCGTCGCTAGCAATTGCTGAAGGACTATGACTCTCGGTTACAGTAGAGGATCCACCCGTATCAACATTTCCAGATTCCCACTCCGCTTCAGTTGAGGCACAAATTTCCATCAGACGAACCTTGTCTTTGTGGAATGTGGTCTCTACATGCCTTTCATATCTGTATTTATAGTCAAACTCTTTCAGACAAACATCACATCGAAATTTAGCAGCCATCTTTCTCACGTGCGCTGCGGTTTGCGGTGGATTTTGAAATGCAGCATCTTCCGCGTGCTCCAATTGCAAGGAGCAGTAGACGACGGCAACAAGAATCAGCACTGCCTCCGCCGACTGTGTTTGAAACATCTAGCCTACCTAGCAACGCTGAATTGCCGCAGTCACCATCTAACAGCGGCAGGGACTCATCATTGAGCATTGACTTTGCAAGTACGAGAACCCCTTCATCGAGCCTTGATTCTTCGGTGGGTGCTGCATTTCAGGAATCAGCATTATCCAGGGAGCTGTGTACGATGCAAAAGTCTTTGTCACAATTGTCAGAAAATCTTAGAAGTGTTGAAGCCAGGCAAATTGAACTTGGAACTTCGATGGATGAACTAAAACAGCTGATTCAGAATTTAACCCAAACTTCATTTTGTATCAAGGGCAGCATTTATGAGGTACATGAGCATGAGACATTAAGTATTATACCTGACTGCATTTATCACTCCTGTTGGCATAAACTTAATAAGTCGCATAAATCAGTGAATATGACATACATGGACTTTGATATCTGGTGTTCATGTGCAGCAACCATTGAAATTGCAAATTGCAAAACTGTTCTGTAGCTCCCTTAAGAGGAACCCTACCAAGGAATCAGTTCGAGTTAGTGAATTTACTTAACCACTTGTGTGCATGTTTTATTTAAATTCCTGATTTTAAAAAGGTGGTAGTAGCCAGGGTTTTGACTGCCCAAGTGGTCCGAACTCAAGCATATAAGTTCGATGCTGCAGTTCGATTCGCCAATGCTAGATTGTCAGATCTTCGAACTGAAGAACGACGGAAGGTGGCAATTTATAGTTTTCATGTGCCACTTAATATGTATATAATAATTATGCAAATGTTAAACAGTGTTTAGGAATTCAGCCATACCGTTCTAGTCCCTATGTACATCCCAACAACAGAGCTTGCATCAACCATCATTCAAAGCATCAGTGGTGACCCCAATGATGAAGATGCTTACAAGCATCATCTGGCCTTATTTGCAGCGGCGGACGCAGAATTTAGGGGGGGGGGGGGGGGGCACGCTTGTGGGCGGGACCCCAAACACTCACAGCTAGGGGGTATGGGGGAGCGCTGTAAGCTCCCCCATCGGGGTCTGGGGCAGAGCCCCAGAAGCCAACGGTTTTTACGTTTTAAAACCTTCCAAAACTACGTAAAAATAATGATAATTTAAAACCCATGCAATCATTAATTTTAATTCACACCGCTGCCACACGCTATACAATAATTTTATTATTCATCAGTAGCATCAGTGGCTGCATCCTCCAAGATGAAGGAAAGCTTCATTCTCCGTGGCTGTTTGCTTGCAAAAGCATCAATTGTTTCCTTCACAGAAACGCTGATACATCTATGTACAGCTAGCAGGGCCAATCCATTCATCCTTTCCCCCGTCATTGTTGACCTGAGGTACGTTTTTAGCCTCCTTAGTCCACTGATGGAGCGCTCTGCCTCGCAACTCGTTAGAGGCCAAACTGTCATAATATGAAGGATGGTATGAACGTTTGGAAATTGCTGCTTCCTACAAGCCCTTAGGGCGGACAAAAGGTTGCTTGGGCGACTTTCTTTGGAAGCAGCTGACCAATAGAGCTGCATGATTATTGGGTTAGAAAGAGTAATAACAATCATGCATGCAGCTAGGAATATTTTATCGCCTATAGCTCATGTATACCTTCCAAAGCTCCAGTTCTTGAAGAAGGGTCAAGGGATCTGGAAGGTCACTTTCAAAATACACAAAATCTTCAAGTTTAGGAAGCACATCTGCAGCCATTGAAGGTAAAATGCTAAAGATTTCATTGCTTGTTGCTTCAGCTCATTGAATCTACAAAATTGAAAAATCATGCATGTATAACTCAATGCTTTTTAAAAATGAAACTCATTTAAATCAGTAGCAAATGTACCTTGATCTGAACTCTGCTAATAAATAGTCAAGAAAAGGGACAGTAAGATTGACACGATAGTATCCTTCAACACTGCCATCCTCTGTGTCTGCATTACTGCGATGCTGTTGTCTTCCACACAATCCAGGTTTGGTTGGCTGGACATCCACTGATATTGAGATCGAGCATGCTTTCTCAAATATTTCATGGTGTTTCACGTTGATGATGTGATCTGACCTCATCTATGAATGCATGCATACATGTATAATACTGAATTGTAATAGTACTAATTATTATTTATACATACCTGAGCTAACTGTGCTTCAACCAACTGTATGTGATGAAATCCTGATGCCACATCTTGCTGTCTACCTTGAAGGACAGTAGTCAACTGCTTCAAATATCCCATTATGTGTCCAACAGTATAAAGGGTTACAATATACTCGAATTTTGTGAGGGCTGCAAGATGGGATGAAGCATCACGTGTTGTTTCACTGTTGAAATCTGATGCCCGGGCCTGGCTGATGTATGTGAGTGTGGCTACAATCTACAATCATAATTTTATGCATGTATAAGTGCATTAGCTTGTCTCAAATTAGTCAAATATAATTCTTACCTTTGGAAACAGCTCAATAATGAAAGCTTCATGCCTCTCTACCCATCTAGTGCGGCACAACTCTTTTAACTTGTTTTTTCCTGACAGCCTGCTGCTACCATCTTCATCATCTTCTTCATTCACAATGTCCATCAAACATTTTTCTCTTTTAGATGAGAACTTAAAAAAACGCACAACCTATGTACATTAAAAAACCAATCCAGTGTATATAAGAATATTGCATTCATTAATCACTCCACAAACCTGATCAGTAGTGCCCATCATGTTTCGAATCAGTGGCAAAGTGCATGAGCTTACTATTACCAGATTCAACTGATGACTGGCACACCACAAATGCAAAGCTTTAGGGCACATTTGCTCAATCCGAGGGCCAACTCCTTTAACGCACCCTGCCATATTGCCTGTTCACACATAAATGCATCAATATAGAACATCTTGCCGGAAAGAATAATATACATACCTGCACCATCATAGCACTGACCACGAAGGAAACTGATGTCTAGCTGGAAGTTAGCAATCTGTTGCACAATGGTAGAAGACAAATCTTCACCTGTCGTATGCCCTGTTACATCAAAGAATCCCACAAAGTCCTCTTTCACTTCTGCCTGTTCTGAAATTAAATAATAAAAAGGACTTTATTTAAATTAATACATCATGCATGTTCCTCCTTCTTCACCTTCTTCTATAACACAATACCGAACAACCATTGCCAACTGCTCACTGTTGGAACAATCTTGCCTTCATCAGCAATTATGCTGAAGAAGTGGCCTGAAACCTTCACTTGATTGACTATTGTTCTAAGTATTTGAGAGCCAAGGATACTGATGAGTTCATTCTGAACTCTCTTGGATCTATATGTTGCATTTTTCTTAGCTGTCTTGAAATGGTCCATCAATGTGGTATCCCCACTCCTTGCCCTTATATACAAATACATAAATGAATAAATGCAATTTTCAAAACTGACCTGCTGAAAATGGATTCATGCCTAACCTGAACTTCAACAGCTCTATAAAGTTCCCTGGGTTATGGTCTTCATCACTGAAAGCAGTAGCATCGTCACGATGACCTCGCAATGGTAAGCATTGTCGACCACAGATCACTATAGTTTCAACAACAGACTCCAATACTTTCCTGTTCCTTGCAATATTCTCCTGGTCTGCAGCATTCAGCAAATGATTTACAGGAGTCTGAAGAATATAAAGAATGAGTGATATATAATGACGTAACAACTTTGATGCAAATGACTCATCTCACCTGCACATTCACAAATACTCTTTGGAGTGTCAATGCAGATTCTGCACTCATCTTGTGTGTCTCATAGCCATAACAGCTCTTCTTGTCACTTTTATAGCCAAAAAAATGACCATTAAATATTTCTGTAGCATGCTTCCAATTTCTGTATGGCTTCCTTATCAAGACCACATGCTCAGTCTTGTCACAGACAAAAAGCAAGCAAAACAAGCAATATGCTCCATCTTGACTTGCGGAATACGACAATCCGGGATATTTGCTTATCCAACTATGCTGGAAGCTCCTAGTTATATAGAAAAATTAATGCATGCTGGTGTAATGTCAGACATTGCATGGTAATATTGTACTGATAAGATTACTGTAGAAAATAATATAGTTACCGTTTTCGTACCCCTGTCGTTGTGACGAATTCCTGAAGAGGAAACTTGTAGTTAATGGGAGGAACAGATGTATTCTGCAAAGCTTCATATTTTTGTGCCTGAGTAAGCTTTTTCCCAACCAAATGTTTCACATCCTTCTCTGTCATATATAAATCATTAACATATAACATACTATCGTACTAAGTAAAAAAGCAGTTTGTCACAAACCATCGATGACATGTACAGCTAATTGAATCTCCTGTGATCCACTGTGTTGCTGAACCTGTGGCTCTTGTTGTTCTTCCTGCAATGCAGGGACTAAGCTGCAGACTGACAGTGAGGTTGACGGAGTAAGTTCTTCCAGCTGTGATCGAGACTCCGAAACTAGGTCGGGATTCTTCTCAGTAGTTGTCGCTAATCCTATGGAGCTATCTACGCTTGAACAGTCCTGGTAAGGCATGTATAAGCGATCAATGACTTATGTATACAAGTAAGTTTTAATTATAATAGTTTGTGCTTCATGTACTATACTTACCGACGCTGATCGTTTACAGAAGAAATCCGTAATCACAGACGCCTTTCTTTTCTTTACCTGGTTAACGCTAGCGCCAGATCGTTCTTCAATGGCAGCCATGGATATGGTCCCAGGATTATAAATAATGTGTGATTAATTAATGAGACCATAATCAATGTGATATATCTGACTGCGGTATTGTAATCATTTGATGGTTTTCAGTCGTGTATGACCACATCTTGACCGTGATGACCGCATCTATTCATTTAACGGGGGGGGGGGGGGGGGGGGGGGGGGGGGGCACAGGCCCCTTGTGCCCCCCCCCTCCGTCCGCCACTGATTTGTAAGTGTGTATGTTTTGTTAATTTGTTTTCAATGCCATTTTTTGCAGCGACTTTTTATTCGGCACTGTGATTCATCTAAGCAGGTGTCTTACCCCCTTTTTCGATCGTGGGTAGATCAATACTACAGCAACATTGATGAAGAGGACTGGGGAGTTATCATGAAGGATGATGCGTCCTATTCCTATCCTTCACTTGGGCACGGACTAGGACCAGCGGCTACTGCTGCTACTATTGCTACTACCAGTATTGCTGATGCAGGGCCCATTATAACTACTGCACCTTCTTATACCACCGAAGGACTTGGATGAAACAATGGCTGATGATACCCACTTGAATTTTCAGTCCTTCAGTATTTATTCACAAGTGATTTTGTTCATTATTCATTGCCGACGTGTATATGCATTCAGCTGATTTAAATTTATTTTTTTAAACATCAACACAAATGGACTACAAAGCTGTTCATATGCGAGAAAGGATCAAATACACACTGCTAGCTCCTGCTTAGTCCCCCCAATTTGAAAACAGATGTGGCGATTCATATTTCAGCTTCTAATATAGATACCTTACATGGCAACAGCTTAATTTTTTAACTTCTTTTTGATTCGCGCGGACATAATACAGGCTATAGGGTACAGTCCGATACGGTTGCGTGTCGCACACGTAACACCTTTTTTTCTAAATCGCCTGCGTCACGGAGCCGTGCATTACGTTTGCGTTACGCAAAATTTTTACACGCTACCGTATTCGGTAAGATCATAGCCTCCGTATCGTAACTTCACAACGATCGCCTGCGATACGCCATTTCGACCGCATCCGTGACGCAAGCGATAAATAACGCCTACGTAACGCAGGCGGGTACTTATTGGCCGTGTATCGGGTTGTCGCGAGCAGCAGTTTAGCCCGTAAATTACGATAGTGCGCAATAAATAGGAATATAGGCCGTTTTAACCACACCCATGAAAACGCATTCATATGAGTGTGGCTTCTATAATTACCTCGACCGAGTCGCGTACTCACAGGTAAGTTATTGGATCCCTATAATCATTGTAAACTTCTGATACCTACATCTGTGACTATTTCTAGCGGGTGTAGCCTGTAGGCCTATTTGAGCAATTAATTTGATATCATTATCTGCGCATGCTCGGTTTTAAGTTTTGCACGTGTTGGTCATTAGTGGAGGTGACGACGCACGATCGAGCAAAGGAAACAAAATAGGCAACTTGGTTTAGTTCCCAACGAAATAGGAGGAAAGGAAAATTGGACTACTGGGCTATCTGTGGAGACAGTACTAATGGAGCCGTTCCCAACCTCAGAGAAATTGGATTGTTGATTTTGATCACTATATAGCTGACGAATCAGTGAGGTGCAACTGTGCAAGATAAAGAGTTTCGGACAACGCGGGGTGACAGGCGGAGGTTATAAAGGCATACCAAACGGACTTAAGCAGTCTAGGCCTGGTAAGTTGTGCGTGTTTACACTGTACACTATACGGTGTTGCTTATGTCAAACCAGGACAAGTGTGTGATTCAGTAGATGCAGTTAGGCGGCGTTTCAAGTTGTCACAAAGGTTTACATGCTTACGTCATGTTTGTTCTCTTCAGCACAGTGCCGACCAATAGAACGCCATTACGCGAAGAGCATAGTACGTTGTATATGTGCATGTGGATTATGTGCGCGTGCCAATAACTTCAGGGTCAGGATATATTTAAGCGAGTACATCGAGACTGAAATGGTGGAAGTGACCAACCCCGGCAACAGAAGAAACGCAGGTACAGAGTAGGCATGCTATGACTTTCCTTTCTGACCACAGCTCTTGAGCCGACGCCAGGGTGTACTACGGCCAAATGAAAACGTTTCGCTGCATGGCCAACCAAGGGGATGAAGACGATAGCATTGTAAAGCATAAGCTAGCTACCACCGAGGTCAGAGAGTAAGTAAATGCTGAGTTCTTTGTGCATAACCTCTGTAATATTTTAGCGTGTGCTTGTAAGGAAACCGTCGACAAGTGCCGCGAGAGTAGTAGAGGCTCGTGCTCGCCTTCCAAGAGGCCTCTGCTAGGCGGAGAGTGCCCTTCTAACTACATCAGCAGGATGTGATGGAGACTTTGATCGCCAGCTTGGAACTATATATACCTGTTTATTTTTTGACCAAGTTGTATTTCAGCTGTAATTTGATTAAAGTTTGCCGTTAAATTCTGAATTATTGCTGGCGTGGTTCAGGGTTTAAGCACTAGCCTTCAAGTATGCAGAACAGAAAATGGATTTGAAACCATTCGAATACATGACGTGTACAGAGTCTGCACGCGTTCATCTGAAGTATGCAGACAGGTGATGACGAATATACTGAATCCATATGCAGACCGCGATATCATACGTATAAGCGAAGTGTTCGTTCTGAGACGTATACATGGCGCCGCATTCGTGACGTATGAAAAACTGCCCACGTGTCGAGTGCAGACGAGTATCGATTAGTATGGGTGCAATATACAAGGCTGCATACGGTACACTGTCGCGCCGTGAATAGACACGCTGATCAGTGAAAGCCATGTCAACTTTTTCTTACGAGACGGCTATCGTTAAGTATAGTCTTATTCTTGTGACGAATGAATTTCTTTCATTTGAAGGCACAATTGTTTTTTAATAAGACACTGGTCAGGAGCCAAGATCCATTTCATAGGTATGCCTGCACAAATCAAATATCACTGCCTTCTGAAGGCCAATGATTCTATAATCTGCAAGATTCATGGATATGGCTAGCTTACTTATTTGTTTTCCCATTGATCCTTTTTGTCACTCGGATATTTCAGTAAAAGTATGACACATGAAAAGCATGACACACGAAAAGAGTCTATACATCAACTCAAACCAATTAGATGCTTAGCACTTTTTACTGCACAAAATGAACACGAGTAATCATTGGCAATGAACCAACTGCAACCAAAAGAGACACACCTCCAATAGTGCTGCAGTTCTTTTTTTTTTTTTTTTTTACAATGTGGTCAGCTTGTTTCCAGGGCTCAGCTGTTGTGGTCAGCTTGTTTCCAGGGCTCAGCTGTGGTGTGGAGGGCAATACACAGGTGCTGGATCTCCATGGCGATTGGCATAGGGACAGCATTGGAGGAGTGTCAGTGCGGCTCGACGCCAGTGACAAGGCCCCAGGCCACACAGGAAGTGGGTGTAGCCACAAAGAGGGGAAGGACTGTAGCTTTAGTGCATCAAAGGTAGTGGAGGGTGGAAGGTGCCCAGAGTTCACTGGAAGGGGGAGGTGGGGAGTGGAGGAAAGCGATGTAGGAGTAGGCGGGGCCACGGAAGGGGGCAGTTGCAACTTGAAGTGGCCAAGCATGCTGGTTGCAGAGGTGTGGCTTGTTGCAGGGGTGTGGCTTGTTGTGGAGGTGCAGTGAGGTTTGTTCCCAGGGATGTGGTGAGGTGGAAGATGTAGTTGGTCGGATATAAGGTATCATTGACTGTTGTCATGGTAACATTAAGGGCGTTGCTATGGCAGCCTGAGGGATCATAGAATAATGGCATTCTGCAAGATGGTCTTGATATGTCCAGACTTTGTGACATAGTACTGGGCACTAAACAGGGAGGAGGGAGGGGGGAGGGGTGAAAGGAAAGGGGGAAGGGAGAAGGGAGGGAGGAGGGAGGGGAAGGGGTGAATAGAAAGGGGCAGGGAGAAGGGAGGAGAGGAAGGATAAATCAAAGTGTTGAGACGGGGGTGAGGTAGTGGGTGGTGCTATGACCATAATGAACTAAGTAGTGGGGACACACTCACCATCATACAGGAGTATGGGTCCATTGGGGTGAGGGGGAGGGAAGTGACATGTGAGAGGGTGACTGTGATCGTGGTTCTGTGTGCCAGAATGACTGCTGTCATCAAGAGACTGGTTAAAATAGCGCATATGGGTGTGCAAGGCTCCACCCACCTTCTGCTTTATGGGATCCAGATAAGGGCATGTAGGCATTTGATACTCGAATTTCTTTTGCAAATGGATTGTGCTCAATTTTCATCAGAGTAATCTGAGCCATAACAAAACAAAGGGTTGTAAAATCACTAGTTAAGTAACATTATCTCACTAACATGCCTCTCATCACAATCGATATAAGAAGCTACATCAAATATATCTGCAACATCAGTACCATCCACTCCTTCACACAAAGCAAGACAAACTCCTTTTGCATTTCTCTAAGGTTGATATAAATAATACAATATGAAAAGATTACTCCCACATAACCAAACTTCCAAACTCCACAGCATTCCTCCCCTTCACACATGCACCACTAGTTAGCCACATGTGCACAGCTACCTGTCTGTTCTGATAAGCTGTAACTGTCATAAAAACTGTCTCTGGAAAGACATGGTAGCTACAAGTCTTCTCTGTCCCTCCAGTGGACTTGATAATAACCACTCTGGGCTAGAATTTATGCATTGTATGAGAACCAAGTGTGGAGGGAGGGAGGGAGGGAGGGAGGGAGGGAGGGAGGGAGGGAGGGAGGGAGGGAGGGAGGGAGGGAGGGAGGGAGGGAGGGAGGGTGGGAGGAGGGAGAGAGGAGGGAGGGAGGGAGAGAGGGAGGGAGGGAGGGAGGGAGGGAGGGAGGAGGGAGGGAGGGAGGGAGGGAGGGAGGAGGGAGGGAGGGTGGATTGTTAAAAATAACCGTCCCTATATCTGCGTATCCAAATGATGCATGCATCATATCCAACAAGAGGATATCACAAAACTGCAAAGCCAACGAATATATTGACAGCCATGACACAGGAGCAGTAGAAGCTCACCTCCTTCAAACTGTATGTCAGCCATGTGTCCTACCTTGGTCAGTTATGTTCCATTTCCATCCCCATCCAGGGTAGCTACATGCATGAAGGATGGATGATCAGAAGCCACATCTTCAGGTGGAGTAAAGCTGTCATGTGATCCATGTTGGTTAGTAGCCAGCATGTAAATTATCAAGATATGTGTGCAGAAAAAGAACACACATTGTCAAATAGGTATTTGGTCTAGTGAATTGAGCAGAAGTATGTACTGGAATACTTGCAGCAGCTCCTGGAACTTTGTGAGTCTTCACCCTTCTCCATATCAATATTAAGATTGGAACCCCCACCACAAGCACAGCAGCTGAATGATCCCAGCAACAATGTATGTCATAGTTTGCTGAGCTTGGGTGGTACTTGTAGGGAGGATGTGGCTAGTGATGGTGCAGATGTTAATGATAAGGATGGTAATTTTGATGATGTTGGAGCGTTCAAGTTGTCCACATACACCAGGATTGTTGCCAGTGACTCCAGCATGCCAATCAACCTAAAGTAACCACTGGAGGGATCGATGGAGAAGGTTGACTGATAGTTGATAAGGCTATATGTGATGGCGTATCCACCTGGAGAAGTAGCATTCACCTGGAGGATGGTGTAGACTGGCTGCACACTCCCCAGGAGGGTACAATTGTTTTTAAGGGGTGGAAGGAAGAGATAGCTGACCGATGGAATGAAGGTGATGTTGCTCTTCACCAGGAGTTCCACATCCACGACTGCTGTGTCATACAGGTTGTAAGGTGCACTGCCTGTGCAGATGGCTCTGAATGTGAGATGGCCACTTAATAGTGATGACTCCACTATCGAGATCCACATTAAAGTAACGTGAACTGGACAGGGAGGGGTCCAATGAGTAGTGAATGGGTGCAGTGTTGCCCAACACAGGGTCAGTACAATGTACTGTCAGAACAACACTCCCCAGAAGGATTTGTGATGTTCAGAGTGGCACAGTAAAGAATCTGTGTGAACTGAGGTGGTCTGATCCCTACATAGCCCACATAGGTCACCACAGAGGCTGACCCAGTTCTTGGAGGCTTACCTCCGTCCATTGCAAGGACCGTGAAGTTATAGACGGCCTGCTGCAGTATGTCCAGATTGGATGCCAATATGACCCACCCACTTCTGTCAATGGTGAACTTGGGCTGGTTGAGGGAATAGGTCACCTGACCATCAGGTGATGCAGGACTATCATCATCAGTGGCAGTGACTAAGAGGACACTCGTACCAATGGGGGAATTCTCAGGAATTGTATAGCTGTAGAGGGACTGCTGAAACACAGGGGAAAATCTGTTGACAGGCTGGACAGAAATGTAGACTGTGACAGAAATGATCCTTGGTACTGGAAAGGTGTCTGAAACATTTATGATTAGTTGGTACTGAATGACATTTGCATAGTTTAACCACTGCACAAGAGTTAGCAGTCCATTGTTTAAAATGCTAAACTTTCCATCACCATTCCCAGCCATGATTGTGTACACTAGCTGCGCACCAGGTCCCTTGTTTGCATCAGAGCAGTTGAGGTTTGTGAGCACAGTTTGGACTGTGGCATTTTCATGGACATTGATAACATATAATGTAGACAGGCACATGGGATCATATTGTACTACATATATGGAGAGTGTGCTCATTGCAGTAAAGGCACCAACAGATGCTGTGATAGTAAGTGTGCATGTGTAGTTAGTAATGGAGTAGTAGTCCAGTGGTTGTCAGAGAATGATCCTATCACTGTTTGGCTAGTGCCCAGACCTCAGATTATAGAGATCTCAAATGCTCAGTGGTCACTCGGTTGTTGAAACACAATACCAGATTGTATGCTATCGCTGAGATTGAGAGAGGCTGATAAGTGTATGAACACTGGTGGTTTGTGAATAGTGAAAGTGATGAAGATGATGATGATGGGATGTTTAGTGGTGGAGATCCTCTGTATGATATATGCATGGTGAAGTTGAGAACACTGTAGCTGATGGAATCAGGGCTACTGAGGTCTATTGCTCCAGTGTCATTGTCGATTCCTAGCATTCCATAATCGTAGAATGAGAATACAACATCACTCCACTTAGTCCAGAAGCATCGGAACACCTCAGACAGCTGCTGAGTCCAGAATTGTTGGGTTGAATATGGACATGCACTGGAGACAATATTTGTTGACAGCTGACATAGATGGTGAGCAAAGCTGAGCTGCTCCTTGCTGGATCCACACTCCATATGGCAACAATAGTCATGTTGTAGACAGGAACTGTATCATGGTCCAAATGTGCTACCACTCTGACTACTCCAGTGTTGGCATCAATGGTGAAGACATTTGGAACACTCTCATTTTGTTGAATTCAGTGTTCTAATAAAATATGTGCAGCTGTGTTACAAAGGCAGATGGGCATATTGCGACTGTGGCGGACTGAAACTGTTAGTTACATGATTACAATTACGTATGAGGGAATTTCCCCTGTGTCGCCCTATTGTGCACGGGCCGACAACGCCCTGCGGGATGCTGTGGCCTCTGCGCTGGGGTGACGCTTTATTTGTCAGACAGATCTATTGTGTGCATTTTGTCTGTCTATATATACTACCTGTGTATGTTGAAACTTAACACTCTCTCTGAAGTGTAATTAAATGCCTTGTCCCCTCTGCGAGCGCGGGGGGCGTCCTTTACAGCGACTTTTCCCAATCCAATGTTCCATGCAGGCCAGTGTTACATATGGGATTGTTTCCGCGAAAAAGGACCTTACGCAACATTATAAATTTCCAGTACGCGCAATAGAAATGCGTTGAAATGTATTATAGCTAATTAAAATTTCAGAGCCTTACAGCATCATGACAGATACTCCGATTCTCGTTGCGTAAGAAGCAATATGCAGAGGACATTTCAGAATTCTAGAAAAAGAAAAACATGAAACGATCCCATTGCTAATTTAATAAATTTGTTATAATACATTGCTAGAGTTGATTTTAATAAAATTACTTAGCAGTGTCATTCTTTTAGTTTGACATTTATTAGTTTTTATGAGTTATTGTTATTGTGAGGTCACTAGCTAAACAATAATTACAAATAACATAACCATTTTTATACCATGCATGCATTAATCATTAAGCTTTGTTATCATGCAACTGTCATCTTCCCGTGTTTGAACAGGTGGCATTTCATGACCCTTCAACATTTTCCTGGATGGGAATGGAAAGGGAACATAACTGACAGAGGTAGGACACATGGCTGACGTACTATTTGAAGGAGGTAAGTCGATTGCACGGGTGTCATGGCTGTCAATATTTTCATACTCTGCACTGTTTAGTGATTGCCTCTGATCGGATATGATGTATGCATCGTTTGGATACACAGGTATTGTCGCTCGATGGTTAGTTCTTTCTTCATCTTTAGATGAAGGAGGGCTGTTATTTGATGCATATCGGTTTATAGGTAGGTGAGCAAACGAAAATAAAATGTGTGCAGTAAGAGAACACACAATGTCAAATAGGTATTTAGTCTAGTGAATTGTTACCTGTGAGCAGAGGTATGTACTGGAATACTTGTAGCAGCTCCTGGAGCTTTGTGAGTTTTCAGCCTTCTCCATATCAATATTAAAATTATTAAGATTGGAACGCCCACCACAAGCACAGCAGCTGCAATGATCCCAGCAACAATGTAGATCATAGTTTGCTCAGCTTGGGTGATATTTGTCGGTAGGAGTGGTGATGGTGATGGTGAGTTAGTGTCCATAAGGATAAAATAAACCAGGCTGTGTCATTGTACAATCCATCAGTAACTGTTGCATTCAGAACTATTTCAGAGTATGGATAGTCAAAAACAGAGCTTATAGTTTGTATTGTACCGTTGAGGCTGTCAATAATGAAATATGGATTGCTTGTTAGGCTGTATGTGAGGAGAACTGTAAAAACATCAGTGGCCATCACCTGACCAACTGTGTAGGGAGAAGGTATTGATCTTAAGATGTGGAAGACATAGACTGCATTGGAAAATATCAAAGGAGGAGTGATGGTGACATATACAGTTGAGGTGTTAGTTAACCCTCCAGTGTCACTGCACAACAGCACAACAGTATATCCTCTGGCTCTTCTGTAGTCCATGCTTATATTGGTAATGAGAACTCCCGTTGATGGGTTCAATGAGAATACACCTGGAGTAGTGTTGAGGAACACCACACCTTGTAAAGCACCCACACCTATATCTTGATCAGTGCAGATTGAAGGTATCACCTGGCCTGGAGGGGGTACTGTCATTGTATGTTACAGAGTACACCTTCTGAGAGAACATGGGGGTAGTAGTCATTCTGGCGTAAGATGGTAATGTATATGTTGAAGTCGCTACTACAGACATGTGGGTCACATGCCGTGGTTATGATATTGATGATGTTGTAGCACCAATATAGTCCACATTAAGAGACTGTTGCACAGTTAATGTCCCAAAGGTCCCATCCCCAGAGAAGCGAGGGTCTGAATAGTACAAATTGTAATGGAGAGCTCCCTGAGGTCCAACATCCATGTCTGTAGCATTGTACACCACTCAGTGGCTCCCACATCTCTTCTGGTGGAGGCCAGGACTGTACCCAGAGGTGTGTCTCATTCACAGTAAGAAATACATATGAAGGTTGTAATGACTGGTTTATACTTGTCCACTTCAATCACACTGATGGTTACTGAAGCATGCTGGAGAGGTTTGTGTGATAGGTTGTCATAACACCACACTGAAAAGCTGTATGGAATGAGGTTGTGTGGCATAAAACAAGATCTAGTGTCACATGAAAAGTTACCAGTGATAGAGTTCAACACAAAGGGAAAGTATCCATTGACTTGACCAATGGTGTAAGTCATACCAACAGAACTGTTGAAAATGATTGATGCACCTGACAGTTAAGAATCCATCAGGATGTCTTGGTGATGGAGCCACGCCCACCACAGTTATTGCAGTAGTCTCCGGTACCTGAACACTGTAGCTTGGTGATGTAAATGTTGGGGGTTGGGCCTGAGATCCTGTATAGGTCAATGAGTGATTATCATAGAAATAATACATTGATGTGACACTGCGTACATGCATTCCGGGACTGTATGATTTAAGGCGTATATAATATTGTATTGATTGATTGATTGATTGATTGCATACATTTAAACACACATACATATGCAAAAAGTAGTGGCACGATGTGTACGTGCACTTACAAACTGCCTAAACATGGAAGGATATATCATACAAAAGGGTGATAGGTCAAACAGATCTAAGTCGGGTACGAAAAACTGTAATGTTCAATGAAGTGACAACATCATGGGGTAAGTGGTTCCATATAGGTATCACACGTTCTGTGAAAAAATGCGCTCGGAATGCATGATGGGGTAAATGTTTGGATCGCAGGATACAAGGATGACCTCGGATGGAATAAGACCTAGCCGGTTTGGTGAAAAAACTCTCAAAGGTAAATCAACCAGGTTATTATAGATCTTAGCACATGACAAGGTCGTAGAAGACTCTCCTGTACTCTAAGGACTGTAAACCCAGGTTCGCAAGGCGATCATCATAATCCATATATGGTATGCCAGCACGTTTGAGAATGGCACGAGTGAAGAATCTCTGAACGCGTTCAATATATTGAATATCTTTATGGTATGCGTAAGTACGTATATTATCTGTGCATTTATTGAAAACGTTACATTGGTGTCAGTAGTGGTTCGTTTCCTGGATTGGCGGTTACCACTACCCGAAATAAAAAAGAATTAAAGTATGCATGGACTATAGGTTCGGCAGTAGCTAAGGAATGGGATGAAGCCAAGCAGTTCAACCATTCCAACGGGGAAAAATAGTGAGACGATAGTTGTACAACAAGTACGTCAACATTGAAGGAGCACTGATAATTAAAGCGCAGCGGGCTAGCGAAGACACCACTAAGTGCTGTAAAACACTACTCACAACATTTCCAGAGTGTACTATCTATGGTGAAAAGCATTGATGATAGAGTATCATGGTGAAAGTATCATGGTGGAAAGTATCATGCAGTCGAGCGAACCAGAAAAGAAATGGACCGCTGAACTTAAAATGTATCAAGCAGAGCCAGAAAAGAAACGGGTTGCTATAAGGCAACGGTATTGGAAAGTTTCTAAAACCTGGTGAAGAGAGTGCGATGAGGGGAGGCTAAATATACCTGGAATGCCATCGAAAGAGTACTACCGATAAAGTCACCCAAAGGTATGTCGTACACGTACATATTGCACTAAGGTGATCACGTGGCACCCTGTGCCATTTGTCCCCCCCCCCCCCCCCCCCCCCCCAATATGTCAGCCCAAGCTGTTGATTGATGAAGCCATTTGCATGATTTGGTTGCAGTAGCAAATTATTATGACAGCTGCCAAATGCTTTGTTTACATAGGTGGCTTTTTAGGCTTGTTATTGCATAACTTCTGTATTAAAACCGCACTATGTAACCAATTTTCTATTGTAGTGGGCCACCTTGTGTATCAGCATAGGAGGTTAAGAATTCATGCGTATGCTGATACATTCAGATTTTGTGGATATACACTTAGTGGCTGACAATTTGAATGCATGTACAGCTCCTTTGCTTCTGTAGCTTCCCCCATGTGAACCATGATAGCATGCTAAGGGAGTATAAAGATCATCTCAGAAAGGCAATTCTTAGGAATAGTGTGTTGTTAGGATGCCTTTTGCTAGTCTCACTCATCGTTTGCTGCTGTTATTGATGTTAGTCAATAGTGCAGTTGCATTGCTATAATAGGCACTGAGCATGCATAGAAAGGTAGCAGGTGAATTTCTCCATAATGTTAATGCTATTATTGCAATTAAAATAGCAGGTAGTGACATGTAGGCAGGGTAAGGTATCATACTGAGGATACGTTGATGTATATTGCATATTATCATGTGAGCAAGTATTTACTTTTTTGTTTCAGAGCCCCAACCATAGCATCCTTCTATTAGGACGGTCCAGGTATGAGGAGATTGCAAACATATCAGAGGATGAGGACGGGAAAGAGGATGTGGCCAAGGCAACGAAGGATGGGACAGTGTCTCCTATTACACTGAGACTATAAACAGCAATGCTTGTGGTATATGGGACAGTTTCACGCGAAAATGATAACTCGCATTTATATATCAAATGTTATATAAATGCTTCTCGTTTGAATCGTTATCGATGTCATTTCAGGTGGCTAAAGGCATCTAACGTGTCCCTGGCATGTGAGGAGAGAATGCGTCATGTCTCAAAAAGGATAGTGGGTGACAATGTACATAACGATGGACAAAAGTTGTTACATCATGAAACCAGTCAACTTCAAGCTATGTGGTTCCCCCATCCTTACACAAGCTATCTGGTTCCCCCATCCTTCTCCCCTAGCTATGTGATTCCCTCATCCTCCTCACCCAGCCGCTATGCTGTTCCCTCATCATCCTTACCCAGCTATGTGGTTCCCTCATCCTCCTCACCCAGCTATGTGATTCCCCCATCATCCTCCCCTAGCTATGTGATTCCCCATCCTCCCGCTCACCCAGCTATGTGGTTCCCCCACCATCCTCACCCAGCTATATGGTTCTTAAGGTGACCTGGTAGGTGGAGTTTAAACACCTGATGATCACCGCTGTGTTTGACATCAATTATCTAATAGGCATCTTTTAGTGCTGACCACTTACATGTAGAACAAATAGTATAGGTCACTTTCATTCTGGTTGTTTTGTTAGAAATTTTTGAAGTTGAACTGGCTCATTGATGCATGAGGCCACTTTTGCAGGGCACAGAAAAAGTGCAGAATGGCCGATTGATTGTGACACAGCTAGAGCTTTGAATGAGCGAGACCCCTGAGAAAGCAAGGAAGTGGGAGGTATCTGGCCATCATTGGTAGGCTTTCAAACCTTCACCACATGGCAATGCATGGGAGAAAGAAAACTAAAAAGCTTTGAAGAAGATGGGACCCAAAATGAAGCAGATGAAGTAAAGGGTTAAATTATTACAGCTTCTGCCCGTGTTACACTTGATTATGCTCGCATTCTGTGCATTGTGCCCATAATATAATCCAAAGATGTTTTTTGTGTGCATCCTGTTTACTTTTGATTGGAAATCTATGCATCTTAAGCACTGCAGTATAGTGGGCGGGAGGGCCCTCACGTAATGCCCCTCCCCTTTCTATTATACTATCCATTACTTGGTACGGGGATGGGGTTGTTGTTTGCACCCCGCTTTGAGATAATGCAAAGTGATGGCGTCGATTATTGCTCAAAAGTCAAAACGGCATGGGGTATATGAAGTCGAATAGTCCGCTAAACGCGTCTGCAGTTTCCCCTTTCAATGTAACACATACATTTGTAAGGGTCAAGTGCTCAGTTCTGTTCTTTTCTTATACATGAAGCTTGCATGCTGCATGGCTATGTAGCACACTCGTTCCTGCCCTTTGTACCTTGCAGTCTACAGTAAATAATCCACCATTTGCAATTTTCATGCATGTCTAAAGGCGGTAATCTCATTACGCAGTCGAGTGATACTAGTCTCGTACCCAGACCCTACTGACGTAAGCATTATCGCATAATGTATAATGCTACGTCTAGTGGGTCTGGGAAACAAGATCGTTCCACAAGCATGCGTGACGACATCAAATTAATTAGGTGCGTCACAGCCGCCCGTCGGTAGGGATACAAAAACATCGTTTCCTTCCAGGAACGCCTTGATTGACTTGCGCTGGTTTGGACGCACGATGGAGAAACCAAGTCTTTTGGATGCACGAGAATTGACACCATCAAGATCCATCGTTCAAGTAAAGTGATTTGTGGGAGTGGTTCACCTTGCAAACTTAATTTGATCATACGTAATTTGACGTCACGAAAACCTGCTGCAATTTGATTGGGCACCCGAATTCCAGTGCCGTAGAACGATTTTGTTTGACTTGTTTCCCAGACCCACTAGACATTATGTGATAATGCTTACGTCAGTCGGGTCTGGGTACGAGACTAGAGTGGTACTCCTTTTGGTAATGCAGACAGTGGTATTTAGCTGGGCATGTTCCTCATGCATGAGCAAGCAGAAAGACCTATTATAGATTTACTGTCCCTCTTAGACGCTAACCAGTGTCTATTTATTCTTTCACAGGCAACAGAGCAGTATTGCGCCGAAGGTGCTATCCTAATGCCACTCTGTTTATCTAAGCAGTAACACTTTGTTAGTAACAACATATCGATCAGTTGTTTCCTGGTCACATATAGTATGCTATTTGCTAACTACGTTTTCCTGCAACGCGCAACACTTTTTTTTGCACAACATGTGTACCGTAATAATTGGCTTTGCCCGCGAACGTGTGGCAAATTTATATTAAGAATCACACGACCGCTAAAGAAGAATTGTGCATGTCAACATTGGAGACAAAGAACACGTAAGTATTTGTAAGAAGGGAGAGGAAGAATTGGCTACATGGATTAGCAGTGGGAGGAAGGAGGGGAGGACAACAAGTCTGGATTGTAATATCAGCACATTAGCTAGGAGTGTCTAGTAGCCACATAACAGAATTGGCTTTACCACACACTGGAGTTAGTTTACATTTAGTGTTTAGTGTCAAATGGTTGTGAAGGAACCACCCTACTTGGAGGGCATGCACTAAACACACTACGATCAGTAGATACAGGCTGCCTACCCGCGTGAAATAATGACGGTAAATTGCGAAGATTTATCGTAGTAGTTATGGCGCTAGTGACCTTTTCGTGTATTATTGTGTATTAATTCTTACGGCAATTTCCACTACTGCTATAAATAGCGATCACGACTTACCGCCTATTTCCACATGGGTAGGCAGGCATAATCCTGCTCGAGCAAACCTCATGTCAGGTAGGTTAACTCTTTCACGGGCAATCCAGCAATATTGCGCCGCAGGTGCTATACTAAAGCCACTCTGTTTATCTAAACAGTTAACACTTTGCAGTCAACAACATATTGATCAGTTGTTTCCTAGTCATTAGTGTAAGTTGTTTGCTAACTATGTTTTCCTGCAACACGCAACACTTTTATTATGCACAATATGTTTACCGTTTGCCCGCGAAAGAGTTAAATCAATGCATTACCACTGATGTGCCTACAGTCAATGGTTTTTACTTGCACGAGGCCCTGCCCATTTACCACCACACACATTGGTGACTCATGTAAGTAACATACATTCATCAGATCCATGTCAGTAACTTTCTTGATTTTGTACTGCAATACTTCAAGTGCTTCATATAGACTACTTCATTGCCAACAGTGTAGCTATGGAGAAACCCTTTCCACACATTACCTGTGCTGTGTGCTGCAAGCCCTACAATGATCCAAGAATCCTGTCATGTTTGCACTCCTTCTGTCTACAATGTCTCCATCATGAGATAGAGAGAAGAGGTTCCCAACAAATGTTCCAATGTCCCATCTGTGAACGAAACAGCAGCATCCCATTGGGAGGGGCTAGTGTTCTCCCTCAGAACCTCCATCTTGCATTTGAAGTAGAGGTAGCAGGGTACATGTCCAAGATGGTAAACAACAGTGATGTAGTATGTGACCACTGCATAGATGGAGGCAATGGTCCTGCAGTGATGTTCTGTTGTACATGTCATCAGTTCCTATGCAAGGTGGCTTATGAGTACCATAGAACTGGTCGCCATCATTCCAAACACAATGTGGTTGGACTGACCAGGAGGGAGCCAGACAGCTGCGCACCATCATGAAGCCAAGAGATCCTTACTGCTCTCAGCCTAACCACGAGGACAATGAGCTGATTGCTTATTGTGAGACTTGTAGTATGCTGGTATGCTGTGACTGCACTACAGCTACCCACAAAAGTCACACAATGAAGGAAATATCCACAGTAGCAAAGAACCATCAAATGGAAATCACAGGAGCACGTGAAAATGCAAAAGAGGTAGTAACAAAGCTGACTGGAGCTATGTTTGAAAATAAGAGGAATGTATTACAAGTGGAGGTCTCCAAACAAACTGCTTCACAGGCTATCAATCAAGCCTTTGAAACACTCCAACAAACATTGGAAGAAAGGGAAAAGACACTATTGTCCGGGTTGGAGGCCATTTCACTATCAAAGATAACAGCTCTGACCCTCCAGAAGGAAAATTTTGAGAAGATGGTTGAAGACATTAGTCACTACACTGATATGGCATGTCAGATCCTACAGACCCACACTGACTATGAGATTGTAGCATTGGGAGGACTCATAGCCACTGAACTGCAGGCCATCCTCAAGAGGGTCCAGACCACTGCCCTCATTCCAAACCAACACAGCAACATAACTGTGTCTGTGCAAACAGATGATTTTATACGTCAATTGTTGACATTAGGAAATTGGTTAGAATTGTATCCTTCTCCATCTTCAAGCACATGGATAACCACATCAGTAGCCAGGGTGGGTACCAAGTACCATGTTACGGTACAAAGCAAGACCTCAAAGGGGGAGGAGTACCCGCATGGTGGTGTAGAGGTGAAAGGTGAGATGAGGTCCAAGACCCATAATGGAGCAGTTGTGTATGGAGAGGTGGAGGACCACAGGGATGGTACCTATACCATCAGCCTCACCCCTCAAACTGCTGGTCCTCACCAGCTTCTCATCTCAATGGATAGTCAGCATATACAGAATAGTCCTAATCATCTTGATGTGAGGCCTAAACATGACTACAATACCTTATGTAATGCCCAACAAGTGATCCAGTGTAGTAGGCCAACGTGTGTAGCCATTCATGACAATGGAGACATCTATGTAGGGAGTGGTTTTAACTGCATTTATGTGTTTGATCAATCTGGCCAACTGAAGAATACCATCGGTAGTAATGGAATTGGCGATGGTCAGTTCACTTATCCATCTGGTATATCCATCAAGGGAGATGTGTTGTATGTTGCTGATCTTGCCAACCATTGGGTACTGAAGATGACATCAAGTGGAAAGTTCCTTCATAGGTTTGGTCAGAATGGATCAGGTCGCGGACAGTTCCTTTCGCCATTTGGTGTCATCATTGACTCCACTAACAAACTGATTGTCGCTGACAAGGATAACCATAGGATACAAATATTCAATGAAAGTGGTGGTTGGTTATTAACCATAGATGGTAAAGGTTCAGGTAATCATAGTTTTGAGTCTCCACAGGGTCTTGCCTTGGACTCTCAGGGAAACATTCATGTTGCAGCCCAAGGTTCAAACATTATCAAAGTGTTTACCAAAGAAGGTGTCTATGTCAGGATGTATGGTGGTGATCCTAAGGGTCCCAGTGGAATAACCATTGATGATGAAGGTTACAGCCTTGTCAGTGTGCGGGATGGCAATTGTCTCTCCATCTATGATCCTGAAGGGAACAAGATTCACACAGTGGGGAATCTGAAGAATCCCTATGTACTGCAGTAGATCCCAGAGATGGCAGTGTGTTCATTGTTAACTATGGTGCTAACACTGTATTGAAGTATTGTGTTTGAAAAGTGAATGTGATGTAATGTGCATTACTGTGATACTCGTAGAACATTTTCAAGTGGATGTCATGTAAATATGTGAACGTGATTGGTATTAAAGTTTATATGGTCAACTGTATTGAGAAATGTGCAGCTGCCATGATGCCTGTCAGTTACAGTATTGATTGATGTTATAAATGCGTATGTGGTTTTCATTTTCTGGCAGAGAGTGTGTGTGCATGTTTGTGTATGTGAGTGTGTTTATGTGTATGTGTGCGTGTTCCTTTTTCTTGTTTCCGCTCTGTTATCATCGTTCTTTTGGGTTGAGCACCATACTGCATCTGTCATTTGATCTTATTACATGCCTATCCCCATGTACACTTGCAATACTATGTCGCTAAACACCTGCCCTATGCTTTCATTTGACCATTTGTGTGTTTGTGTGTGTGTGTGTGTGTGTGTATGTGTGTGTGTGTGTGTGTGTGTGTGTACCTCTATTCAACTGTGTGCAGGTTGATTGATCACACACAGCTGCTTCAGAAGAACATTTCCTATGTTGTTATGTTGTGTGATATGTATCAGCTGCACCACACACAACCTGTGGCCATGAACTCTTCATGTTCACCAAGCCCATTATTCCTGTATCTGTTACATGTATATCTTCTATCGACAGTCCACCCACCACACCCCTCCTCCCACATCATACCATTACTTTCATCCCACCCTCCTTTCCACCACCATCACACTCCTCTCCATCTACCATCCCACACTCTCAACCTACACAGCGAAACCGCTATCCGGAGACGGGTTGCAACGGTGCCCCGTCACTTTCGATCAAGACGGACTTCCACGTAAATTTCACGGAAACGTTTATTGACGGTATCCGTGTATTTATGAACGGTAATCGACGAACGCTACCGCACGGTACCGCGTACCTCCACTATTATTGACGCATGGTCACGTGATACAAGTAACTCCTTCCGAATTCAAAAAATGAGCGGCAAGTGACGTTACTGTCACCACTGCGGGGAATACGTGTGTAGATCTACATTTTTTGAACACCAAATGCTAGTAGAGTCGTCATCCAAAGCTGATAGTTCTCTTCAAGCTAAACAACAGCTTCCTGCGGAAGGTATGTATCGTTTATCATACACGTGCACCGATTATGTATGCATATGCGCAGCTGCATATGCGTATACTCGATTCGCGAGATATAGCTAGTGCTGAGCGGTAGCTATTAGCAGCTAATTGTATCCTTTTTTTATTTTACAGATGTACCGGTACTATGGCAGATGAGAGCATATAGAATACCTCTCCGGCTCTGAGTCAGATTCGTCATCAAGTAAAGAATCTTTACAGCAAGGACTCCATAACTATTAATGGCACCAGTTGCCTGTGTGTGTATGTGATGTGTGCCTCTGTGTGAGATGTGTGCCACTGTGTATGTGTGCCTGTGTGTTGATGTGTGCCTCTGTGTCAATGTGTGCCTCTGTGTAATATGTAGCCTTAGTGATGAGTGCCTCTGTGTGATATGCGCCTCTGTTTATGATACATGTATCCCTGTGTGTAAGTAATGTGTGCCAATAAGTGTAGCCTGTGTGTGATGTACACATGCCTCTGTGTGATGTGTTCCTCTGTGTGATTTGTGATGTACACGTGCCTCTGTGTGATGTGTCCCTCTGTGTTATGTGTGCCTAGGCTCTGTGCATGATGTATGCCTCTGAGTAATGTGCACTTGCCTCTGTGTGATGTATTGCTGTGTGTGATGAGTGCCCGTGTGTGATGTTTGCCTCTCTGTAATGTGTAGCCTTAGTGATGAGTGCCTGTGTGATGTGTTCCTCTGTTTATGATGTGTCCTTGTGTGTGATGTGTGCCAATGTGTAACTTGTGTGTGATGTGTGCTTGTGTGTGATGTGTAACCTTAGTGTGTGTGTGATGTGTGGCTGTGTGTGATGTGTGCCTCTGTGTGTGATGTGTGCCTCTGTGTGTGATGTGTGCCTGTGTGTTTGATGTGTGCCTGTGTGTGATGTGTGCCTATGTGATGTGTGTGTGAGATGTGTGATGTGTGCCTGTGTGATGTGTGCCTATGTGCGATATGTGCCTGTGTGGGATGTGGCTGTGTGTGATGTATGCCTGCGTGTGATGTGTGCCTGTGTGTGATTTACACATGCCTCTGTGTGATGTGTGCCTCTGTGTGATGTGTGCCTATGTGTGATGTGTGCCTGTGTGTAATGTGTGCCAATATGTGTAACCTGTGTGTGATGTGTGCCTGTGTGTGATATGTGCCTATGTGTCATGTGTGCCTGTAGCCTTAGTGATGTGTGCCTAAATGTGATGTGTGTCTGTATGTGATGTGTGGCTGTGTGCTATGTGTGTCTGTGTGCATACCTCTGTGTGATGTGTGCCTGTCTGTAATGTGTGCCAATATGTGTAACTTGTGTGTGATATGTGCCTGTGTGATGTGTGCATGTATGTGATGTATGCATGTGTGTGATGTGTGCATGTGTGTGATATGTAGCCTTAGTGATGAGTGTCTATGTGTGATGTGTGTCTGTGTGTGACATGTGCCTATGTGATGTGTCTGTGTGATGTGTGCCTGTGTGATGTGTGCCTCTGTGTGTGCCTATGTGTGATGTGTGCCTGTGTGATGTGTGCCTGTGTGATGTGTGCCTGTGTGATTTGTGCCTGTGTGTCATTTGCGCCTGTGTGTCATTTGTGCCTTGCGTGATGTATGCCTGTGTGTGATGTGTGCCTGTTTGTGTGATGGTGCTTCTGTGTTATGTGTGCCTGTGTGATGTGTGCCTCTGTGTGTGATGTGTGCCTGTGTGTGATGTGTGTCTGTTGATGTGTGCCTGTGTGATGTGTGCCTGTATGATGCGTGCCTGTGTGATGTGTGCCTGTTGGTGTGATGTGTGCCTGTGTGTGATATGTGCCTGTGTGTATTTGTAGCCTTAGTGATGAGTGGCCTCTGTGATGTGTGCCTCTGTGTGTGATGTGTGCCTCTGTGTGATGTGTGCCTATGTGTGATGTGTGCCTATGTGTGATGTATGCCTTGTGTGATGTGTGCCTGTGTGTGATGTGTGCCTGTTTGTGTGACGTGTGTGTGGCTGTGTGCAACATTATAGAAGTACTGCGTTCATTCTTTACATGTGTAGGGATAAAGGATTATGTCACTCAAACTAAAACTGATTCCATGTACATGTTGTATGTTCTGCATTCTTGTATTGGACCTTAATGAATCAATTTCAAGGCTGATAAAAGATTTAAATCGCACATACATGTACTGGACTGTTACCTCATTGCCATGGCAACAAATCGCATACCAATAACAAGCGGTATAAGCTCGCTAATTGCAATTGATTGACAGTTGTTGGTTAATAACTGTCCCTTGACCAATTCACGTGACTATTAATAATAGGTTTTGGCGGGGGAAACAGTGGTGTACCGATGGATGTTATCGCAACCTATTTTGGCGCCAAAGTACAACGTGCATCAGCGCAGCAAAGAGCACGATATGGTAAGCGTTTCGCTATCGGCCTTTGTCCTCCTCTATAGCAACTTTCAGGTTCAAAGATTGGCGTGGAACTTATGGATCCGAATAAACTTGTTGATTCGCTACATACTGATGATAAGACATGAGTGCTGCGTAAGTGCCATTTTGGCCGGGGGTTTCGAAGATATCACAACCACTTTTCTTCCATCTACAGGAATAGGTTGTAACGCGAACACATATTAGTAGGTGTAACGTATTATTGGTGCGTTATTTAATTGTATTTCCTCTACCCAGCGACCTTTATTTTTTTTTGGCTTTGGAACGCAATGAGGTATGTACAAGGGTCACTTTTTTCCTCATCTGTGACTTTTTACACAAGATGAACGTTTGATGACGTGAGTGGCTCCACCGTTTGTGCCAGTGTCATCGCGCGCAGATTGTCAATACTGGCGCAAATGTGTAAGCAAGTACTTCTGTGGTTCATGCATTCATGATTGATGCTATACATAATAAATATTTCAACAGAACGGAATCCGGCTTTTTGCCTAATGTGGAGACCAAGCAAAACTGACACTTGCTCTTCCTTTTTATATGCATTTGTATTTGTATATGGTTTTTTGAAGAACTAACCCTGAGAAAAGTGAATGGGATGGTGCACGTATACGATAAAGCTGCATGGATAGAAAGTAGAAGCGGTACCGCTGTAGTACCGGTAGCCAGAAATCCAACCTTACGTACTGACGGTACGATGCCGGTAAAAAGCGACACCGCCTTTAACCGTGGATTTCCCGGACTGACGGATTATAACGTTTGAAGACGTGACAGAGCGACGGAGGGGAAGGACGTTGCCGTCCACTCTCCGTCCACAGACGGACCGTTGGTATTGATATCAACGGTATCCGCCTACATCTGAGTGACGGGTAAGGTCACGTGATGAGACGTTACCGTCTCAATGTAATGGTTTCGCTGTGCTACCATCTCTCACTCCTCTTCACCTACAATCCCTCTATCCACCATCACACACCCTTCTCCTCGACCATCCCACACTCCCATTACCTTTCTCCCTACAAACCTCTACACATCCTCCCTGTCATCCTTCTCACTTGTCACTCCACATTACTCCACATTCCTCCATTACCTTCCTGTCTCACATCCTCTCCTCCACCCCAACACTTCCTTCCAAACTCCTCCCCACACTCCCGTCACGCTACTCCCCCTCATCTCCCTGTCTCTCAATTGTACTTGCTGTTTCCCCATTTTTGTGACACTGCTGCTTTGTAGGAGACAATGGGGAAGGAGATTTCCCCAAAGAGGGTCACGTCGTCAAGGACAGCGACAATTGCTTCACAGACTGGTGCACCGGGAGGACTGGCTGTAACTTGATGTGACCGTATTGTGCTGGCTCTGGGCCAGAAGAAGACCATCCTTAAGCAGAGCAGGACCTTGAGGGGGTTGGGTGTGTGGGGGGATCGAGGGTGTGAGACCTCTGGTACCACATTTGTGTGTACACTGTGTGTAATGTGTGCTGGCTTGTTTGTGTGACTGTGTTTGTACGGGTGTGTTGTGTGTATGTGATTGGGGTGTAACATGTATTGTGTGTGTGTGGTGAATGTGTATATCCACAGTGTAGGATGGTGTCGTGGTGTGTAGTGTGTAGGAATATGTGATGTCTGATGTGACAAAAGTGCCTCAAGAGTGGCTTCAATTTTCAATACTGGGGTTGGAACAAGAATTTTGTTTTGTCTTCAATTGTATTAAAATTCAGAGGTGAAGCGTGGTTTGCTTGAGCCTTAGTGTGGCTTGAGCTTAATTGAGGGATCTGGCATTTGATAGTTTGAGGCCATCATCAAGTGTCCACTGTATGGGGAGGTGATGATATTGAGACCCCATCATCAGTGCCACTGTAGGAGGGAGGTGATGGTATGACCCATCATCAGTGCCACTGTATGGAGGAGGTGATGGTATGACCCTCATCAGTGCCACTGTATGGAGGAGATGATGGTATGACACCCATCATCAGTGCCACTGTATATGAAGGAGGTGATGGTATGACCCCATTATCAGTGCCACTGTATGTAGGAGGTGGTGGTATGACCCCAACATCAGTGCCACTGGATGTGGTGGTATGACCCCATCATCAGTGCCACTGGATGTGGTGTATGACCCCATCAGTAGTGCCACTGTATGAAGGAGGTGGTGGTATGACCCATGTTTGGAATCCAACTGTGCTGTAATAAATAGATTGCAGGTGTTTCTGGTTCTAATAAAAGGCATGATATCTCGTCAGACGTTGTGGTGGAAATAAAAACAAGTGAAACTCGCTAGTCGATTTATTGAGGAAGGATTTGGGAATATGGTATTGTGTGGTACAAGGTACAGTCCTGGTACAGTGAGGACGCTACAATTAAACAGCCCGACATTTTGTCTGTATTTGCTAATTTTCAGTCCATTCTATTGCACTACCTGTAGTCCTCATAGTGTATCCTTCAAGCTGCAATTTTAGCTGTACTATTGGAGGTATTGCATTATTTAGGTGAATTGGAAACTGATTGATACAAGTGCTGTGCTTTATATCTTGTAAAAATATTCGTGATGGTGAGATGGGAGGATGATTTAATCAATGGTTGGAGAACCTGAGTTCAAAGTACTAATGCTTGCTCCCCGTTCCACAGTGACAAGTGCCCAGGATCCTCAGTCCTTTGTCCAGTTTTCCCTGTCTCTGCTGGATCATGTCAAGTCCATAAGGCTCAGCCGAGAGGTGGGTGCGTAGTGTTTCCACACCACCTCTTGCATTGTGAAACATTTGTTGTGGCTTCATGGTGTGTACATTGTGCATGTACGTGTGGGCCTATTTGCTTGTGCATGTGCGTTTGCATGTGAGTAATTATTTATATGGGATTGTTTTTGTGACAAGGGACCCAATGCATGGTTTTTATTGTTGGATTTTATGGAAGTCTGAAATGTTCTCTACACAATGCTTCTCATGCACTGAGAATTTGGAGTATCTGTTATGGAATTGTAAGGCTCTGAATTTTTAATTGACACAAGCATAACGCACATACTGGAAATGTTATAATGCATGCTTTATGTATTGTTGTAGACATGTTCCCATATGTATATTAGTGTTTGTACATGTACATAATGATGGACAAAAGTTGTTACATCAT
>JABACO010000009.1:2893878-3054796 GCA_013339895.1 Ephydatia muelleri | reverse complement strand
AAGGGAAGGTGCAAGTGTGTGAGAAGGAAGGTGTGCAAGTGGTGTGTGAAGGGAGGTGGCAGTGTGTGTGAAGGGAAGGTGGCCAAGTGTGTGTGAAGGGAGGGTGCATGTGTAAGGAGGTGTGCACGTGTGTGAAGGATGTGATATGTGTGAAGGGATGGTCATGTATGTGAAGGAAAGGTGTGCACATGTGGAAGGGATGGTGCAGAAGGGAAGGTGTGTTTGTGTGTGTATGTGTTGTGAAGGAAAGGTGTGTGCAGTCACTTGGGGCAATGTAGGACATGGAAGACTGTAACATCCAAGAGACTACTTCCAATGACGGCAAGGACCTTACCAACTGCAGTTTTGCCATGTGTGGCAGAAGGGATGCTTTGACCAACTTCTCAGTGGACCCCATGGCCAGCTGGCTACTGCTGTTGCTCCCCAAAGGCGTACACATCACATGTCTCGGACACAAATGGCTTCTCCCCCAGGCTCTGCACCCATGTCCTCACTAAGGCAACCTCGTGCAGTCAGCAGAGATGTGAGAGAGCTACATGTAAGGGAAGGGCAGCAGAGATGCGAGAGAGCTACATGTAAGGGAAGGGCAGCAGAGATGTGAGAGAGCTACATGTAAGGGAAGGGCAGCAGAGATGCGAGAGAGCTACATGTAAGGGAAGGGCAGCAGAGATGTGAGAGCTACATGTAAGGGAAGGGCACAGAGATGCGAGAGAGCTACATGTAAGGGAAGGGCAGCAGAGATGTGAGAGAGCTACATGTAAGGAAGGGCAGCAGAGATGTGAGAGAGCTACATGTAAGGGAAGGGCAGCAGAGATGTGAGAGCGCATGTAAGGGAAGGGCAGCAGAGATGTGAGAGAGCTACATGTAAGGGAAGGGCAGCAGAGATGTGAGAGAGCTACATGTAAGGGAAGGGCAGCAGAGATGCAGAGAGCTACATGTAAGGGAAGGGCAGCAGAGATGTGAGAGAGCTACATGTAAGGGAAGGGCAGCAGAGATGTGAGAGAGCTACATGTAAGGGAAGGCAGCAGAGATGTGAGAGAGCTACATTAAGGGAAGGGCAGAGATGTGAGAGAGCTACATGTAAGGGAAGGGCAGCAGAGATGCGAGAGAGCTACATGTAAGGGAAGGGCAGCAGAGATGCGAGAGAGCTACATGTAAGGGAAGGGCAGCAGAGATGTGAGAGAGCTACATGTAAGGGAAGGGCAGCAGAGATGTGAGAGAGCTACATGTAAGGGAAGGGCACCAGAGATGTGAGAGAGCTACATGTAAGGGAAGGGCAGCAGAGATGCGAGAGAGCTACATGTAAGGGAAGGGCAGCAGAGATGTGAGAGAGCTACATGTAAGGGAAGGGCAGCAGAGATGTGAGAGAGCTACATGTAAGGGAAGGGCAGCAGAGATGTGAGAGAGCTACATGTAAGGGAAGGGCAGAGATGTGAGAGAGCTACATGTAAGGGAAGGGCAGCAGAGATGTGAGAGAGCTACATGTAAGGGAAGGGCAGCAGAGATGCGAGAGAGCTACATGTAAGGGAAGGGCAGCAGAGATGCGAGAGAGCTACATGTAAGGGAAGGGCAGCAGAGATGTGAGAGAGCTACATGTAAGGGAAGGGCAGCAGAGAGCTACATGTAAGGGAAGGGCAGCAGAGATGCGAGAGAGCTACATGTAAGGGAAGGGCAGCAGAGATGTGAGAGAGCTACATGTAAGGGAAGGGCAGCAGAGATGTGAGAGAGCTACATGTAAGGGAAGGGCAGCAGAGATGTGAGAGAGCTACATGTAAGGGAAGGGCAGCAGAGATGTGAGAGAGCTACATGTAAAGGAAGGGCAGCAGAGATGCGAGAGAGCTACATGTAAGGGAAGGGCAGCAGAGATGCGAGAGAGCTACATGTAAGGGAAGGGCAGCAGAGATGCGAGAGAGCTACATGTAAGGGAAGGGCAGCAGAGATGCGAGAGAGCTACATGTAAGGGAAGGGCAGCAGAGATGTGAGAGAGCTACATGTAAGGGAAGGGCAGCAGAGATGCGAGAGAGCTACATGTAAGGGAAGGGCAGCAGAGATGTGAGAGAGCTACATGTAAGGGAAGGGCAGCAGAGATGTGAGAGAGCTACATGTAAGGGAAGGGCAGCAGAGATGTGAGAGAGCTACATGTAAGGGAAGGGCAGCAGAGATGTGAGAGAGCTACATGTAAAGGAAGGGCAGCAGAGATGCGAGAGAGCTACATGTAAGGAAGGGCAGCAGAGATGTGAGAGAGCTACATGTAAGGGAAGGGCAGCAGAGATGAGAGAGCTACATGTAAGGGAAGGGCAGCAGAGATGCGAGAGAGCTACATGTAAGGGAAGGGCAGCAGAGATGTGAGAGAGCTACATGTAAGGGAAGGGCAGCAGAGATGCGAGAGAGCTACATGTAAGGGAAGGGCAGCAGAGATGTGAGAGAGCTACATGTAAGGGAAGGGCAGCAGAGATGCGAGAGCTACATGTAAGGGAAGGGCAGCAGAGATGTGAGAGAGCTACATGTAAGGGAAGGGCAGCAGAGATGTGAGAGAGCTACATGTAAGGGAAGGGCAGCAGAGATGTGAGAGAGCGACATGTAAGGGAAGGGCAGCAGAGATGTGAGAGAGCTACATGTAAGGGAAGGGCAGCAGAGATGTGAGAGAGCTACATGTAAGGGAAGGGCAGCAGAGATGCGAGAGAGCTACATGTAAGGGAAGGGCAGCAGAGATGTGAGAGAGCTACATGTAAGGGAAGGGCAGCAGATGTGAGAGAGCTACATGTAAGGGAAGGGCAGCAGAGATGTGAGAGAGCTACATGTAAGGGAAGGGCAGCAGATGTGAGAGAGCTACATGTAAGGGAAGGGCAGCAGAGATGCGAGAGAGCTACATGTAAGGGAAGGGCAGCAAGATGTGAGAGAGCTACATGTAAGGGAAGGGCAGCAGAGATGTGAGAGAGCTACATGTAAGGGAAGGGCAGCAGAGATGTGAGAGAGCTACATGTAAGGGAAGGGCAGCAGAGATGTGAGAGAGCTACATGTAAGGGAAGGGCAGCAGAGATGCGAGAGAGCTACATGTAAGGGAAGGGCAGCGAGATGCGAGAGAGCTACATGTAAGGGAAGGGCAGCAGAGATGTGAGAGAGCTACATGTAAGGGAAGGGCAGCAGAGATGTGAGAGAGCTACATGTAAGGGAAGGGCACCAGAGATGTGAGAGAGCTACATGTAAGGGAAGGGCAGCAGAGATGCGAGAGAGCTACATGTAAGGGAAGGGCAGCAGAGATGTGAGAGAGCTACATGTAAGGGAAGGGCAGCAGAGATGTGAGAGAGCTACATGTAAGGGAAGGGCAGCAGAGATGTGAGAGAGCTACATGTAAGGAAGGGCAGCAGAGATGTGAGAGAGCTACATGTAAGGGAAGGGCAGCAGAGATGTGAGAGAGCTACATGTAAGGGAAGGGCAGCAGAGATGCAGAGAGCTACATGTAAGGGAAGGGCAGCAGAGATGCGAGAGAGCTACATGTAAGGGAAGGGCAGCAGAGATGTGAGAGAGCTACATGTAAGGGAAGGGCAGCAGAGAGCTACATGTAAGGGAAGGGCAGCAGAGATGCGAGAGAGCTACATGTAAGGGAAGGGCAGCAGAGATGTAGAGAGCTACATGTAAGGGAAGGGCAGCAGAGATGTGAGAGAGCTACATGTAAGGGAAGGGCAGCAGAGATGTGAGAGAGCTACATGTAAGGGAAGGGCAGCAGAGATGTGAGAGAGCTACATGTAAAGGAAGGGCAGCAGAGATGCGAGAGAGCTACATGTAAGGGAAGGGCAGCAGAGATGCGAGAGAGCTACATGTAAGGGAAGGGCAGCAGAGATCGAGAGAGCTACATGTAAGGGAAGGGCAGCAGAGATGCGAGAGAGCTACATGTAAGGGAAGGGCAGCAGAGATGTGAGAGAGCTACATGTAAGGGAAGGGCAGCAGAGATGCGAGAGAGCTACATGTAAGGGAAGGGCAGCAGAGATGTGAGAGAGCTACATGTAAGGGAAGGGCAGCAGAGATGCGAGAGCTACATGTAAGTCAGGGCAAAGTGATAAGAGATACTACATGTAAGGGAAGGGCACAGGGACAGGAATGCAGAGAAGAGCTACATGTAAGGGCAGCAGAGATGCGAGAGAGCTACATGTAAGGGAAGGGCAGCAGATATGTGAGAGAGCTACATGTAAGGGAAGGGCAGCAGAGATGCGAGAGCTACATGTAAGGGAAGGGCAGCAGAGATGCGAGAGAGCTACATGTAAGGGAAGGGCAGCAGAGATGTAGAGAGCTACATGTAAGGGAAGGGCAGCAGAGATGCGAGAGAGCTACATGTAAGGGAAGGGCAGCAGAGATGTGAGAGAGCTACATGTAAGGGAAGGGCACAGAGATGCGAGAGAGCTACATGTAAGGGAAGGGCAGCAGAGATGTGAGAGAGCTACATGTAAGGGAAGGGCAGCAGAGATGAGAGAGCTACATGTAAGGGAAGGGCAGCAGAGATGTGAGAGAGCTACATGTAAGGGAAGGGCAGCAGAGATGTGAGAGAGCTACATGTAAGGGAAGGGCAGCAGAGATGTGAGAGAGCTACATGTAAGGGAAGGGCAGCAAGAGCTACATGTAAGGGAAGGGCAGCAGAGATGTAGAGAGCTACATGTAAGGGAAGGGCAGCAGAGATGTGAGAGAGCTACATGTAAGGGAAGGGCAGCAGAGATGTGAGAGCTACATGTAAGGGAAGGGCAGCAGAGATGTAGAGAGCTACATGTAAGGGAAGGTGCAGCTGAGCCCAAATGCTTCACTAAACCATGAGTATGGGGTATAATGAAGATATGGGGTGCTAATGGAGGCGACTCATCTCTACCCAAGAGATCTGCGCCCTTACATCTTTTACAAAATGAATTAAATATTAGGCTGGCTATAGTGACATCAAATGCACAGGCTTACAATTATTATTGTAAATCCACAAACAAAAATATAAGCTGATGCACCAGAATTAAGAAGTATACTGTCAGCCCATTGTCTTCTGTCATCACATTTAGGAGTGGGGGAGTTCACACAACGTATTCAACAATCCAACAATGCTAAGCTGGCAAGTGTATAACATACTCTGACCTTCCAAACAACACGAAAGGGGTGAGTGTGACTGTGACCCAGGTGGTGTTAGTGTGGTACAAGTAGGTGTTACTGTGACCCAGTAGGTGTTAATGTGATGCCACATCTTATTACACTGAGCACCAATGAACCACAATAGCCTACCTCCAGGCTACACCTTTGCTAAGCAAACAAAGTAGAAGGCCATATCCTACATGTACCTTGCTAACACAGAAGCAAATATACCAATGATCCAATATGGCTCATGGCAGCCTTCCCATTACAATGGTTACCTCGTCACAGAGGTGTAACAGAAAATCTATCAGCATCACGTGACCTTCTGGAGTGCGCTCTTGAGGAGCAAACGGTCTTGGGCTCCCGTGGATCACTGCACCATGCAGTCGCTGCAGGGAAAGCAACATCGCACTCAAATAACACATTTGTAAAAAGCAAGGCAAAAATGGTGTACATTTAATGAACAGACATACCTTGCCGTTACTACCTAGTCAGTTATTTAGCTTTAAAATTCAATTTTAAAAAGATTAAACAGACCCTCAAAATGTATGTTTGGACAGGAAAAAATACTCACTGTCCTCTTCCTTATCTCTTCCACTGCTTCAAGGCAGGACTCCATGGAGAGCGCACAGGGCTGACTCTGTACCTCCTTTCCCCCCGTCGCCAGATAGCCAGCCAAGCACGACAGCATCCTCTCCACCCACGTCAACACACCTCCCAGGGTGCCCTGCTGCAGAACTAGGGTCAGCATGATCTCGCACGCAAGCCTCTTCCCCTCCCGGTCGACACACGCGTCGGCCTGGGCTATGGAGTACAGGAATTCCGTCGACTGCTCCAGGCAGCAGGCACTCAGGTTGTTGAATGACTTTAAGTTGGACAGAGAGAGAGGGGTGGGATGCCCTTCAACACCAGAAGCACAGAGCGAAGGACTTTCGTTTGGCAAGCTTGGTTGTGGCAAGCTGCGCGGGTAAGACCCCGAAGGCAGCTGCTGCTCAATGAGCCTCTGCCACGTCAGCTGAGACCAGGACTGCCTCAGGAGAGCGAAGACTACGGTCAGTCCCGTTTTCACGCCCAGTTCGACCAGTACGTCATTGCCCGTTTCTTTTTTCGGGGGAGTCTAACAACGGTTCCGTTACATCAGACTGTTTCCTGTCGTCGACGCTCCCTCCTCCTCCCGCCTCCGTGCCTTGCACAGCGGCTAGGGCGCGTTTCATGTTGCCCTCTGAATAGGTGTGTTGCTCACGAGCGCTGACCACTCTCCGCCAAACCAAGCTCTGCCTCTTCATGAGTATAAGCGCGGGGGTCTCCGCTACCGAGGACACTGCTCTGGCAATATTCTGAGAGAGGTCTTGGGCTATGTGGGTCATGGCGGCTGTCGAGAGGGGGCTTGCAGAAAAGTCCGGGAACTCGTAGGCCCTGAGAACTGACTTCTCGTCAACGAATTTTACTTCGTTCTGGGATGTGATGTCTTCCAGTAGCCTCCCCAAGGCGTGACTGTCGAAAATCTGTGTCAAATCGCATGACACCCATCGTGGGTTATTACTCTCTCTCGCTGTTATCTTTATCTGTGCCATAGTGGTATGCTTGTACCGCGAATTTGAATTAAAATACTTAATTCGGCGCACATGTAGTTGCAACTTCTTCGAACAAAGATAATTCTTGCTACCTAACCGCCATACTACGGTTGCCCACAGCTGCTTTTAAATGCCCGCCAATGAGTTAGTGCGCAATAAGTTATTCAGGAATAATGTTTAATAACTTCTACAATTGTACAACAAAGCTCTGGTTAAGATGGCTCTTGCAATTGTCTGTAATGATAAGTAATGATGATAATGGTTGCTGTTAACGATTAGCGGTAATCGATCAGTCTACTCTTGCATTGATGATGGTGTTTGCAGGTCCCAGCAAACAGTTGAGTTGCTTGTACCCTTTCCATCATTCGGAAGCTGGGCCCTCAATGTCAATAGAATGAAGGGCGACCTGTGTAGTTTGAGTAACCTAAACTTCCTTTCAGTTATATTCTAGAAGTCTGAAAGTCCTCTACACATTGCTTCTTACGCACTATGAGTGTCTGTCATGGAGCTGTAAATCTGTGGATTTTTAATTAGCACTGATGCAAGAGTTACATTTCTATTGCGGGTACAGACTACTGTAATTTATCACTGACGTCTATGCCCTATTCGCAGAAAACAATCCGATAAAAATAACTAGATGTCTACCTATATGCCATCCAAGGCTTTAGCTGGTGTGTATGAGAATAGCTCCAACATTGACCCTGATGTACTAAGTCGAAGCGATTCAGCTGGCTAGAGGCTTAACTAGTGTATTATAAACGGCAGCTTCATGGCCAGTTTGGACCCAAGGACATATTTAAATCTCAGCCATGACTACTGACTTTGGGAATGGTCAGACGGGACACCAGCGTAGTGGGTCTCTTCGCACCTACATTTAAGTGTTCATGCAGCAGATAGAATGCCCCAAGTCCCGGCAGTTGGGTCCATTGGAATGGAGTACTACGATGCCTACGAGTATAATGCAATTGAAAATTAAAATTAAAAAAAGACAGCCTCTTTAAACTCGCGACTATTCTGCCCTCTGTAGTACTGTCCCTGTCACACCAACATTATTACACGTATATACTAAATAAATTCCGCCGCTACAGATGGCCTTAACATCGGGGACTATCAACGTGCTGGTCTCGTGGGCCTCCACTGCCTCCACTTTGGCGGTCGCGGCCTTATCGCCCACCGCCTCCCTTCGGACCAGGCCCCTGTAGGTGGCTGCTATGCGATGCTTGACGCTCGGCTGTAGCAGCACGACGATCGGGAGCAGAAAACGGACCGTTTGCAGTGAGCAGGTCATCACGGCCACCGCCACGGCTCCGTGGTACTTGTCGTACAGTACGAAGTAGAGAGTAGAGAACAGCCCGAACATGTAGACCACACAGCACGCTAGGGCATAGATCACTAGCGGCATCAGCTCTTTCAGGACCTCCCAGTGCTTGTGCCTCAAATTCCCGCGCTTTCCCAGCAATCCCGCGATGAACTTGGCGAATACGATCATGATCAGGACGAGGCTTCCCAGGTACATGATGAACACGGGACCGACCGTGGCTCCGAACTGGAATCCGATTGAGTGTTTGGACCCCTTGTAGCACTTGTTTTTCACCCAGCACCACACCGTTGTCAGCCCGAACGTGTCTCCGATGAACGGGATCCAAGCCACGAGCAACGGCAACACGAAGGTAAAGAGTAACCCGGCGATGTCGCACCGCCGCTGATTCAACAGCATACGGCACGTGACCAGTGAGAACACGTTAGAAGATATCCAGAGCGTTGCGAAGGTCGACGAGAAGATGAAATACTGAACCAGAAATGCAAACGTCACACAGGTGTCGTTCCACCCCGACCCTTGTCTCAACGAAAGGGTGGGAACGGAGCTGGTGTCCACTGGCAACACGGTGATACCGGTCGACAGGGCCGCGAAGAGACTGCTGATCGCCAGGTACAGAGTGAGGCGGTGGATGTAGGACCGATACGCTTTGGACAACAGCACCATGACGATTGTGGCTATGCAACCGAGAGAACCGATGACAGCGAACCCTAACGTGGTCGCCACGTAAATGTTCGCCTGCGTCTCCGTAACCGAGTAATTGCAGTCGACATCTGGATCACTAGTCATTCTTTGTTATCAGGGGCGGATGCAAGAAGGGTGTATATATAATTATGATGGTGTCAAAAAAGGAGGAGGATGTGCCATTATTCTGGAGTACTACATCATTACCACTTTTTAATTGATGTGGGAAAATGCTGGAGCCGTGAGCCTTTCTTGACAGCACGCACCACAAATTAATTTGTTTAGCCGTTTTCTGACTGAGAGTGGAAGCTGAAATGAGTCGAAACATAAGTATACGTTTAGGTAATGATTATCAACTCCCTCCCCCTCTCTCTCTCCCTCTGCTCTTGTAAGGAAGAAAGAACGGGCTTTAACTGCATTGTACAATACTTGCGATAATTCGTGTTGTGCACGGGCCATTAACAGGAAAATGTCACTGCATCATTTCTATATATAGAGTCAAAGCATCTGAGTTTTTCAGCCCTCTTTAGCTTGGTGTGGCTTGTTCAGCAGGGGCTGAAAACTTGATACACGGTTTGTGTCGCTGTATTTCGGAACATTGGGAGGATGATGATTTTGTTGCCTGCAAGGTTGACCTTAGGAATGCCTTTAATGGACCTTCTAGAGGAGTGTGCAACTCACTTCCCTGAGCTTTTCAGGTGGGTTTTTTGGGTGTTATGGACAACATCCCATCTTGTGGCACTCCATGGGTACTCTGGGTCTGAACCAGAGATAGTATAGTAGGGAGATTGGAAAGCGCATCACGTGCACTATACCTATGCGCGGAACATCCGAGGTAGTGATAATCGCACCTCTGAACTTGTGAAAAGGGGTGGATTTTTGGAGTAGGACTCTGAGATTTTCGCTTGAATCTCTTAAAAGGTAAAACAAAACGTTGCAATAATGCGGTCAACGAATAGTTATGTATTCTTTTTACGTTAGCCTAATGCATAGCCGTTAGTTTTCCGCTTCAAAGTAGTGAAAGGATGGATTTTTTTTTGCCTCCAGATAACCACTCGTTACCTGGTAAAGCTTTAGCCTCGCTTTTGTGCTTTAAGTATATTCCTGATGTAGTATTGTGCATTGATGGAAGTTATAAGTTTTAAAACTAATCCTTGCTTGATAGGACGTGATTATGTGTTACGTGACCTCTTAGGGATATTTCGACGGTCGGTTGCGCGGCAAGACCCTCCTGAGTATGTTTTTTTCCAATACCACTAGGCCTGAAAAGTGCTTTGGTACACAGGGCATAGCTTCAAAGTGCGTTGTGCGGTTACTATATAACGCTGGAAAGGGACACCAAAAATTTATGTTACGTCAGAGATGATAATGGCTTCAAATTATCTTTGTTTCAGGCATGGGTGGATCAAAATTTCGACTGGGCAGAATTCCGAAATACACAGACCAGCTACAGAGAAAGCCTATGACCCTCATGGTCTCCATTCCACGTCCCCTTCTGTCTGTGCAGGTGTCTCCTGGGCTCCATTTATCACTTTGTCCTACCAGAGATACACACTCTGACTGTAGTGATGCACCTCCACTTACAGTGTCATTTCCACTAGCCACATTTATGAAGGGCAGTGTATCATCTCTTGTTTCACTTCACACCGGTTGTCTGTGCTTCCACTGCCACTACATTGGGTTAAAATTTGCAATGTATAGTACCACTCACTTTGAGTAAAGTTGAAGTTTTGGTTGATGGCAACCCTGGTGTCACTGTGTCATTGAATTTCAACGAACAGCTGCAATGGACTGCTATGATTGCACTGAAAAGAATAAATCACAGTCCGTCTTCCATATTCTTTAACTCTTTTACGGGCAACAGAGCAATATTGCACCGCAGGTGCTATACTAAAGCCACTCTGTTTATCTAAACAGTTAACACTTGCAGTCAACAACATATTGATCAGTTGTTTCCTGGTCATATAGTGCAAGTTGTTTGCTAACTATGTTTTCCTGCAAACACGCAACACTTTTTTTTTTGCACATGCAACATGTTTACCGTAATATTTGGCTTTGCCTACGAAAGAGTTAACTTGCCTCTCATAACGAAGAATGTGGAGGATGTTTTAAAGGTTATTCAGTTCTTTGATTCAGTGAAACTTTGCATAGGCAACCTAGATCCTGGCTTGGTAAATATGTGGGGGAAAAATGTTTGTCATGCATAGTTTTACTGGTATGTTGATTCTTTTTTTTTTTTTTTGCATTACCTGTCATGTGTATTCTTTTTAACATAGGTGCATGTGCTGGATTCTTGGATAACCAAACATTGGTTAGATGCTCAATTCGTCACACAAAATGTGATATCATCCTGCCAAATGAGTGTAGAGCAATACGTTGTTCTATTTGTTCATCGTGTAACGCATACACCGGAAATAGGTAATGAGAAGAACATCTACATGCATACAAGTGACTTCTTATATAACATAAAAGAATGTTCTAGAGCAGATCAGCACGTGATGTCGTTACACTGCTCCCTCCTTGAAGAGGACACGTCCACGTGTCATGCTAAAAATAAGTCCAACTTCCAAGCCTTTCTGGAGGCTGTCTGCTGCGGCTAGAACGACGCAGAGGGACTTGTTCAACTTGTTGAGGCTCTGTGTCATCACCGTCATCCTGCTCACCAACTTCCTCTACTGGGTCTTCATGATAATGTTCTACTGGCTGTTGAGTTTCCTCGTCAGCTGGTGCTAATTGCGCAGCCTGGTTCTGTGGCACTACCACCATGTCATACATTTCTTCATTCACATCGTGCGGTGGGATGGTCTCCCTAGCTGGTACATCACCCTGCTGTGAAGGACCTGCTTCTTCTGTATGCTCCACCCTGTGCAAGTATGGCTTCAACCTGTCAAAATGTACTGTGTGCTGTTTGTGAGGACTGGCATCTTGTTTGATTTTGTATACGCAATTATTTAGCACATCCACCACTGTGTATGGCCCTTTCCAAAATCTATGCAACTTCTTAGAATACCCCCGTGGTACTGCTGCATTGTGTAGCCATACTTTGTCCCCTTTAACAAAAGGGTTACCTGCAACCTTTGTGTCGTACAACAGTTTATGTCTTTTCTGCTCAGCAGAAAGGTGCTGTCGTACACGTTCATAAGCTTCGCTCAACCACTTCCGTAATTCCTTAACATACACTGGAACATTAGTAGGCTGACCAGAACCTGTGGGCAAACCAAACATGACATCGATAGGCAGCTGCACCTCTCTGCCAAACATCAGGGAAAATGGTGTATGTTTGGTAGCCTCATGGACACTAGTCCGATATGCCAACATAAGGCACGGTAGCTTCAGGTCCCAGTTGCTTTCGTCATCAACTGCTGCCATTCTCAACATCGACAATAAAGTCCTGTTGAAACGCTCAATCATGCCGTCTGATTGCGGGTGGTAGGGCGTGGTCCTGGTCTTGACAATTCCCATCAGCTGACAGAGCTCTTTTATTAGGGATGATTCAAAGCTTCTACCCTGATCTGTATGGAGGTGTGTCGGTGCCCCAAACCTGGAAACAAACTCATTAACAAACACACGAGCTACTGTAACTGTCTCCATGTCTGGGATAGCAAACGCTTCCGTCCACTTGGTAAAGTAATCACCGATTACCAACACGTACTTATTTGAACGGGGTGTCAACGGTAGAGGACCCAGGATATCCATCGCCACACGTTGCATAGGGGTTGTAGAAACGTCCGCTTGCAATGGAGCGTGACGGTGTTTAGGTGGCGACTTCGTCGACCCACACAAATTACACGAATCACACCATCCCTGCACATCCCGGCGCTGCCCAACCCAGTAAAATCTACGTCTGACCTTTTCCAGTACCTTGCCCACTCCTAAGTGGCCTGCCGTAGGAGAGTCGTGAAGCTCAGCAAGTACAGTTGGTACCAAACTGGGTGGAATAACTAACTGGAAACATTTATTTAAACCCCCGCCCCCTGCATCTTCCCAACGCCGATACAACACTCCATCTATTACTTCTAGGTACTTCTTCTGGGCCCAGAGGCTCTTCATCACATGGCTAGCACTCGGTGGACAACGCTGAGGCTGGGTTTTTGGATGCTCTACCCACTCTATCACCTGTTCTATACCCTCGCCTCTGGACTGCAACTCACGAATCTCCCGTTTAGACAGCTGTGACAGCCAGCTATCCGTGCGGTCCAGAGGTATGCTGTTGGCATTGACTGCAGGGGCATCCTGGCAGGGTACGCGAGACAAAGCATCAGCATTAGTATGCTTCTTCCCGGGACGATGTTGGACTGTGAATTCGTATTCTGCAAGCGATTCCAGCCACCTGGCCACTTGTCCTTCTGGTTCCTTGAATGAGTAGAGCCACTGAAGAGCACTGTGGTCAGTCCGTACTGTAAATGGTCTCCCCAAAAGATATGGACGGAATTGACCAACCGCCCACACCAACGCTAGCATTTCTTTCCGGGTGGCGCAGTACTTCTTTTCAGGCTTCGTTAATGATCTGCTTGCATATGAAATCACATTTTCACCACCCCCAATGCATTGCGACAACACCGCACCCAGACCATCTCCACTAGCATCGCAATCAACTGTAAATTCTATTTCAAAATCTGGGTATGCCAAAATCGGGGAAGTTGTCAGCATTTTCTTCAGGGAACTAAATGCATGTTCACATACTTTCGTCCACTCCCATGGCTTACCCTTTTCCAGCAGGTGATTGAGGGGGGCAGCGATGCTGGCGAAGCCTTTCACAAATCGCCGATAATAAGAGGCAAGACCGAGAAACTGTCTTAGCTCTTTCTGGGTAGTCGGCGAGGGCCAGCTGAGAATGCATTCGACTTTCAGTGGATCCGTTTGCACTCCGCCACTGGAAACTATGTAGCCCAGGTAATTAACCTTCCGAGCAGTCGGCACTTTTTAGGCTTCAATTTCATTCCAGCTGCCTGTAACCTCTCCAGTACCTCTTCCAGCCTTGTGAGGTGTTCTTTGACTGTGCGACTGTAGATAATGATGTCGTCTAAATATACGAGGCAAGAAGACCAATGAAGGCCTGCCAGGACTAGTTCCATCAGGCGCTGAAAGGTACTGGGTGCATTACACAGGCCAAACGGCATCACACAAAACTGGTATAGACCATACGGAGTAGTAAACGCCGTCTTCTCTCGATCCTCCGGTGCTACTTTCACCTGCCAGTAGCCACTGGCCAGGTCAAGTGTTGAAAACCAACATGCTCCATGCAGTGCATCCAAAGTCTCGTCAATCCTTGGAATGGGATGTGCGTCCTTCCTGGTGACTGAATTTAACTGACGGAAATCAACACAAAATCTGGTCGAACCGTCTTTCTTCTTCACCAACACTATTGGCGACGCCCACGGCCCATTCGAAGGTTCAATTACATTGTTATCAAGCATGCTCTCAACTAATTTCTTCACCTCCTTAAGATGATGAAAGGGTAGCCGTCGAGGAGCTTGCTTAACGGGTTTTGCATTCTCTGTGTTGATATGATGTTGAATCATTTCCGTTCTCCCAATATCTGAATCGGACAAAGATATGACGTCGGAGAATCGGTGCAACAGTTCCTTCAGCTGTTTCCGTTCTTCTGACGAGAGATCCTCCGCATCGCAGACTAGGCTGGTAATAATGCTCTCGAGACTCTCTTGAGATCTGCTACCTACTTCTGGGGAGGAGCCTGACAGTACACAAACACACTTGCTCTCGTCAACAGAATGAAACTTTCCCACCTTCTCTCCTTTGAGAACTCTTATGGCTGTTGGGTTTGGATTCATGATCTGTATCATTGTGACACCATTCTTATTTCGAGAGATAGAGTGGGCCACAGCAAGTCCATGCCGCTCCATGAACAGGGGCTCTGGTTCCAGCAGACCACAGAACTCTTCACGTGCCACAGCACACAGACCCTCACCTAGAGTCAGACTGACTGGAACCTGCATCTCACATTGTTCCTGTATGCATGTGTCTTCCATTAACACAGCACTGCACATTACAGGATAACATGGTGACACGCATTGTCCCTTACAATGCACGGGAACTAACTTGCCACCAGCAAGTAATGTCTTGGTAGTGTAGTCAAGTACACAGCCATGAGCAACAAGGAAATCAGCACCCAATATACACTCTTGTGTAAGGCTCTTTGCAACCAAGATTGGATGCAGTCCTACCAACCCACCTATTTCTACTGAAAGGGTGACCTGCCCCAACATCTCCAGACTGCTACCATCAGCTGTTACAACACTTTTAGAAACGACCTGTAACTCACGTGTACCACTGTCGACACCTTTTAACTCATTCCACACTTCGGCGCGGAGTATCGTCACTGCGGAGCCTGTGTCCAGCAACATGTCCGTTTTACGACCCTCCACTAGTCCTCGTGCCCATGTAGCGGAGCTTGTTTCAATGCTACCCACCTCCGCTGTAGCTGGCTGGTTTTTGGTCAATACATGCGGGGCCGGCGGTTGACCCTTTCCGCCGACCCGTTCCCATTTAAAGAAGGCTTACTTAACAGAGGGCAGTTCCTTTTTACGTGTCCCTGTTCCCTGCAATGCCAGCAAACCACTTCTCGAGCTTTCTCTCGTGGGGTATTTCGCACTCCCGAGACCCTACTGTCTGCGCGTTCCGGCGGTTCTCTCAAAATTGTTACCCTCGTCAGCTAGTTTCTTTACTTGTGCACTCAGCTTGTCCAGTTTATCCTCCAGACTAGTCGCAGAGACAGGCGCTGCCACTGCTAGTGGTCTTTCCGCAATTCTTTCCGTTTGTAAACGCCTATGGGCCATCTCCACCGTTTCCAATCTGCGTGCCAGGGTCGCTGCATCCTTAACCGACTTCGGCATCTCCTTTAAGAGCTGTACTTGGATAGAGGAGGACGAGACACCTTGGATAAATTGGTTACGAATTAGAACGTCGCGTTGCTCCTCAGACCAACCTGGAAAGGCTCTGCTTGCCAACATACGCAACTCACCAATGTATTCGACTAGCGACTCATCCCGCTGTTGTACTCGAGCCTGAAACTTTACCTGCCATTCCAGTTCTGTGCCGTCGTGGCCATAACGACACTGTAGACACTCGTGTACCGCGGCGTAGTCCGCGGACTCAGACAACCCGTACTGAACCACCAGCCTAAGGGGTTCATCCTCCAGCAATGGTAGTAGCTCTTTCACCCGCTCCGAGTCAGGTACCTTCGCCTCTTTAACATACCTCTCGAAACGGGAGATCCAGAGACTCCAATCCGTCTTCTCAGTGAACTTTGCAGGCGGACGGACGCTCATCCGAACTGTTAAAGCCGCCTCCATGAGTATACTCACTTCTGACACCAATGTAACGCATACACCGGAAATAGGTAAATGAGAAGAACATCTACATGCATACAAGTGACTTCTTATATAACATAAAAGAATGTTCTAGAGCAGATCAGCACGTGATGTCGTTACAATCGTATCGCAAGCTGTTCCTGCAATTTATGCTGCTGTTAGTCGACCTATGACTACGCTTGACCCTACCAATCACAGGTTTGAAAGATGACATTTTTGAATTTGTCGTTGTTTAACCTACCTCACTAGGTTTCAGTCAGCTCCAGAATTAGTTGAACGCCTCCATCATCTTAAACACAGAAATTCAGTCCTTACTAAGTATACCAACCGGTTGCAGGAGAAGATAGCAAGAGTAATTGAATTTGAATCAGTCGGCCTAGATGAAGAAACAATGATATCATCAGAGACGTGACAGATTCTCCTGAATGCTGTTCGCACATTAAAGCTCAGTCAGCTAGCTCCTTTCAGAAATTATTTGGACACAGCAAGTTGAAGCAGCCGAAAAGACAAAGGCTAGCAGTATGCAGTGGCACCCTTTGATGATTCGCTGGTGTTTGCACTTGAGACACAAGTAAGCAGATTGTGCATGTTTAATTGTAGTAATTACATGTATGTGATGGTCTGTGTTGATGAATGGTCTGTGTAGATCTGGTGCGGCATATGAAGCACTGAGGGAGTCTGGGTGTATCAAGCTGCCATCACAGCGTACATTAAGGGATTATATATACCAACTACATTGAAGCATCCGATGGTTTTCTCGGAACAGATTGATATAATGCTGATGGAAGCTGTTCACATTGACACCTGTCTGGAGAGGGAGAAATGTGTCACTCTCCTAATGGATGAGATGTACATAAGAGAAGATATTGTATATGAGAAGCACAGTGGATGATCGGATATTCCAATCTAGGAGAAGTTAACAACCAGCTTACTAAGTTTGAGCAAGATATTCATTGTACAACTGCATCAGAGCAAGGCCGTGCTTTGGCCAAAACCATGGTTGTTATAATGGTCCGAGGCCTGTTTACTAAAATGCAGTTTCCCTATGCCCAGTTTCCTTCCAGTCATCTTACGGGGGATCAATTGTATGATCTGTTTTGGGAAGCAGTTGGTCGCATTGAAAACTGTGGCTTAAAGGCAGAAGCTTAACATCTTTATATGACATGTTGTAAATAAATAATGTCATTATAGGTCCTTGGTGCAACGATGGATGGCTGTTCTGTCAACAGATTCTTCATGAAACTGCATCGAGGGCGTGATGACATCGTGTGCAATCCTTATATGCACAGGACGAAAGGTAAGGTAAACTGTAAATGGCAATAAACACATTACACATGTATACCCATAGTGTTCTGCTTTTCCAGGAGTTCCTCATTGTCTTAATCAGATGTGAAGTGTCAGATATAAAATACAAGAATTCTTTTTTAGTGCAATGGCAATTACATCCTGTGGGACTACCTCAAGGAGCTGTATGACGCAGACACGAAATCTGCAATGGGCATTCGATTGATTCCAAAACTGAAACAGGAGCATATATCTCTCACTGCATTTTCAAAAATGCGTGTTGACTTGGCAGCTCAGGTATTACATGTATACTCTTTATTATGGCATAGTTGGAAAATGATTTTCTCTTGCATGCACGTAAAGGTTTTTAGTTCATCTGTCTCCAATGCCTTGCCACTTGTGTGTGGAGACAAAGCCAAAGAAACAGCTCATTTTTGTGGGGCTAGTTGATAAGTTCTTTGACACCATGAATGTACAGAATTTTTACAAAGGTTGCTCATCCTTGAAGCCATTTCAGATGCCTTTCAGGTCTTCAGATGATTTCAGACTCAAGGTGCAGTGTAGGATTTGACAATGATGATTTTACAACAAATTTAATGTCTTTTTATACTTTAGTGTGTTCTTGGGGTATTTGTCTCAATGGGATGAATCTGTTAGAAGGAGACCTGGGTTTTCTACAACAGAACAAAATATAAGATGCTGTTGAGTGCCGAGACACTGTATGGTGTAAAAATGACCTGTAAGTGTTATTCGTGGTGTGGAAAGCAGTCATTGACTTCTCCAACTCTTTTCCTAGGCAAATCATTCATTGAGCTTGTTAGGCATTTGTTCACCATTCCAGATGTTGAGTGCTTTTTAAGCCAACGTCTCTGCCAAGATCCCCTAGAGAGATTTTTTGGGTTTCAAAGGCAAAGAGGTGATGTAAATGATAACCCAAATGTGGCAGAATTCTTGAAAAATACTCAGGCATTACGAGTAATAGGGTCTTTCTGTCAAAGTCCCATTCATGGAAACTGTCGAGGGAGTCAGAGTGAGCGGCATCAAGATGAATTAGGTGGCCCGCTGCCAAAGCGTCGATGTATGAGGGAAAGGGTTAAAAGCTCTGATGCAGATCAGCCTTCTAGTCGCACTAGTGGTTAGTACATGCATATGAATGAATAATACCGGCACACCTCAACTGTTCCCTTTGGTTAGTACATTGATTAAGTTTACCTATTCTCTGTGTGCCGTTCCTCTCAGATTCAAGTGCAGTTGAGTGGGATATGACCCCCCAGTCGTATGCTATGGATTGTGTGTATCATGTGCAGTGACACAAGCATTGTGATCATGCGGAGAGCAACAAAAGATGTTCAGAATGTTCACTTTTGAAACAATGCCTGCTCAATTGGCTCTCAGAACGGCTACCACAGTAATGGAATGGATATCACACCATCCTAATGAAACACAAACATTTGCATCATGAATGCAGCATTTGCTTGGAAAATGTTTTAGTCTGAAGGATCCCAGCAAATCTAAAGTACGAGGAACTGTATGGAGCAAGTATCATTCTATGCGCACTTCAAGAAACTACCTTAGTGAATGGATACTCAGCACAGGTTGTGATACTATGTCATCTCTTTTCATACAATTCGTGGGGCATTCAGTCACTCATCAAGACCCACTATTGTCGCAACAAAGCAGCTATAAGAGAAGATAGAAGCCAGGATCTAACACACATTGAATACAATGCCATTCGGTATACTGCTGCATGGGTACGTACCACGAGCTTTGAAGAAGAAGCTTGTCAAATCATGTCACAAAAATAAGAAAGACCTTTTACTGTGTTTAGATGATCTTATATCATGTGACGGTGAAGACCCTGGCCCATCTACCGAATGGATTTGCAATAGATCGTGTACTCACCATGGAGTACTGCATACAAAATCGTGTACTAGCAGGGTCTGAATATCGTGACGTGCAGGCTCAGCTTAAGCAAAATGATGACATCTTGTTCTGCTGGTCAGTATTGACTGCTTCATGGAGTGATTATATAGCCACCACAATCCTGGATATGATCATCGACCTCTGGATTGTTATTCAAGGCTTTTCAATGCTACAAGGGGACCCAGAAGAAGACAATTCAAAAGTCAAAAGCTCTTAGAAAGACACTATTATAGTGTGATTTATTCCGTTATTTTGTGTATTCTGAATGTTTTATTTTGCTTTGTGTGTTCCTTTTCTTGTTCAGATGATTCGCGCTGCATGGCAGACGTGCAAGGAGCGCTTCAATGGCTTCTACCTAGGATGCGCAACGATAATCAGTGCTAATTGCCTCTGCTTCCAATCCCCCTACTATATTATCTCTGTCTGAACAGAAAGTTCAGCAAGGGGACCCTTTGCACTGTTAAAAAAAAAAGGCCCGAGGGGTGTTAGGGTGTTACAGCCAAGGGAGTGTTATGACAACACACAAGGGTACGGTGTTCAGCTGACATATATGGGTGTTGGCAGACTATGCTAGGGTGTTAGCAGCATACCCCACCAATAGTGGGGTGTTAGGTCATTTAAAGTTGTGTTGTCATAACACTGAGTTACCGCATTGCACCCCAGTGTTATGATAAGAGTTCCTTATTGAGGGCGTGGTTTGCGAGATGATATGGCTTTTGTGACTTCGTAGTTGGATTGGACTTTAAAGCCGAAAGTTATCTTAATGGTATGCACGCACACAACTTACCAGTAAACAAGTCTAACATAGGCTGGCAGTGGCCCGTGCGTTGGTGTAGATGTCTAGACTTGTCTAGTACTTGCAGTGCATTTGTAGGCCTACGGGTTGCTTTTTCAACGTGCAAGCAATTACCGTGTACATGCATGTAATCTCGCTGTGCTTATGAAGGCTTACTGGTTACGTGCAGTGTTCATGTAGGACTACTACCCCGCGGACCGGTGTTGTTGTAGTATTTATGCAGCTTTTGATTTCAATTTTGATACAAGCAGCATGCAAGCTTGTTTATTATCCTGCATGCCATTTTCTGTTGAGAGTGAAGGTTAAGTAGCATGGCTGCGCCTGTGCAGTAACAGTGTATTAAATCCATCTGGATTCTATTTAGACCACACCCTAGTAAAAATGACATCAGTAAAAATACATTATTACTCACAAGTATTTTTTGTATGTATTTAGTATCATATATAGCTCAAGGCTTTAAAAATAAAGGTTGCAGCTTGAAGATTGGGTGTATGCTAAAAGTGTTCATGCATTCATGTGGCTACATATACCACATGCAGATTGGATGAATGCTACCCAACACTGCTGTGCTGCCTTAAAGGTAGGCTAAAGCACTGCGCTAGTGACAGCATTTGGACACTTTTTGTAGTGGCTCTAGTCTGGTACAGTGTTGTTGTGGGGTTAAATATCATTTTTGTGACAATTCTGTCAAAATGCATGTCTGGTTTGGTGTAATGACTGATACTATTAATAATAGTTATTTGACAATTTGATAAGAGGGTGTACCATACGTATGTGTGTTCGCATGTGCAATCTTGCATAACAGATGCATACATAAAAATACACGAGCATCACCCACACACATTTACACACACATACACACATACACATAACCACACATGCATGCATGTACACACACATACACACATACACAATGCACACATGCACACACATAACATGCTCACACACATGCATACACACACACACACACACACACATATATATACTCACATGCACACACACACAGGCCCGTAGCCAGTCGGGAATGGGGAGGTTCGGAAAACAATAAATGTGGACCTAACTAGTGGGTGGTGGCCGTGGTGGGTTGCTCGATATGAAAGGTGGGTGCTGTCCTCTTTCGGCCGATTCAACCAATGGGGTGGTCGATCAATCGACGGTTTTCAGTTCAACGCTCCAGCCCCAACAGATACTACCCGTACCGAGCCAGTACCGGACGGAGTCGGGGAGCCGGGACTGTACTCCCATAAGCGGACCTTGACCCTCTGAGGGGGGGAGGGTGGGGGGGGTATTCATTCGAACCCACTGAACTTCCCCTGGCTACTGGCATGCACACACATGCACACACATTTACACACATACACACATGCACACACATGCACACACATGTACACACATACACACATGCACATGCACACACATACACACACATGTACACACATACACACATACACATACACACATGCACATGCACACACATACACACAATGCACACATACATACACACATGCACATGCACACACATACACACAATGCACATGCACACACATACACACAATGCACATATACATACAATATGTACACATGGACTTACATGCACACATACACACAGTGCACGTGTATTTATGTGTATGTATTTAATATCACATATAGCTCAAGGCTTTAAAAATAAAGGTTGCAGCTTGAAGATTGGGTGTATGCTAAAAGTGTTGATGCAGTCATGCGGCTACATATACCACATGCAGATGGGATGAATGCTACCCAACACTGTTGTGCTGCCTTTTAAGGGTAGGCTAAAGCACTGCACTAGACATGCGGCTACCTAACGGTAACCGCCATACTACGGTTTGCCCACAGCTGCTTTTAAATGCCCGCCAATGAGTTAGTGTGCAATAAGTTATTCAGGAATAATTTTTAATAACTTCTACAATAATACAACACAAAAACCTCTGGCTAAGATGGCTCTTGCAATTGTCTGTTTTTAATGATGATAATGGTTGCTGTTAACAATTAGTGGTAATCGATCAGTCTACTCTCAGCCCCTGATTGAAGAATTTGTTATGGGGGGGGGGGGGGGGGGGGGGGGGGGGGGGGGGGGGGGGGAGTCCGCTTACGGCTATATACCAAAACTGAAGGGGGGGGGGGGGGGGGGGGGGGGGGGGGGCAGCGGCAAGTCAAATGAATCAATTCATCACTCACATACATGCATTCTCTACTAAAACACAAGGAACATCACGACAAAAGGGTCCACTCCACTCCTGCCTTGTCGTGCTCCACCGCTTCCTTGACACTTGTCCGTAAGTGTGTGTGGGGGCGGGGGGCAATTGCTGCCAGGGGGGGCGGCCCCCCCCCCCCCAGGCTATGCTGGATCCGGGACAGTCTACTCTTGTATATATGCATTGATGATGGTGTTTTGCAGGTCCCAGCAAACAGTTCTGAGTTGCTTGTACCCTTTCCATCATTCGGAAGCTGGGCCCTCAATGTCAATAGAATGAAGGGCGACCTGTTTAGTTTGAGTAACCTAAACTTCCTTTCAAATTTTTTGATATTCTAGAAGTCTGAAAGTCCTTTACACATTGCTTCTTACACACTATGGTGTCTGTCATGGAGCTGTAAAGCTGTGCATTTTTAATTAGCACTGATGCAAGAGTTACATTTCTATTGCGGGTACAAACTACTGTAATTTATCATGTCTATGCCCTTTTCGTGGAAACAATCCGATACAAATAACTAGATGTCTAGCTTTATGCCATCCAAGGCTTTAGCTGGTGTGTATGAGAATAGCTCCAACATTGAGCCTGATGTACTAAGTCAAACCGATTCAGCTGGCTAGAGGCTTAACTTAGTGTATTATTACATCCACTGACGAAACCAAAGCGGCAGCTTTATGGCCAGTTTGGACCCTGGGATATATTCAAATCTCAGCCATGACTACTGACTTTGGGAATGATCAGATGGGACGCCAGCATAGTGGGTCTCTTCGCACCTACATTTAAGGCTTCAGCCGATGGAATGCCCCAAGTCCCTGGGCAGTTGGGTCCATTGGAATAGAGTACTACGATGCCTGCGGATATCATGCAGCTGAAATTAAAATAAAAAAAAAGACAGCATCTTTAATATCTGCCCTCTGTAATACCCTAAAAAATTAACACCAATAATATAACATCATTCATTACAAGTGTACTAAATCAAACGTCCGCCGCTACAGATGATTTAAGCCAGGCTTTACATCGGGGGCTATCAACGTGCTGGTCTCCTGGGCCTCCGCTGCCTCCACTTTGTCGGTCGCGGCCTTATCGCCCACCACCTTCCACTGCACCCTTCGGACCAGGCCCCTGTAGGTGGCTGCTATGCGATGCTTGACGCTCGGATGTAGCAACACGACGATCGGGAGCAGCAAACGGACCATTTGCAGTGTGCAGGTCATCACGGCCACCGCCACGGCTCCGTGGTGCTTGTCGTACAGTACGAAGTAGAGAGAAGAGAACAGTCCGAACACGTAGACCACACAGCACGCTAGGGCGTAGATCACTAGCGGCATCAGCTCTTTCAAGACCTCCCAGTGCTTCTGCCTCAGATTCCCGCGCTTTCCCAGCAATCCCGCGATGAACTTGGCGAATACGATCATGATCAGGACGAGGCTTCCCAGGTACATGATGAACACGGGACCGACCGTGGCTCCGAATTGGAATCCGATGGAGTAGTCGGGCCCCTTGTAGCACCTGTCTTTCACCCAGCACCACACCGTTGTCAGCCCGAAAGTGTCTCCGATGAACGGGATCCAAGCCACGAGCAACGGCAACACGAAGGTAAAGAGTAACCCGGCGATGTCGCACCGCCGCTGATTCAACAGCATACGGCACGTGACCAGTGAGAACACGTTAGAAGATATCCAGAGCGTTGCGAAGGTCGACGAGAAGATGAAATACTGAACCAGAAATGCAAACGTCACACAGGTGTCGTTCCACCCCGACCCTTGTCTCAACGAGAACCTATGAACGGAGCTGGTGTCCACTGGCAACACGGTGATACCGGTCGACAGGGCCGCGAAGAGACTGCTGATGGCCAGGTACAGAGTGAGGCGGTGGATGTAGGACCGATACGCTTTGGACAACAGCACCATGACGATTGTGGCTATGCAACCGAGAGAACCGATGACAGCGAACCCTAACGTGGTCGCCACGTAAATGTTCGCCTGCGTCTCCGTAATCGAGAAATTGCAGTCGACATCTGGATCACTAGTCATTCTTTGTTAACAGGGGCGGATGCAGGAATTTACGAAAGGGGGTGTTGTATAATTATGATTGGAGTGTCGGGGGTGTGTCATTATTATTCCGGGATGTCACATACTATAATACAACTTCGTAATCGATGTGGAAAATGCAGTGAGCCTTTCTTGGCAGCGCACCTCAAATTTAGTTGTTTAGCTTCCTGACTGAGTGTGGACGGTTGTTTAGCTTTCTGACTGAAAGTGATGCTGAAATTAATCATATATATTATAATCAAAGCGTAAGTATACGTTTACGTAAAGATTACCAACCCCTCTCTCTCACTCTCTGTTCTTGTAGGGAATAAAGAACGGGCTTTAACTGCATCGTACAATCGTTGCGACAAGCGTGTTAATCCACTAATTTACGGGTGTGCACCGGCTGTGTTGGCGTCTGAGCAAATAATTAGTTAATTCATGCAAAAACGGGGTTTTGCAAACTAACCAAATCCCGCGCAATAGCGAAGTAAATGTGAAAGGGAAGGGGTGCAACCCTTGTGTCCCCATGCATATACCAGGGCATTTACATGCCTAACTGTGACCACTTATTATTGTAGTGATGTAACTCATCTCATTAGCGGCCTGAGCACTCGTATGGTTGGTTCAAATAATTGTACTTTAAAAACAAACAAACACACAAACAACAAACAAACAGACCATGTTATAGCCATTTGTTGGTTATGACAAGAGATTGTAATGTTAAATTGATATGTCTTCAGTTTCATGATCAAATCACGCGTAATGCTGCCACCGCTCTTGCACGCAATTAGGATTTATTATTTTATTTTATATATTTAAATCCGGCTTAAATTTGGAGCCCAATGTGTCGCCGTTCTGTCTATATCTCTCATGTCTAAGCACCTCATTCACATGGTGTGCCTGAATAATGCAAGACAAGATTCCTTTTCCCAAAGAGTTTTAGACATGTCCAGCAATTTCGGACATCCATACACGTCTGTACATTGAAAACACATGTAAAGTATTTGATTGTTTTTAAACATTAACGCAGTTGGATTAATTTTTAAAATAAAAATAATGCATTTTTTTATTTTTCGCTTTCATTTTGCGAGCAGGAGAATCAACAACAAAAGTGATTACTTTTGCTATTACGTAATAATTCTATGCAGAAGTCAATAATGTTTAATAACATCAAATGGTGGGCGCGCCCTTATAGTGCAAATTGGTGCCTGTGCGAGTGGGAGGAGCGTGTCGTTGCTCGTAATGTGCCCTTGGTTCAATACATTTGAATATTTGTTTCATCGGCGTGAACGTGCGCTCGGCGTGTATCTACCTATTTTCTACGACTGCGTAAGTTAACGGTCCACGGCTGTTTGCGGCTGGACATTTAGTTTGATAATTAGAGCGTTACGGTATATGGTGTAGAAATCATGGCGGTTAGCCTCATTATCGACACCATATGTTCAACGACGTGCCTTGCAAGATGCTTACATCTGGTGTTATTATAAACATATGCAGTAGTACCAGCAATCTTCTGGCTTCAAGACACACACCTGAAACGATAAATTACGCTTTCCAATTAATACACGCGCCACGTTTTCATAGGCATATGAGGTACGGCAAGATCGAATAGGTATGAAAGATGCGCTAATTGCATGTAGCTGCCAATTTTACCACATATAAGTTTGACATACAGGCAATGTGAAAGCTTCAAGTAGTTGGTTCGGCTGTTTTCGGCCTGAACGGGCTGCCTGTTTTCTATGAATAATCATGACACGTACAATGGAGTACCATTGCCAACACGTTCAGCTGCATTGCAGAACTTGAAAAACGCATGTCTTATAAGAGAGCAAGCAAAAAGGACACCATATACAAGTATTCAGGCCTTGCATGGTGTGGCATTTCACTCTGAGGAGGATGCAGCCATGTATCCACAAAGCCCAGCTAATAGTGTAGCTCCCTGCAAGCAATGACTTCAAATGCTAGTATCAAATGGTTGTCTTACTTCATTAATAGCTAAAACACAACAGTAAGATGTTAATGCATATTTTGTCATTGACCAGTAAATATAATGATGCTATGCTTATACACGGGTTTTGTTCCACAACTGAAGCATGCCAGTGGAAAGGAGTGGTTCATCAGGCCCGCTGGGGTGTGCTATTAAGCCTTAAAAGTACATTAGCACTATTTCACACCCCCACCATTTAATGCTCTTGTCAATCTGCACGATGCACTCACATACATCGTGCAGGTGAACCACCTTCATGTCAATTCTACAGTATTTGTTGTGTCCTCTCTCTTTGCTTATGTTTATAGAGAGGTAGGCAGCCTCTGGAGCTGCATCTGTATTTGCAGTTGTATAATACATCCCTATTGTTATGACACAGAACTATTACCTAGCTTGGTATTAAACATTGTAGCAGAGTGAATGTTCCAGGGACATCAAGGCTTTAATCAGCTACTGATATGTATATGGCATCTGAGACCCTAGATGTTTTGTAATATTGACAATGGCACAAACCTAGTCAAAGAATAGCTTGACTCTTTAATTCCTTACATGCATGTCTGTGAGGGAATATCCACAAGCCTTAGCAACCACATCAGTCAGCATGACAACACTGTAATGAAGGTCTCCAGAGTGAACCTTGTGCAAGCATAACTTAGGGAAGTACTAACTACCTGAGAATTAAAATCTATTAAGTGATCAGTGATCAAAATAGGAAGCATTCATTGGTGGAATCAGGGATTACAGTGAGTGCAGAACAAGAATCACAGCTGGCCTAGCAATCACAGCTGGCCTAGCAATCACAGCTGGCCTAGCAATCACAGCTGGCCTAGCAATCACTTGGCAGTAGCTGTGCAACACTAAAAAAAAATCAACTACAACAAATCTAAAACAACTTTGCTCTTACTTATACATACATGCATGTAAATGGCACGTAAGGCTACTATATCTCCAGGGAGAGGTCAAGTGCAAGAAACCTCAAAGGGGCCAGGTTGAGATAGCTCTCCATTTTTACTGCCATTGTTCTGGCAGAAAGGAGATACAAGACGTCACCTATATATGTTCCTATTTGATGGAAAAGCTGCTGGGTGCATGGATAGCTTAAATAAGATGATATTTATAAATCAACTCGCTATGCATAGTTTACAGGAACACCCTGCACGACAACTAAATCCCCAGTGATGAAGTATGGTATGGATCAAGCTTGGACCTCTGCAAGGGTGGAGAGGCACAATAATGTGTACTTTACATTGCTGGTGTAAAGGTTTCTACTTGATCTTTATCAGGCACTGAATCTGGCACTATATGTACTCCAAAGCATTGGATTATCAAAACACCATGCATATCCATCACTAAAGTTGTCAACGACCTACCACCTGACACCTTGAAACATCAATAAAGTTAATGCACTCACTGTAAACGATAGTTATCGAATAATAGATCTGATTCAACAGCATTGAATCTTGCTGCCTTTACAACATCAGCTGAACATTGAATGCCAGCTAGTATAATTGCTGCATGACTTTATAACCTTTAATAGCTCTTAATGCCACTGACCTAGTTAACATCATCTTCATCACATGCACTAGGCTTGTAGAAAAGTGGCAGGATTCAGTCAGTCTCCTTCCGGCTTGCAGAACAATTGCAAGGAGTCAAATCCATGTATATGCATACCATGCATCATTGCACAGAATATCATATGCCTACGTATAAGAGATGCAGTTGCAGAACTACAATGCAGTGTGTGATGGAGCACCTTATCAACATCGTGTCACAAGATGTGGCAGCAATACCACAATCAACGAAGATTGAACTTTCAGGACTATACCTATCGTTATGCTTGACACGGCATTAAAAACTCTTGTAAAATCAGGGATATTTGACGATCTGTAGCGCCATCATTTCAGCCGGCCGCACTTAGTCTATACGCTATCTAGGTAGTCTTAACCCTCCGCCAACTTATCACGCTTAGCTTTTTCCTAGGAAAATTGGCAGTGGTCCACTGTTCAGTTCTTTGTGGAGGATATCCAATTGAGGTACTCGGCTTGCGAGCGCTATAGCTAGCGGGCGCTACAGAGTTGAGGCACAAAATTTATACGATGCATAGATAAATGGTATGTCTATACTAAAATGGCTGTTACATGTCGGTGCAACAAGTACAGTCCTTATAAAGCTTGAAAATACAAAGTGCTTGGTTAGGTCATGATGCGTGATGTCATCGTTTCAATATTTCGGGGCGTAGGTCTTATTGTCCAACATTAAATAGGCCGTGGGTCGGTCCGTTCCTACAGCTTGATACCTCATCCCGATATGCGCAATGACACACCACGCGCGCGCGCGCGCACACATTCCCACATACTCCCAGCTCTTTTTGCTGGGGTGCACATTAGGAAGAATCACTTTAGCTGATGCTGATTAACCGGGTTGGTCTGTACCCAGGGCAAGAATGGGTTAAATATCTCTAGCTGCTGGTTAGTTGTGTTGTCTGGGTGGTCTGTACCCTGGGCAAGACTCCACCTATCTTGTGAAGAAGTAAGTATAATATATAATATGTATTTCCAACTTACATTTCATTGTCATGCTCATCAAATAAATTATGAATTACTTACTCTTGTCATTGTCATTTCTCACAAAGATATCAGAATACTAAAAGCCTGCTAAAAGTCGTTAGCCTCCCACTCCATCCCCATACTTCTGCGTACACATAATCAGCAGTATAAAAATAGCAGCAGACATTTATAGTGCATGGTAATATTTTGAACAAAGACATCACTTCTCATATAGAGATCAGAATGCTTCCCACCCCACATCCTTCCTGGCCTCCCCTTCATATATTACGTGTAGGAAATATGCAAACCATATATATGTTTTCTATGCATCTGATTCTGTGTGCTATGCAGGGATGAACTTATATGGTTTATGTGATGAGCCCTGCTGCACATATGTCAGTTATCATTGTTCCTGCATCATCTATTGGGGAATCCTTTGTATAAGATCCTGCAGGTGGTCTCCTTTAGAACCGCTGTTATCTTGCCCTGACCACATCAGCTGGTATTCTTTTGTAAAGGTCATGGTCTTCCACAATTTTTAATGAATAGGAAACATGTTCCTAAAAGGGTGGAATTCAGATACAGCTAGGCTGGAAAAAGGCATGCATTTTGTTTTACATTGCTCTTTAATCTTTAATCTACGTAAAACGATCCTGAATTCAGGATCGGTATAATCCTGAATTCAGGATATTGAGTACTTCCGTTTATAACAATTATTGCAAGGACAAATAAATAAATTATTATTTATAGGCTTTTTGTTTCAGCACTGCTGCACTCTTTCTATAGCATGAAAGTTGCCCAAACTTTAAGAATGCATTTGTACGTTTCATTGCTGTCACATACGCAAATTGAATAATTATCACTTTGCAGTTTTCAGTGCCTACAGGAAGCATAAAACATATCAATTTTAGTCTTCTTTGACCGTTTTGTAGTTTTATCACCTACAGGCTTTGGTTGAAGTTGTGTTTTAATCCTAACTGTGCACTAATTTTAAAAGAAAAATTTATTTTTAGATTACTATTCTTGTGTTTTGCGTGATTGCATGTAATTGTCCCTAAGCATTGTAGTATAGAGTTACAAACAGTATTGATCATTTGCATCTAAACTTCTTACATTAATATGTTACGGCATATGAATAGTGCAAAAGATAGGAAGTTTTGTATAATGATTTAAATTTAAAATCAAGCAAACTCAATCATATATTCTATTATTAAAAATTTTGCATAACAATAATTTAAAATCATTTCATTTTTACGTTGCTTTATCGAAGTATGAATTTTAAAGCTGTGTAAGCTAAAAAATGTCAGAGTTTGCAAAGGATGGTTATGACAAATTCAAACCAAGATATCAAAACACAAAATCGTTGCAAAGAAATCAAGATATTGTGACAATGAAATCCGTTTTAACTGATATAATGCACTGATATCATGATATATGTAGACAGCAATAATAAAGTGTACCAAGATAAGTGAATCAATTAGTTTTAAAAACCCATTTCTGTGAGATGCTGAATATAGCAATCTCTGAAAGTGCCAAAGCCACAGTATGAAACCAAATAGTCATTCTCCAGATCACTGCATCCAAAACAATAGAATGTGGTCTTCATTTTGCAGTACTTGCAGATACGCTGTGGGTACTTTCCATTCATTATATTTTCCTTGTACATAGGAAGCTCTGTAAGGCTCCGTGTTTGTGTTGCACTTGATTCTACAATGTGACAATATTATGCACAGATAAAAATGAAAGCAATAACAATATGTCATTTATTGTACCTCTACATGTGCCACAGAGACAGATGCACTATCATCACTGCGCCTTCGTAATGTTGCACTGGATGGTACATAGATGTTGTGGATGAGCTGATGTGCCGCAGATCCATGAATGTTGTAAAGTCTACCACGTCAGTGCTTGCAAGGAAATCTTTGTCGGATTCATACCTGTAAGCTAAGTAAGCATCAACAACACATATACCAAAGATGGTCCCAAATGTTCTGTGCCACCATGTATGAGTTATCCACTCTCTTTCGATTGCAAGTGAGCCTTGTCTGTAATGATCATGCACATCAATTGATGAAAAAAACTCAAAGAACTTCTCCACTATAAGTGGTCTTGGTATCATTTTTGTGTACTGCACCGTGGTTGGTATGCCATCAACTACATCAATTCTGTGGCGTAATTGCTCTGATGGTATTCCAGGGTGTCCAGTATATCGGTTGCATATTATAGTTTTTGGCTTTTTATCAACCCAAACACATGCAATTATTTTGCTACCATCTGGGGCAATTGATTGAAGTAGCTTGTGACTACCTCGATTTGGGCGTAGGACCAGTTTCATTGCCTGATACCCATTGGAGGAGCTGCTTCTTTGGGTACTCTTTTGTAGCAGTTTTGACCATTCCCATGAAGTACAAACCTTGATCTAATAGTGCAAGTAGAGATTTGACTGACGAAAATGCACTGTCAGCTATGATAGTACAAGCAGTCCCTCTCCAAGGAGCACACAACCTCAGTTACTGTGATGTACCTTCTCCATATTCAGCATGGCCTGGTTTTTTGGATTGAGCTTCACTTCCTTCCATCAATTCAAGTTGCAGAATAATTCCTGACATCCCATCTGCTGCTGACTTTAGCTCACATCCAACTCCTCCTGGCTTACGAACAATTTTTGTTTTATGAGGACAACCATTTGTCTTGTACTTACCATCACTTCCCTTCCAGGCACTCACGCACTCATCACAAACAATTGTGTGACCGTGATGCGGAATTCTCCCCCAATAGATTCAGTTGTATATAACTGCTCCGAATATATTGGCTGTACTTTTCTTATCGCACTAGTTGGTAATTCTTCAGAGATTGGGAGTGCTAACTCCTCTGGGGGAAGGGGGGGGGGGGGGGGGGTAGCAATCCAAACTAGTCTTGTAATGTTATATTCAAAGATAGCAAAATTACATTCAAAAATTACATGTATGTATGCAGATGAGCAGCATGCTCAACAGATGACAAACTTGTAATTCATTTATAGAGACACCGTATACATGTATAGTAGCATTGGAAACTCTCGTTGAGAGACAACATTCTTGGCTTCATCACCATTCCCATGCCAACTCAGTTTCCTCGAAAAATCAAATTGATCAGTCATAACTTCCATAATACATAACTTTCTGAGCATGATCACATTAGTGGTGGTTGAAGAATAAATCCAGAAGCGACCTTCAGAATCACTTGGATCATTGGTTATATTATCTTTATAGCTATGAATGAAGCAAAAGCTGTATTATGGCATATACATAGTACATTCTGAATGGCAATTATGTACAGGTAGAATGTTTGAGGAAATTTTAATCAGCTGTAGAATTATCGAGGAAAATATGATCAGTGCTGCCCTTTGTTCCCTGTGAATAGCCCAAGCAAGAAAGATACAACGCCCCAGACCACCATCGAGGAAAGAAGCGCCAGGGTAACATGAGGAGGTGTGCATTGTCAGTGCATCAGGTGGCCATGAGGTGTGGAGATCACAGGATCGATGACCCACCTATATAATACTCTCCCCATCAATCAATTTCAAGGAGGTAAGTAACTGATTGTAACCCATGAAGCAAGATACCCATGCATGGAAGATAACTACTTAATAAAGGTTATGGTGCACAATCTACCTTTGTGACAAATAACATAGCCTTCACCTTCTGATGAATATGATCCAGTGATGAAAGTGCACCATTCTAGTGATGACACCTGTTCTTTCATGATGATGAGTAGCACCCAGATCCCTATTCAAACTTATGGTTGATGATTTGATATTGTACTAACTATTCGCATGTAAGTACAAAGAGTGCACAAGGCATGCATGTAACACTCTTCTTAGCCTATGATACCGATGCCAATCCCAACCATGGGTATTTGGGTATTTTAGCAGTTTCCATGCAGTAAACTTCCCCCAAGGCGTGTCTATCGAATATCTAGTGTCACATCTCATGACACGTTATGCAGCTGCGTCTCGCTGCTATCTCTGGCATTAAATCATAATTTGGCGTACATTTACTAGTTGCAATTTCTTTGAACAAAGAAAATATTGGCTTTCAAACTGCCACGACTGCGTGTACATGTGCGGCCCACGGATCATATAATCGAACTATATTATATATATCTGGTTTGCCCACAGCTGCCCGCCGAAGAGTTGTAGGTGCACAACTATGTTCTAATTGTTTCAGATTAAATCATTTACAGCAATCATTGTACTGAATGCAGCTAAGCGTCACTTTCAAATATCTCCTACGCCTCGCCCTATTTACAAAAATGAAATGAAGAAGAGAAGAGATGTTGATTCATAGATATTATACGGAGCATAATTCAACATAATATCTATAGATGAGTTCAACACCCACCTCTGCTCTACTACAAAAACTTGAAAAAGGGTGCTTTCAGTAAAAAACGTGTTGAATCACTTTATGATTTTCAAATGATTTGTCACTTACATTCTGTTACAGAATGTTTACATTATGTTACAGTCTGTAAACATTCTGTAACATAATGTAAGTGACAAATCATTTGAAAATCATAAAGTGATTCGACGCGTTTTTTTCTACCTGCCTTGGTTTATACAGTACTTAGGCGTATTTGGAACTTCAGGTGGAAGCATTGTTTTATATTAAAACCATTGACACACAGACCATCACTGCATGGAAGTTGGCACCACATTCCTCAGCACCACATTCCACACAAATTATCACACAACACATGCCGTGCGGCTTGGATCGCAATGAAATCATTTATCGATCCAAGTTTATAATGCAATATGATGTTCTTGCAGCTATCCAATTTTGAACGATGCGATGTTCTAGTAATCCTGAATCAAAATAAGCGATGTTCCCATCACAAGAGGTCTGTGTCATATATCTGTACACGTGTCATGGTCTTGACCCACCCCCCTTGAGGACCGTGGCTATGTCACACCTGTGAGAGTGACAGAGTGACCAAACTAAGCTATGTTCTAGGAATCCTGTGTCACACATCTGTGCATGGTTCATGGTCTGGACCAACCCCCCTTGTGGACTGTGGCTATGTCACACCTGTGTGAGTGTTGACCAAACTAAGGGATGTTCTAGTAATCCTGCATACTACTTGGGCATACCACTGGTGCAGTTGACTTGCAGAAGATTATAGTTCTTAGGCTGTCACATGTTCTTATTAATATTGCTTAGTTATCACCTTACATTAAGCGATAGACTGCATGACCTGGATGTTGAGCACTGCTTGAAGTACTGTTATCAGGATCAGTGGTATTTCATTATAATACGTCCTTGTAGGGTGTGTAACTGGTTATCAGGTTATTCGGATATTCGCACTGAAAAACCTGTCTGTTCGAATAGCAACTTAGCATTACTCGGAAAAATCGATTAGTGAATTTTATCTATTCGAAATAACCGGTTTATGTTTCTCCATTCGGAGGTACTTAGGTATTCGTCGTCTCAGTGGTTAGTGTTGGATGGTTAGTTTTACATTATTATTGATATGTACAAGTGCATGGTAAAGACATACAATTTATTAAACTCTATTTGGCAAACACATGATACTGTAGACCTTTGTGTTTCTGTGTTTTCAACTGACATGCATAGCTCTAGTTTGGGTGCGAGACCAGGTGGATTTCTGTGTAGACATAAATTATCTTCTCAGTGTGCACTCCACAAGCACCATAAGCTGAATAACCTAGGTATTCGGCAGGAAATTTGGCAAAACCTATTTGGAAAAATCGATTTTGTTTTTAAAACAATTCGGAAAAATCGATTTTCAGATCCAAATAATCCTGAAAAATCGATTAGTGTTTTAAAAGTATTCGTTGTGCATGGAAGGTTACACACCCTACATTCTTGTCAAGCAATGGTTTAGGATTGGCTTATGGCAGAGAGCACACAACTTTATGAAAGAATTCAGACAACTGTAGATAAAATGGCTACATGCTGTTCACAGGTGAAAAAACCCTGCATTTTATGTATTGTATATAATGCAAAATCAGATGGTGCATGATTCTTCAAGGGGACTGTGATCTCATACTGTGCTGAAGGTCAACCAGAGGATATTAGTATGATGGAAATACTGAACACCTGGCTGATGCTTTGCTGGATAATATGTGTACCCGAAAGTACTGCATGCAAGGAAAAAAATAAAACATATATTATATGCAAGTATGGAAATTGCTTTTTCATATCATATACAGATTTTGTGAGGCCTGACACAAGCAACTAGCTGTTCAGGAGAAACAAGTTTCATTTCCCAGCATACTGATTTTGAATTGCAGTAGAGTTCAATTCAGTATTCCAGCCAGAACAATAACAAACAGAATCTAAGTTTCAAGGTTTGTTATTTTAAAAATGTATTTTGTAGTAATTATAACATTTCCAGAGCTTACAACCTTGCACATTCAAGTTCCAAGGAAAACCATCTCCATCAGCTATGTGCACTCCTGGTAGTAATAATCAGCAAGTAGTGTTTTTTTTTTTTTTCATATCCACACATATAGGTGCACCACGGAAGAGACATCATTGCAGAGGGCCACTGTAAAAAAATAATTGTTCATTAAATGGCCATTGATACAATTTAATTCACAGATACATGTTATGTGAAAAGCGGAAATGAGTGGATCTACTATGATGATTCAATGATAAGCATAATAACAGCTACTGATTTTAATTCCTCAAGAATCGTTGAAGTTGTAGTGTTGCAGTTACAGCAGTGCGACAATATAGCCTTCCAACTTTTAGGAGAATGTATGCCTTGCATCTTACACAACATCAATGACAAAGGTAAGTGCAAAAAATGTCAGCTGGTATAGTTCTAACTAATAATACATCTGCAATCATTTCTTCAAAGACAGTTACTTGTTCAGCCCCCCAATGGAATACTTGTGAGTTAAAATTCATGGAACATAACAGTATCCTTGAATGCCCATAACAGAACTACAGCAGCCTGCCTACCACCGCATATAGAAGCTGAGGTACTATGAGAATAATGCTTTCCCACATTACATATAGTATGATTGTATTTTTAAAGTTGTGCCATAAAGTTCCAGTACCAAAACAAGTTGAAAAGTGTGACTTACAGCAACTACTGTTTGATGATCAACTTGACTCAAAGGTATGGTAATTGTAAGCGATTAGTTCATGAAAAAAGTTATATCACAATCCTCATTTCTGCTTATATGAAACTATTGCAAGAGGCTGCTACTAAGGTTTACTTAATTACAACGTATACATGTTGACACATTATAGATTTTTCAACAGAATGGGAAAAGAATCTTGACCTTTGACCCAACATTTATTCCTCTGTTGAAAGTGCAAGGCTAATTATCAGTCAGAAGGCACTCAAAGGCACGCATTGTTAGGTACACGAGATAGAGCTCTACCTTGTAGGTGTTCAGGATGATGTGGGGAAACGGGCATCGATGACACTTTCCCAACTCAATAAATTTATCGTGTGGCCAGAAGTAAGTTATTAAAAATGCATTTATTTTCTTTAAAGTGATTTCTATAACAGCTGTGATTATCTATATAGTGAAAGGAAATACATAATTATTATTAATTATTATTATTATTATTTTTAATAATGCCACAGCTATCCTTTCTAGGATAGCTCCTCCGCCATAAACCTTTTATTATCTGGTGCTGATGTAAATAATAATGTGCATTTATTTGAACATTAAAATAACTATTATTATTATTAAATAACAACATTACAGGGAATACACATCGTAAGAGGAGGGCTCGGGCATTGGCTCGCACAAGAGTCAAATTAAGGCGGCCGTACAGGCTGCAGACAACCTTGGACTTGGGGGAGTTGGTCCTTGTGGCATGGTATGATGCGAGCCGTGAAAAAGCTTGCACCGCTTCGCTGCCCCAAGCTCCATATGACTCGGCCACAAGGGGAATACACGTCCACCCCAACTTGGAACACTTGGCATCATTGGCAGAGTGCTTCCTTAGCTCAGCGGCAACCGCTGCTGACCCTGCTGTGCGACCCGCTTCAGAGATAAAGGTAGGGTTAAGCGGAGACACCACAGTAAGGTCAAAGGCAGCAGGCTTGCCACAGAGCCAATTGGAAGCTAGGATGTCAGCAGGGCGTGTGTTCCGAAGCTCATGTCCTAGTCCACTACCAGCCTCCGCCTTGGCGCTTATGCAGGCACGATGGCAGGTCTGAAGCACTACATCCCTGGCCCTATTGTCCACTCCCGTAATTTTAATGCACAACTAGGGCCTGTGGAAGAGGTTAATGCCGTCTATATATGTCACATTCCCTGTAATGTTGTTATTTTAATAATAATAATAATAAACGTCTGGCGGCTCGTCTAGCGATCCAAATGGGATGCAGCAGATCGCAGGCTACTACCACATTGTACCAGAGGCTGAGCCTTTCCCTCGTGAGAGCTAATGCAAGAGCATTGCTCTCCCGTGCAAGGGTTCATTTGGAGGAGGGGGGTTGAGGTGTGAGTGTGGATTTATAGTTATAGGTGACTTTACTATAATTAAGGTGCATTTATTTAGACCAGTATATGTGTTGATTGTGTATTATTATAGTACATGTAATAATAATAATAATAGTGCATTTATTCTCATTAGTGTATTCTTGTATCCTGTATATTATTATTATTTATAAACTAATAATAATAATAATAATCAGGATACAAGAATACACTAATGAGAATACTCAAGAAGGGGAGCACGGGCACATCTGAGGAGGATGGCTCTTGCATTCTGTCTCATCAGTGTGACAGCCAGCAGACAGTACATTTGGCACAGTGCCTCAGTTTCACAGATTCCCACTTGCATAGCTAGCCTCTTGCTCAATCTAGAGTAGCATTCTTTGGCTTCACATCCCCAACCACCATAGACTTCCACCACTAATGGAATACATGTCCAGCCCAACCTTGCACACATCTGATCATTCTTGGCATGCTTTTCAATCTCACCAACCTCTGCAGAGTTGCCTGAAGCCAAACTCGCTTCCAGAATCAAGTCCGTATTAAGCGGATGAATGACTATAATAATAATAATAATAACAGAGGGTTGTTTGTGAGATCGATGCTGGAATGGGATTCTTCACACTGAGAAAGGCAGAACCGTGCACGTGGCTACCTGCATTGCAGCCAAATGGTATGACGAGTCACGTGTGCATATTTTCGAGCAAAACTCTTACTATAGGCTTGACGGGAAGGCTTCCTATAAAATCATGCATCACCGGGAAGCACCAATGTTTGTCTCGATGATCTGTCATTAAAAACCGCCGCATCTTCAGGTAGAGTGTTCAACTTCATCACTTTAAATTCGGCATGTACATAGAGCGATCCTGTCGCTATCGATTTGTTCTGTTCGTTACAATTTTTACGGCGGGAGATACCGCTGTGCAAAGTTAATACACATTTTCCCCGTCGTTTTGCGCCAATAATTCTTCCAATTCATGGAGAAAATAATTGGCGTGAATCGAGCGGGAAAATGTTCAATTACTTGGCACAGCTGTATGTATCTCTGTAATGGGTAAAGTACAAATTAACGAACAGAAGATATCAATTGCAACAGGACCCCTCAGTCTACGTAGACACCGAATTTGAAGTGATTTCTAAAACACTCCTACCCACACTGTTAAAAAAGATGTACCTGCTTAGGAATAACACGCCGTGGAGTGTAGTAGCTAACACTCAAGGGGTGTAAGAACAACACCCCTGAAGTGTGATCCTTACGGAGTGCTTACACAGGTATCAAAATCTCGTGTATGCACCGTAAACTAATGCTTCAACAACTGATTAAATTTAATAAACTACACAACAACCACGGGTTCACATCCAATTGATAAAGTGTTGAAAATACATTACAACATTTGATAATACAATAAACTACATGTCTCTAGTCGCCATATTACGATACGATCGAGCAGAGTGCTACTTTGCTGCAGACTGACACTAAACAAATGAAGAGAACACAAATTAGACGAATTTTGACGCAGCCGTCCTGTTCATCACACACAGAAGAGAAGCAACTAAGTCGTCAGTGCCTAATTACAATAGCTGAAAGCATACTTTTTTTTAGCCGGACAAGGCCTTGCTCTGGCGTTGAACATTGTGACATTAGTTCTTCAATTGAAAAGGCCAAGTACATTACAATAATGGCATCAAATAAGGAACAAGTCGTTATTTTTTTTCGCAGTGTCAACGACCAGTTTGTATGCCATGAAGATTTTATTGGGCTTTATGTTGTGGAGAGTATTAAGAGTGGTATGCTGGTTCACATTTAAAAAGACACTATGGTCCGAATGAATTTGCCTATCACCAACTGCAGAGGCCAATGCTACGACGGAGCATCTAATATGGCTGGCACACGTACAGGAGTAGCAATGCAGATATTGTCTGAAGAGTCGAGAGCAACTTACACCCAGTGCTATGGGCATGCTTTAAACCTAGCAGCTTCTGACCCAGTGAAAATGAACACAATTCTTCGAGACACACTGAATACAGCATTAGAAATATCGAAGCTATTGAAATATTCTCCAAGACGAGATGCTATATTTGCACGTCTCAAAATGGATATCGTAAGTTTCGCTAGAAACTTCCATATAGGATTTTGACCCCGACGAATATGATTAAAAACACGCGACCCATTTATAACGAGATTCCTGACGATCCGATCGTTTAGCTAGCTGTTGTGATCGAACGAGAAGACGAAGTTGAGTAATTTTGTCGTTTGCAATGTTTCATGTAGCAAAACCGCGCGGTTGTAGAGAACAAAAGGGTATTGCTCATCCTCGTACCCAGTCCCGGAATTATCCACGCATAACTTGGGCATTTAAAGAATGGAAATTTCACCAATAGTTTCAGAATTGGCTGGATACTGTGATCAAATAGTCGATTGTCTATTTTGGTAATTGTATTATTATATTTGGGCCGCGCTACTCGTATCATTACAAGGCAGAATCTTGTAGCAAATGATTTACAATAAACAATACGGTCAGTGTAAGACGTATAATTAGAAATCAAAATAAATCTATAAATAGTGGAAAACTCTTTGGTGCATTCAATCGACGTTTGGTGTGAAACCTTTTTGTCAGTGAAGTTTTGTTTCTCGAAATACCTTCATGTCAGAGAAAGAATAAAACGAAACGCCGTGCGAAATACCTCCAAACTTGAGACGATGTTTTAGAATCAGCACGGGCATGCTACAAAGCAGAGCCTGAAAAGAAACGGACCACTGAACGCGAAAGATATCGAGCAGAGCCAGAAAAGAAACAGTACGCTGAACGCAAAAGGTATCGAGCAGAGCCAGAAAAGAAACGGACCGCTAAACGCAAAAGCTATCATGCAGAGCCAGAAAAGAAACGGTCCGCTAAACGCAAAAGCTATCAAGCAGAGACAGAAAAGAAACAGACCGCTGAACGCGAAAGCTATCAAGCAGAGCCAGAAAAGAAACGCGCTGCTAAAAGGCAACGGTAGTGGGAGAGTACTGAATCTGCTCGCGCGGCGAAAAGAGTGCGATTCGGGGAGTCCATGGGCATCCGAAAATACCAACGAGGCCTTCAAAAGAATAAAGTTACCCAAAGGTACTATGTCGTAAGTATGTTCTACATACCTCATCACGTGACACCTTGAGTGTATCCGTAGTGCATAGTTTGGCATGTGATTGCTGATGTAACAGCTTGGGCTTGGCCAAATCAGAGGTTAATACTTATCAGATGCTTGATTTGTGTTACTTGTGATTGTATGGCTTCTGTACAATGTACAGGCTGCCCCTGTTAAGAGCGCCACGTTTGTTCTTAGTTGGGCGCTTCTAAAGAGGGTGGTTATTAATTATCAGCGAATGAATATAATTAATTGTGGTATGAATACAACACACGGATTTAGATTTTTAGCATCTCTGGTGTAAGAGTCTGGATTTTATCCACTATTTGCAGCAATGTTCGGTACCCCTCTTCAGAGAACAGAGCTATCTTGTTTCCCACAAACTCTGAAAGACACAAAGATCTCCTCTTTGCTTCTTCCAGTGTCACTGGCAGAGGTTCCACGTAGTTGGAGTCTGGCTCTCCATCATCCTCTTCTGCAGTTTCTCAACCAAGCAGCCTGGCTGCTATTTCAGCAATGGTCTCAACACTTTCAGTCTCCATTTCTCCTGGAGCCAAGACCCACTCTGCTGCACTCAATCGAGCTGTCCATCTTCCACTGGCAGATGTTCAATAGCTGATGCAATTGCAGTCATCATCTGAGATTCCTCTGCAGCCTCTGCCACCACTACTGCTGCCCTGTCTGGCCTAAGCCTAAGCAATAATGATGATGTTAGAATTTTATATTTATGGAGCGGACTTCTAGATGTTTCGTGAATGCACTACAGTCCTTGGCTTTAGCCCGCTACAAGTGTCTTTACCACATTGATATCATGTCGTGCCCGCGATAATTATTAATATGATTAAGAATACGCCTCTGCGCTTCTAACGAGGGAATGCGCTTATAACGGGTGAGCTCTTAACGAGGGCAGACTGTAATACAGAATGTAACTACATTACAGTTCAGTTAAATGAGTTTAAGATTCACGCATGTGCGCACATACATGTACATCCTATGCACATACTTGTACATCCTATGCACATACATGTACATGTGCATGATTTGGGGCTATATGCTTAAATGGAAGGCATCAGTGTAACTGTAAATTTGATAGCATGTACCATCTCCTTCTCCATCTCTGTATGAACCAAATGATAACAACATACTGAGGGAGTGTAAGGGTGGCCTCGAAAAGGCTATTCATAGAAATAGCACATTACTAGTTAAGTTAAATGATGCCTTTTGCAAGACCCACCTGTGGTTAGCACACAACGTTTGTACTAGGTCTGCACATGCTGCTGTTGGTCAAGTTCTTGGCATGCTCTGGCAGGCCATTGTCACCTCAATGCATAGGTATCCATGGCCTGCCAGAGCATGCCAAAATCCCTTTGATGTCTGGCCCTTCCCACTACAGGCTGCCCTAGCTTGAGAGGTGGTTAATTATAATTACTTGTGGTATACAGTGAATACAACACACAGATTATAGATTTTTAGCATCTATGGTGTAAGAGTCTGTCTTTACCACATTGATATCATGCGTACCCGCGATAATTATGAAATGATTAAGAATATGCCCCTGCGCTTCTAACGAGCGAATGTGCTTATAACGGTGCGCTTGAGGGCAGACTGTATTGTGTTCTACTGGTGGTTGATATGGCTTCTATGTTTACATAAAGTCTGCCCTTGTTAAGAAAGCGCGCAGGGGCGTATTCTTAATCATTTCATAATTATGGCGGGTACGACATGATATCAATGTGGTAAAGACACTTGTAGCAGGCTAAAGCCAAGGACTGTAGTGCATTCACTAAACATCTAGAAGTCCGCTCCATAAATATGCTTGTTCTAACATCATCATTATTGCTATCTGGGGACATGACAGAGGCACAAGGTTCGAGCAAAGAGACTCAGCTAACCGTTGACGAAAAGCAGATAATAGCACGCAGAATGGTGGAGACAGACTCCAACTACAGGGAACCTCTGCCAGTGACGCTGGAAGAAAGAGAAGCTCTTTGTGTCTTTCAGAGTTTGTGGGAGACAAGGTAGCTCTGTTATCTGAAGAGGGGTACAGAACATTGTTGCAAATAGTGGAACTCTTACACCAGAGATGCTAAAAATCTAAATCCGTGTGTTGTATTCACTGTATACCACAAGTAATTATATTCATTCGCTGATAATTAACCACCCTCTTTAGAAGCGCAATCTAGGGCCCAACTATGGTAAGAGCCAGGGTACAAACGTGGCTCTCTTAACGGGTTGGGGTGGGGGGGGGGGGGGGGCGGGCAGCCTGTCACGGCTGTTTGCGACCGTACATTTTGTGGACACTAGGTTAGTTACCCGAAATATTGAAGTGATTACGTAGTGCCTTAGCAACGCCCATGACAACCCCAAGGTAGAACACAACGTGAGCCAGCCCAAACAGGTTGGTTATTGTCGCCATTTGAAAACACGAAATAAAGCCAGCATCTTATTTCTATTTATAGTGATTACCTCATGGTACAATTTCGTTGCCGTGGCGCGTTATAGCTCGTGAAAGCGGGTAACTCTCGATGTACCTCTCCTGTTGGAAGCGAATTATCTATGTTTCCAACCGATAGAAAGTCGAAACCAAAGCTCAATCTTAAAGGAGTTAGAAGGTACTACCTTATAGTTGTATTTGCTAAAAGCCAACCTTTTTTTTTTGCCAGTGATTTTTAATACCAAAGTTACGCGAGAATAGCGATCATGTCATTGCTTGATTCGCTTGGTAGGAGGGATCACTGCCACATTTTGTGGAGCCACGGAGAGGAGATGCTCCTTTACCATTAGCACCAATTGTTGAACCTTGTCAGGTACTGAGTGGTACATCCTTTGTAGTCCGTTGAACCTTGCATGTATGGATTCAGCCCCCTGTTCTCCCAGGAGGCCAAATCCAACATGCGTTTTCCTGGCCCATGGCACTGTGTGCTCTTCAAGCATGTGCATCTTAACTGGTATGGAGGAGTCAGGGAATGAAGACCTGAAGTCCTCCATAAAGTGTGCTATTAGAGTTTCTGTCGATACATTGTGCAATTTACATATTACAGGCAGTATCATCATTTATTCACTTACCCAGCTCATTACATCGGGATTCATCAATGTAATTTTGGTCATAATCTGGTGGCACTGCCCTAGTAGGGATAGAGATCGCCTAAACCTTGTCTGCTCCCTGGTAGCAGAGGCTACTAGGGCAGGGCACTTTGCTTTAGCCACCTCCACCATGCAGCTGCACAAACACTCAACGTTTGAGGGCTAATGAGAATGTAGTTGGTAAAAAAAAACTGTATTTAATTACAATTCGAACCTTGAGTGCCTTGTGAATGTGGTTTCCAACAAATGTGCCCCCAAAGTATTGTTGTCTATGGACACCAAAGGACTGGAAGGCATTGTCCAGACCTTGCACAAATGGACCATCATGAGCAGCAAACTCTTTGTTTGTGACTTTGGTGGTGTTGGCTATTTCCTCCTGCTGTTTATGTTTGGTTATAATGGTCAACAAGTAAATCATGCATAATGCTTTCTTAATAATACTGTTGTCTACCATCGTTTCCACAGATTGCCTCATGTCTTCGGCCTGCTGCATAAGGAACTCGGGGATCTGGCTGTCCTCCCCATGTGCTATTGCGATATATGTAATGGCTTCCTCCAGTGTTGCCATTGCATCCTTCAGCCAGCTTGGCCTTGGCCACCTGCAGCTTGTGTAGCTCTTCAGCATACTTTGTGAAGGAGGATGAGCTGCTGCTTTCTTCAGTATATGTGTAAGCTAAGCTGCAGGTCCAACTGGTGGCAAGCATCTTCCAGCAGGTCAAATATCTTCACAAAGATGCCCTGAGTGATGTGCAGCCCAGGTAGGCACACCTATTTGTGAAAGTGCATGAAATTGCATCTTACGCATATGTATGCTACTCTCATAAATTCATTTGTGTACCTGATCGATGGAGATATCAAAAATGGGCTCAGTCACACAGTTCATGTAGTTTTTCACTTTTTATCTTTTCCCTCCAGCAGCCATGAACTGCTTGTGGCTCTCTTTAATGCGCTCCAAGGATCGTTGTGGATAGCGTTTCCTTAAAGAAGGTGGTACTACCATTTGCTTCAGTGGAATCTCGCAGATTAAGCAAGGGTACTTCCCTGTAACAATTGGATTATGTATAGTCTCTTGTCAACTAACATACCAGTGGTGCCGGATAAGCCATACATCCTGGTAAGAAACTCAAAGTCACCACACATGAACACCTTAATAGTGTATTCCCTGGATGTATGTGTATTGATACTTAAGTGATAATCAGAACATACCTCCACTTCATGCCCTGCAGCTGCTTCACCTGGTCTCTGTAGCGGTCCAGTGCACTGTGAAGGTTGGTCACACTGTCAGTAGCTGCAAAACAGCAGAAGACACAGGTGTTATGGATGGGGTTAGGTGTGGGTACATTGACAATTTGGAAATTCATTTTGGTGGTATTTCCTCCTTTGTCACCACCAAGCTTCACCCACACTTCAGTTTGGGGTATGATGCCGTTATGCCAGGTAAGCCGTCCAACACTATGAGTATGTGCATGTACACATCACCTTTACTTACAGATATAAGTATTCCTTACCTGTGGTCATCGTCCAACATCTGTATAACCTTTTGGTTGAGATCTGGCATGAAAACAAGTGGCGCTCCTCGTATCTCCTCCCCACCGGAGCTTAGGCGGAATGATAGTGGGGCTACTTCCCCTTGAAGATTCTCGCCTAGCAACCCTCTAGCAATCTGCCTCATCTTCTCCTCACAGGAAATGGAGACACCAGAGGCCTTCAACCACCTATTTGAAGTAAGAAAATCATCCATGTATTTTGGGCTATTTGTCACAGGAGTAATGCATCAGTAATATGCACTGTGGTATACATGTCACCTTCTAAAGCACTCTTAGCTTTGACCATGGCATTCCAAGGCCAACTTTTATAGCCAATGCTTCCCCCAGTCCAATCGCACTTACAATACCAGCCTCTTGCAAGAGTATTTGCCTGTCTGATGTGCTGAGGTAATCAAGCTCTCTCCGAAGAAGGGCAGAAAACTCGTCCTGGCTCACTACTTCTCGTATGTTTTGCATCTGTATGCATCGGCGCTTGATGGTCCTGGCACTTGCTGTCTTGGTAGGGGTGCGGGCCTGGGTGATGTGCATAAATGTGAGGGGCTAATGAGGTACGTACATGTGTATTATTATGATGTCATGGAATTGATAATATGCTTAACTGTTCCTCCAGTGGGAATCGTAATTGGCTGAGAGGGAGTGCAGGAAGCCAACCTTCTGAGCACACGAAATGCTGTCTGCAGGTCAGCCTTCGTTGATTCACCATTGCACGGGTGTGTACCATACTCGCAAGCCTTAATGTCCTTCCTACAGGTTTGACACTGGAGTACTATGTCCCTCAAGTATCTCGATCAATAGTGGTGCTGCCTTTAGCTGGGGTGCGGTTATTGGAGTGTCATGGAAGCAGCATGGACACTTGACCCCACTACAATTGAACACCTTGAACCACTCGACCAGACAGGCAGTGCACACCAGTGCCCTACATGGGAGCTCCAGAGGCTGGTGTACAATCCTCAGGCATATGGGACACTGCAGTTGCTCCAGGGTTGCTGGATTGTTGGAACTGCCCAGTAAGTGGTCATCCAGTAAGGATTCAGTGGGAGGGGCTATTGCTGGAATGCCTCCAATTATCTTCTGTGGGCTGTGTGTGGCTGGGCGACCACAGGGTGGTGATGTTTTATCCCTTTGTGGTTTAGGATGGCAGATCTGAATGTAATTAAGAAAAAAAAGTGAACAGGAATGTTTTTTAAAAATGTGTATTTATTCACTACTATACCCCACAGTCAACTGCAGTGTGTGGCTTCCACTCAAAAGGGACTATGCTTCTGAATGGTGTGAACTGCTGCTGATCTTGTGCTAGGCATTTATCCAGCACCAGTTTGCAACGGTAGCAGAAGCAAGGAGGGTGAGTGTTAACTATGTCATTGCAGGTGTTAATAGTAAAGACAGTGTACAAGTCAGCTGCAAACTCTTGGCAGATGTATGAGCTCCTTGTTTTCTTTTCCCTAGCCTCCACCAAGAAGCGACCACACACTCTGCAATGCTCCTTGACTTTCATTATGTGGTTCTCCATCCAAAACCACACCTATTATTCATTAAAAAAACTCATGTCCAGTTCAGTGTTAAAAAAAAAGGTTGGCTAGTTCTGAACATCATATATATGCTCTCCCATGTGTGTTGTTGAGTGTTCTTGCTTACCTTACCGTCTTGTTCTGTCTGTTAGTTCGGTCGTATACCAAGCTTGAAGTAGACCCGCCAAAATCACATGGGCTTAAAAACGGGCTGCGCATAACTATTAATCAAATCAAGTACTGTTGCGCGTTGATCATTTTGTTTAATAGACTGGTAGGGTGTGTGCGGGAGCTCTTTGTTTCAATGGAATTGCTTACAAAATGTGGGGTATATAGCTCGCCAAAAAATACATCTGTAATGACCTACGAACATTACAGCTTTAGTGGCTTATACCGTATTGTCTAATTATAAACCTAGTGTCCAGCCGCAAACAGCCGTGCGGTATGTTGGACTCATTATAGAACGTCAAGCTAAATGAATTCAAGCTGAATAAATGAAGTTGTAATGTTTCTTTATGTACTCTGCAGAGTTGTGCTTCAGTGTCTTCTGTCAGTTGTGAAATGGTGGTGTACAACGATACATTTGTTTCTGAGCCTCTACCAATGCCAGGTCACAGAGTTCTTAATTTGAAAACCAGCTTTATGGAACATCACCAAGATACAGCAATGTCATCTGGTGTAAGTGTCTTGTGTGGGCAAATAGGAAACTAGCTCAGCCATGTAGATGTGACTATGCCTGTGTACAATAGGTGGTTGGACTTGCATTGTTTCTTTGAAAATCTTCACTGATAACCATAATCCTCTGCTGATGTGGCTTCTGTTTACCTCAAGTCAAGCATGTCCTTCAAGGTGGTGCTACTACATGTATTGGATCTGCATTATTTATCAAATAACAAATGGTAAGTGTATTGCCTAATACATTTTCTCATGTGAAGATGTTGTAACTTACAGTGGATGGAGGTGTTGCAGGACCTGATGCGAAGAGTAGCAAGTCACGGTATTGCCTCTAGTGACCAACTTGGAGACATAACCGGCCAAAATCTTGTGTTTGTTACACCAGAGGCTGTTACAAGAGATAGTTTTCATGACAAAATCATTTCCCTCTCTATGGCAAAACAGCTGGCTAAAATTTTTATTGATGAAGCACATCTTTATTGCACAGAGAGTGAGTTCAGACCCATGTTTCGAGAACTTCCCAAATAGGCTTTTTTGCCAATACCGATTGTATCAACAACAGCTACAGCTCCTGATTGGATAGTTGATGAACTCCTCAAGTCCTTTTTTGGATGCATTAGGAAGCCAGTAATAATTCGTCGCCTCAATATCGCATACAGTGTGCGCTCCGATGCACAAAATGTCAGCTGCATTGGTGAGCAGTGTGCTGATGTTATTGTCTCCTTTGCAGCTGATTATCGGTGCATTGTGTATGTAACAGTTCTTAATGTGATACCACTTGTCAAGCTAGCCTTGGATGCGTCACATACACTGGTCAGCAAGACAAGGAAGTGAACACTGGCAACATTCAATTGTGGAAGGATGGCCAGGCAAAAGGTCATGATTGTTACAAGTGCCTTTGGCCTAGGGGTTGACTATAGTCCCGTTCGCAATGTGATTTGTTTTGGACTCCCTTATTCACTAGAGGATTTTATGCAGCTGACAGGGAGGGCTGGACGAGATGGTAGGTCATCCATCGTCTGCTTTGCTAATGTTTGATTGGAGGAGCAAAAAGAAAAAGTTGGAAAGAATGACAGAAGGGCAAAGGCTTCTTTTGAAACTATGCTAAGGGCTGTTGATGGCAATTTGGCATTTGTGTTAGGCGAGTACTGTCTCACTATTTTGACTTTGCAGATGTCTCATGCAGCCATATGGAGTCCTGCGAACTGTGCCATGTGTGCAAAAAGAGCACTCAAACCACAGCCGTAGTTGAATCAGTAGACTCTCGTGATGAATATTTTTGGAACTCAATCCCGGGCGATGAGACGTTGGGTGTCGATGAAGACCCATGCACCATTGAGCTTGCTGATAATAGCAGCTGGACACCTCCCATAGTCAAGGGCTGATTTCTGCTGAGTGCAGACTAGCGGAGCAGGTGTGCCATTACATGCAGAAATACACTGCTAAATGCATAATGTGTCATGTAGCTCGGGGGATATTGAAGGAACATCAAAGTCGCATCTGTCGTACAACTAGTGGCTTGTGCTTGAGATGCTTCAATCCGGGGCACAGTTCTAGAGAATGTTCATTAACTACTAGGACAATAGCTGGAACCTGTCCCCGCTGCTATTTGCCTGCAAACCTTGGAAACCAACATTTCCACCTCAATGGTTTAGTGAAATGGTGAAGTTCTTTGGGCTTTCATTTTTGAAATTTGCTAAAAGAATAGAGGCTAATCAAGATGAAAAGTGGCTGTACAGTTGTGATAGTCACGGAATGCAAATTTATGAACAGTTTTTGTGCAGTTTGGTGAAAGCGGTTCATGTCATTAATTGTAACTTTGCTAAAGTGTGTGCATAACCCATGTAATGTCATTAAACTGGCAAACCCATTTGTCATCTTGCTGACATGTCACGTGGAAGCATTATATGGGAGGGATAAAGAATACAGTGTTTATTATTTGGGACAGTTTCCTTCCTAAGATATATTATAAATTCCTATATATGGGACACAACGTGTTTACAAAATTACCAACCCAAAAGGGTGCGTGTACAATGTACCAATCTTATAGGGCATGATGCATACATAATGAACCAATCGTATGAGACACCATTTTATATATACAGGGATAAATCCTATGTTATGCACCGCAATGTTAAGCAACATGCAGGTACGCAAAGTCTCAAGGCTTAATGCCATGTTCCAAAGAGTTAAATGGGAATTTAGCATGCACAGAAAGTTGACAAGTTTGGAAAACTAAAAGGGGGGGGGGACCTGAAATTGAAGTGGGAGAAGCGTATTCCTCGTCAACAAGTGTTCTTCCAGACTCAGAACCGGCGCGATTCCACTAACAATCTCAGATGACCGCAATTATTGAATTATAAAAACGTTCAAATATCTACATACTGATACTAACAGAGTGTGTACTCGTTTATATCAGGGTGTGGGTGTTCAATAATTTTTTTATTTTTGCTGTTGTAATACTCTGCGCAACACAGCGCAGGCGGAGGTGGTGTCATGATATAGATTATCCCCTCAAAATTTCACCCCCCCCCCCCCCCCCCCCCCCCCCCTACGGATGTTCTATTGCGGACTATTTAATCCTCCTGGGTTAGATTATTCTGGAATAGATTATCCCCATTGGAGTAGATTATCCCCAGTGTAGACGTAACATTGGCAGGTTATTCTTTTAGACTGTAGCTACAAAGATGATACTGATAGTGCATTAAGCACATGTCTCAATAATCTGTTTGAGTGATTCATGATGACGACAGAGGGCGATGAGTGCAAGCAAATATACATTTTTCCTGAAAGATCATTGCTAACCTGAGGGATAAGGTAAAGTGGACAAAAGAGTTTTTACGTAGGAAGGGTTCTAGCTGTATGGTTGAAAATGGCCTTCTATTTCATCGGAAGCCAAAGACGATGAATGGAAGCAGGTTCCTCGCTGTGGGAAAGAGAGAAGCAGAATATTGGAAGCGTGTCATTCTCTCCCCGAAGGTATATATTCCTGTAGCTGGCCATTTGGGGCGAAACAAAACCTGCAAGAAGATTGCCGAGAGGTTCTATTGGAAATCCCTTTGGAAAGATGTTTCAAAATCTTGTCCCAACTTGTAACTTGTGAGCATTGTCAGACAGGAAATGATGCCGAATTTGTGAATGAAGCAGCACCTCTTCACCCAAAGCGCAGTACAATTGTTAGTTGATTACAGTAAAAGGGAAGATCATACGAAGGCAACGAATTCATTACATTTCATAGATATTGTGTGTTTTTAAATATACTCATTTAGTACTGTGCAAAACAATTTTTTTTTGTAAAGTTGTAAGTCTACACACATGAGTATACCTGCAAATGGTTTGATGCATAAACAGGGAAACCTGCTCAGCAAATTTATCAGGTAGTGCCATAGCCTCTGGCCATTTTGAAAAATAATCCACCAGTGTAATGATATAATGACTGCCACTCTTCGTCTTAGGTAGTGGTCCTATAATATCTACCCCAACCTATACGTAGCAGTTACGTCATGTGTTGGATAAATTGTTTTTTATTATTTATGGTTCACCTACATCCATACATCCTGTTTAACTGGAACTGCAAATACAATGCAGTAATGCTTTTAATACAAATCTATTTAAATAAAACAGATATGGCTGTACAAATCTTATGATCACTGATCAAGGAAGGGAATTCGTTAACAACGTGAACGATGCTCTACTACACAGAGCACAGAGTTAGCAAACTGCCTACCACCCTCAAACCAACAGTTTGGTAGAAAGATATAACCAAACTCTGCAATGATGTGTAGTGAAATTAGTCAAAAAATTGTTGGGATGAGTTTAGTGATGGAGTTTTATTTGCCTGTACCAACATCTGAACAGGAATCTACAAAGTTTTCTCCCTTTGAACTTATGTTCTGCAGGTAACTTTGTATTCAAAATAAGCGTACATTTCATCAACAAGCATTTCTTTAATTTTCCAGAAAACCGATTCTTCCTATTGAAAGTGACCTTATTTTTAATGTTGATGCTAAGGATTAAGAGTGTGGTGATATTTGTAATGCAGTGACGATGAAGTGGAACAGATTGAACGTTTCAGCAAACACATGACAGAATTGAGAAAATCTATGTTTGGAAAAGCTCATAGTAACATGCAGGAAGCTCAGGCTTGTCAGAAGAAGGAATGTGATTCTAGACACCATAAGAAGTGGGAAAAGAATTGTTAACATTATAAATATGTGTGCTGGTAATTAATGACAATGGTGGACATGTATATTGTCCAGATGGAGCTCAACCCAGTGGTATTGGTGCTTCTACGCAACAGCAAGAAAGATAGTAGAAAAGGTGCCGACTTGGTCTATACTAGGTGGAGGAGGTTCTTAGAAAGGGTGTATATAAGCTTTGCAATCCTTGAAGTGGGAAGACTCTCAGAAAAGCTGTTAATGGGTCTAGGTGAGTTTAGTATATGCATATTAAACACTTGAGTTAATAATCTTTTTTATGCAAATGTTTCCATGAATGAAATGTATCAAGCAAGACAATTGCTCCTAAAAATGAAACAAAGATATTTCAAGACAAAACTCATAATAAGATACTTGATACTTCAGCACAAGTTGGTAAAACAAGTTCAGTTGTCAAAGATATCATAGCCATCTTATGTTCAACCGTGTTGGAATTAGTATCTGAGAAATCGGAAATTATGGCAGATAAACAAAAAATTGGCATTAATGGTAACATCCTAGTGTCATATGCTCAGAAAACCAAACAACAGTTATTGACCATACTTCACATGAGGGAGCCTTCATGCAAGTTCAGGGAAGAACAGCACTTTATGTGCAATGCATATCAAATAGATTTGTTTGATATTCAAAGCTTGAACAATATAGCCAATACATTGTGGACTAGGCACTATTCAGAGCTTCGTATGCCCGTTTCAGAACTTTATATACTCCTGTATGAGATGCAGAAGGATGGTATTCTATAGAAGTTTTATTTCATGCTGTGCAGTGCCATGGGGACTACATGATTTGCCTTAACAATACACACATTCAATTCTTTACTAACCCTGAAGGTCATATTATGGATGCACTCAACTCCTCACAGTCTTATCCAACATCTCTGTTGATTCGAATCCCTGAAAAGGCTCATTATTGGGGCCAACAAATTTCATTTACTTAATTAATACTTTGCAGAGCATGCCAACTTAAATAGATGAAGAAATGTTAATTCAATACTTTGAAAAGATATTTATTACCTGAACATTTGCTGTGTATGGTTTAAAGTTCAATATGACTGCAGTAATAAAAGCTGAAAAGAAAGTACATGTAACTGTTTTTGTTGAAAGTGATCAGCTTAGTAAGTAACCAATCAGATTGCATGTACAATTATGCATGGATAATGTACCTATAAAAGCTTATATTTATTCCAGTGATAATAAAATTGTAAAAGGCTCATTGCACTGTCATAGTAACATACATGTTCATGTATGCAGTATCTGTAAAATATTATGTAGTTTGGTGTTTTAGACTTTAATCCTTTTCCATAAGTGCATTCTGTTTTGTTTTCTCTGTGATAAATACAAGGCAGATAGACAGTAATAAATTATATCTTTAGATTTAACATTTTCAGTAGTGGATGAATCCATGGATAGTACAAAATCTGAATCAGCCAGAAATGAAAAATGTAAGTCTTCAACTACATTTATACCTTGTTATATGTTATGCAGTTGTGCATAATTTTTTCATTGTGGTGATTACATGATTTTGTAGTGGCATTAAATGAGTGGAAGCTAACTTAAAAGCACGTTATGGCAATACTAGATGGCAAGTGGATGGACAGTGAGGTACAGCTTGGAGCACCCTTAATTATATAAATTCAGGAATGTTTTCAAATTTTAGCTGATCAGTTTTTATATGAAACTACTGGAAATGGAACAGTCAAGTGCACCTCATAAAAAGAAAAGGAAAAAAGTTCTGTTTTTAACAACATATTTTTATCAGAGATGGCATGCCTATTTAATTGACAGGGGAAAGAGAAAAAGAAATTGTTCCTCTATATCAGGGAATGAAAAAGCTAGACATCCATGCAATGAAATAACATAAGCTATTCCTAATGTAAGTGAGGTGATATGTTCTCTCCGAACCTGGCTGATTAATGAATTATTAGGAAGGCAAGAATGAATTCATTATTTAAAAAATCTTTGTGATGTTTACTTATGTGTGCAGTGTAGGCAAACACTCCTGCGTCCAGGTAAACAGAGAAATAGCACAGATTTTACAGAAGAAAATGTTGAGCTCAAGATTAGCTATAGAAGTGTTTGATAGTGCAGAAGACAAAGTTGTAAACGGTATGTATATTATGCATACATTGTGATAAGTGAAATATGTATCAAAATATGTAAGTTTGTATTGAATGTTTCTTATAATACTATTCAGTACCACTTGAATGTGACATACTTATGCATACTGTCACAGCAAACAAATTCGGAGATGATATTTTTGGCAAAGAATGCTGATGCTAAAAAGCTTGCACACGAATACACAGTCAATTATTAAAGAGTAGAAATTTTATTGGGTAAGCCTTTGGTATATGTTATGCAAGGTTAATGAAGTGTTTGAATCAGGGAATTACCTATACCAATCCACTTTGTCAGAAGTATATGGAAGGATGTAGAAGTAAGTTGTGATTAGTACAATATACATGTACTCAAAATAATATCTACTTATAAAGTTCATCTTCGCTACCTGTGTACATGTACAAGTAAAACTTCCACTTGGAGGGAATGCCATGTCAAACTTACAGGAAAAACACCAACATATCACGATTTAGTACTGGCGGTGGATTCATGTCCATTAGAAACATTTCCACCACTGGTAAATCACACTGAGTGAAATATATAACATATTGTACTATTTCTCCATGTAGAAGAGTGAAATTTGCAACTTTATCACTGAACAGGTTTGTATTGAAGAAGGACTTCCAAGTTTGGGAATTGACCATTTCAAGAACGAGTGTTTAGACAATGGAAAGGAGTCACTGAGTACAGGCTTCAACACGCTCACGTGTACTGCCATTGTGCGATACGGTATTTGAAAATGCCACCATTCTATACCCTGCAAGTCCATATTAGGACTGTATAAAAGGTTTCCCAGCCTTGTTATAGATGAAAAAAAAAGGTTATATCGGGGGGATATGTATACATTTTACCCCGGAGGGGGAAAGTTGGCCCCACTGTAAATTGTCCGGGGGACATTGTACACACTTCCCATCAACAGCTCCAAGACTTGATTCTTCCATTCTTCTGTGTACAGGTCACAACTTTGACTTCAGAAAGGAAAACAAAGGTATGAATGTTCTCCACATATAAGAGAGCACATCTACGGAGAAGCCGGATTGATACTGTGTGGTGCTTGTCCTGAAATCGGAAAGAGGATTAGGTTGGCAGTTTAATGATGGCATGTATGGCGGAGATTGTTCAGTGGATGGAGCGAGTGGATTTAGTGATAGTGCCTAGCACTTGGTGGTGGATGCGTACATTGTGCATGCATAGGTGTGTGGAATTGTTGCATAGCACTTGCCAGTGATTGATGTTGTACATTGTAGATAGTCATATGCAAGATGGGTGGAGTTAGTGATGGTTTGTCAGGTGTGGATTCACCATTTCTATATCAGATGTTCAATGTGGCGTTCAAATTTGTGCTGGGGGTGACATGTGGAGATGTTGTCAACTTTGTAGCAGTGAGGATGTTGTATATAACTGTTGCACCTCTTCATGGAGGTACTATATGCTGCTGTGAGTGGATAGGATTGGTGGAGTTACTACACATACTGATGATGGAAAAAGCTAATGATGAGGTGGCCTTGGAGGTCAGCTATTTAAGAGATTCTAGAAATCACTCTACGTTGTGTCCAAACATTGAATGTATTGTATACATGCAGAATAAAAGTGTTTCATTCTTCACATGATTACAGAATGTAACATTCACATAGTTTCGGATGGCATGGTGGAGTCATGCAAAAGGAGTGAACGGTTAATAATTATTGCATGAAATACTTCCTAGTCTCGTTGATGCTTGCATCTGTGCGAAACAGGGTCTGGGTACGAGACTAGAACCTCACGAGCATTAGAAACCCACTTCAAAAAAGGTTAAGTCCAGCCTTTACCTAGCACAGATAGACACTTCAACGGCCCTCCTCGCAACTAGATAATTCGTCTGTCACAAGCAATTTATACACTTCAAAGAATCAAGTCCTGCCTGATTTCTTCGTCAGCTTCGTGAAGCCTTTATAAGCAATTCTAAAGCCATGCTCACATTACTGCTTTAGGGCCATCATGGACTTGACGGAAATGGAAGTGAATGATTGACAGAAATGGACTGAAGTGAATCAGTTGATGGAAGATGGAGGCGGTGGGGTGGCTGGAGATGGAGTGGCTGGAGATGGAGTGGCTGGAGATGGAGTGGCTGGCTGGAGATGGAGTGGCTGGGATGGAGTGGCTGGAGATGGAGTGGCTGGAGATGGAGTGGCTGGAGATGGAGTGGCTGGAGATGGAGTGGCTGGAGATGGAGTGGCTGGAGATGGAGTGGCTGGAGATGGAGTGGCTGGAGATGGAGTGGCTGGAGATGGAGTGGCTGGAGATGGAGTGGCTGGAGATGGAGTGGCTGGAGATGGAGTGGCTGGAGATGGAGTGGCTGGAGATGGAGTGGCTGGAGATGGAGTGGCTGGAGATGGAGTGGCTGGAGATGGAGTGGCTGGAGATGGAGTGGCTGGAGATGGAGTGGCTGGAGATGGAGTGGCTGGAGATGGAGTGGCTGGAGATGGAGTGCTGGAGATGGAGTGGCTGGAGATGGAGTGGCTGGAGATGGAGTGGCTGGAGATGGAGTGGCTGGAGATGGAGTGGCTGGAGGAGTGGCTGGAGATGGAGTGGCTGGAGATGGAGTGGCTGGAGATGGAGTGGCTGGAGTGGAGTGGCTGGAGGTGGAGTGGCTGGAGGTGGAGTGGCTGGAGATGGAGTGGCTGGAGATGGAGTGGCTGGAGGGTGGCTGGAGATGGAGTGGCTGGAGATGGAGTGGCTGGAGATGGAGTGGCTGGAGATGGAGTGGCTGGAGATGGAGTGGCTGGAGATGGAGTGGCTGGAGATGGAGTGGCTGGAGATGGAGTGGCTGGAGATGGAGTGGCTGGAGATGGAGTGGCTGGAGATGGAGTGGCTGGAGATGGAGTGGCTGGAGATGGAGTGGCTGGAGATGGAGTGGCTGGAGATGGAGTGGCTGGAGATGGAGTGGCTGGAGATGGAGTGGCTGGAGATGGAGTGGCTGGAGATGGAGTGGCTGGAGATGGAGTGGCTGGAGATGGAGTGGCTGGAGATGGAGTGGCTGGAGATGGAGTGGCTGGAGATGGAGTGGCTGGAGATGGAGTGGCTGGAGATGGAGTGGCTGGAGATGGAGTGGCTGGAGATGGAGTGGCTGGAGATGGAGTGGCTGGAGATGGAGTGGCTGGAGATGGAGTGGCTGGAGATGGAGTGGCTGGAGATGGAGTGGCTGGAGATGGAGTGGCTGGAGATGGAGTGGCTGGAGATGGAGTGGCTGGAGATGGAGTGGCTGGAGATGGAGTGGCTGGAGATGGAGTGGCTGGAGATGGAGTGGCTGGAGATGGAGTGGCTGGAGATGGAGTGGCTGGAGATGGAGTGGCTGGAGATGGAGTGGCTGGAGATGGAGTGGCTGGAGATGGAGTGGCTGGAGATGGAGTGGCTGGAGATGGAGTGGCTGGAGATGGAGTGGCTGGAGATGGAGTGGCTGGAGATGGAGTGGCTGGAGATGGAGTGGCTGGAGATGGAGTGGCTGGAGTGGCTGGAGATGGAGGCGGTGGAGAGGCTGGAGAAAGAGGAGGTGGTGAAGTGGCTGGAGATTGAGGAGGTGGAGGTGCTGGAGATGGAGGAGGAGGGGTGTTGGAGTAGGCGATATCGATGGAAGAGGAGATGTAGGAGGTAGTGATGGACGCAGCGGGAGAGGAGGACGCGGTGAGGACGCCCTGGAAGAGGGGACACGGTAGACGATAAGGCAGGCGCGAGAAAGGAGGGAACTTTTACTCTGAAATTATTAACGTGTATTATTGTTACGATTATACTGTGCGGCATAGGTATATTGTTTTATAACTGTTTATACTACCATACCTTGTAGCATGTTATGAAATAGTTGTGAATACGAGTCTGATAACATGGACTCGTACTCACAACTATTTCGTACATTATAGTTGGCCCCAATGACGACTCCTGTTCATTTTTAGTCTGCAGGGTACATGCACAACGGCATCGGAATAATGTGAACAAAGAAAAAATGAATGAAACAAGTAAATAAAAAAACATTCTCAATGAGAAAGTTGGTGGGATATAGAATTGAAGGCAATGGTGGTGTAAAAAGCAAGGAAACAAGGTTCTGTAATTGTACGGGAAAATGTCATAGTCCTATATTTAGCACACGAACATAGTATATGCTACAAACGGGCTAAATATAGAACTATGACATTTCCCTTACTATTACAGACCCTTGTTCCTTGCTTTTTACACCACCATTGCCTTCAATCCTATATCCCACCAACCTTCTCATAGAGAATGTATTTACTTTTTGCACCTGCAACACCTGGATTTCTGTATACCATGTGTCGAACTCGTTGGACTGTGCGTGCTGTTTCATTGCAGAGTATAATTTCATGCATTGTGGGAGGAACTATGAGAGATGTAGTCACCGACTCAGAGATAAGGGCTCGACTTATTAGAGTGGAGGCTATGACTGGGAACTTTGATTTTTTGTTTGGTTTAGTGTTAGGAGAACACATTTTAAAGCATACTGATAACTTGAGTAAAACATTACAATGTCCAGCTCTTACACAGAGGCTCAGCAGTGTGCTGCACTTACTTGTGAAACCTAAGTTGTGTTCATCAGAATTTTTTGATATGTTCTGGGATAGACTTAAAGTTCTTCAAGAGAAGTATGGTGTAAATGTTCTTTGCCTAGGAAGAGGAGAGCCGCCAGTCATTAAGAGGTCGGATCTAGCAAAGGTTTCCACCACAGTACACCAAACGATTACTACAGCCAGCAATAATTTGAGTGTCTTGGACTTAATTGTCAATGCTGTTCAGGAAAGATTTAACCAGCCAGGGTATGCTGTATTGCAAAAACTAGAAGAGCTTTTGTTAAAGGCTGCAAGAAATGAGAAGATGATGCAGAACTGGCTTTTGTTTTGCAGCACTACCAGGATGACTTTGTGGCATCAAGTTTAGAAGCTCAGTTGGAGCTACTAGCAACTGTGTATTGTTTTTCAACTGAGAAGCCAACATTATAAAGTCTTATGTTATTTCACTATCTCCAGCACAGCGTACTTCTATTTCAGAGATATGCACCTTGGTGAAGCTGATAATGGTTAGCCCCGCTACCAACGCTATTAGTGAGCGCAGTGCTTCAGTTCTGAGAAGAGTGAAAACATATCTTTGTTCAACTATGTCACAAATGCGTGTTTATATCCTGCTAGTTCTGCATGCTCACAAAGAGAGAACTGATGCTCTGTCCGTTGCTTTATGCCTGAATGAGTTCGTCAGCTTGAATGAGCACAGACTTGACATTTTTGGCAAGTTTTGAAATGAGACATTCATGCATTTACTGTAGCTCTCACATTTACACACTGATCTGTTTTCATCAATTCGCAATAGTATATTTTTCACCAATTCATATGCATCTTATATAAATGATGCTCCGCCCCAGACCCCCTAATGACTTATGCATTAGCCGGACCACTATTTTTTTCGTTCCTACGGCCCTGTGAAAGCACCCCCAATCAGTGTTATCTAACACACCATATGCTGCTAACACCCCTGGCATAGTCTGTCTACCAACACCCATAAATGTCAGCTACACACCCCTGTGTGTTACCATAACACTCCAAGGCTGCAACACCCCCAAACCTAACACCCATTGGCCCATTTTTATTTTACAGTGCAGTGTTACCGCGTTCAGGCTTAACCGCCCGGCAGCCATCCGCCAAAGGATGCTGTCCGTTAACGTCCGAGAGACACACGTGATCGTCAGCCTGCAGAAACTCTTAGTCTGGGGACCAGACTGAAGGTCTATTAACATTATCTGGTACGAAAATGCGTGACGGCATCGACGACAATCCTTGAAAGCCATCGGAGAGTATACAATTATTTTTTTTACCTATGCAGCTCTTGTCCATCCTGCCGTGGACACAAATGTTGCTCGTGGTTATCAGCTGCTCAGAGGATGCAAGCAATTGAAAAATCCAAAGAAGTGTTTCTTAAAACATAATATTGCTGGAGTGATATAGAAGAACTAGTCAGAGGATACTCAACCATAAGGCAATCCAGATCCCAAGTTCATGATAGTATTAAAAACTGCATGGATTTATGCTTGTGCTCCGTTTACAGTATGTACCTTCATGCCATAACTTATGCAAGCATGACGCATGTACATGTATGTATCATGGTTTAGGTAACCGGCAGAGGACGACAAGCCGTGACCGTCGACTTGATTTTCACGACCTTCGATGGCCCGTGACCGTGCCGGAAATATGGCTTGAAACGGCCTGCTTGTTGCTGGACTCTTGGCAGTCAGATACTGATCAACCGCGACCGCCTAGGCGTAATCTGGTCAGCTGACAGTGATTAAATTGGTCAACCGCGGCCACAAAGCTGAAGTCAGTTGTGGAAGTTTTAAACCCCCACACAGGGAAAAACGCGTCGAATCACGTTATGATTTTCAAATGATTTGTCACTTACATTCTGTTACAGAATGTTTACATTCTGTTACAGTCTGTAAACATTCTGTAACAGAATGTAAGTGACAAATCATTTGAAAATCATAAAGTGATTCGACGCGTTTTTTTCCTGTGGGCCCATGCAGGGGTAATCGGACCTAGTAACGTCAGCACCATGCTTGTGCAAGACACCAGACTATATTTACTATTAGAGCAATGGTGGTATAAAGCATTGAACTACAACCTTTCGGACAATATAGCGATTTGAATTAATTGGATGCCGCTATATTACAAGGTCAAAATCTCGTGGAAGGTTCCCACTTTATTTAAATATAAATTTTAATGATGTCACAGAGATGAGTATAATGTAATGGCATTGATATATTGGCTGTAGTAATGACACTCTCCCTATACGACATGCACATTCATCTTTATGCACATCTTTGTGCACATGCATGGACATGTAAATAAATGACGTTTACATTTGAAACGTGACAGCTAGACCGTCGCTACCGATAATTTAAGAGTAGGCTCCACATCGGGGGCTATTAACGTGCTGGTCTCCTGGGCCTCCATTGCCTCTTTGGTGGTCGCGGCCTTGTCGTCCACCCTCCTCCCCAGCACCGTTCGGACCAGGCCCCTGTAGGTGGCTGCAATAGGCTGCTTGACGCTCGGATGTAGCAGCACGACGATCGGGAGCAGCAAACGGACCGTTTGCAGTGAGCAGGTCACTACCGCTACCGCCACGGCTCCATGGTGCTTGTCGTACAGTACGAAGTAGAGAGAAGAGAACAGTCCGAACACGTAGACCACACAGCACGCTAGGGCGTAGATCACTAGCGGCATCAGCTCTTTCAAGACCTCCCAGTGCTTGTGCCTCAGATTCCCGCGCTTTCCCAGCGATCCCGCGATGAACTTGGCGGATATGATCATGATCAGGACGAGGCTTCCCAGGTACATGATGAACACGGGGCCGACCGTGGCTCCGAATTGGAATCCGACGGAGTAGTCGGGCCCCTTGTAGCACCTGTCTTTCACCCAGCACCACACCGTTGTCAGCCCGAAAGTGTCTCCGATGAACGGGATCCAAGCCACGAGCAACGGCAACACGAAGGTAAAGAGTAACCCGGCGATGTCGCACCGCCGCTGGTTCAACAGCATACGGCACGTGACCAGTGCGAACACATTAGAAGATATCCAGAGCGTTGCGAAGGTCGACGAGAAGGTGAAATACTGAACCAGAAATGCAAACGTCACACAGGTGTCGTTCCACCCCGACCCTTGTCTCAACGAAAGGGTGGGAACGGAGCTGGTGTCCACTGGCAACACGGTGATACCGGTCGACAGGGCTGCGAATAGGCTGCTGATCGCCAGGTACAGAGTGAGGCGGTGGATGTAGGACCGATACGCTTTGGACAACAGCACCATGACGATTGTGGTTATGCAACCGAGAGAACCGATGACAGCGAATCCTGACGTGGTCGCCACGTAAATGTTCGCCTGCGTCTCCGTAATCGGGTTATGGCAGTCGGCATCGGGATCACTTGAGTTGCTAGTGTAGTACATTCTATAGCTGTTGCCCCTTGTTCCCAAACTCCCCTACCATGTATGGATTATACTTAACACTCGTGATCATGCAATATTCATCTGCTGTATCAAGTGAATAAATATACATCGGCACCAATAAACTATTCATCCAGTGCACACAGGAGTCGAAATATTGTCAATGCACTGACGGCACGTGCCCAGTTGAGCAGCTAGGGTCCTCCGATGCAATAAGAGACACTGTAATTTCGTCCTCTTGTTGACAGATGGTAAGTACGAGTTGATGCGAATAGTCGATGATAAGCAAAACTATAAACATATTCTTGTGTAATTTCACCAGCTCGATGGACCGTCACCCGTCACGTCATTGCATTGAAGCAGACTTATTGACATATATAGTGAGACGACGATCAGGAAATTAGACTAAGTAATAAATGAGGATATACTATAAGTTGCGAGGGCCTTCCATCACTGGATGACATCATCAACAGGGAGGACTCACATTACACAAGGATGTGGTATATCACTAAGCTTAGTAGGCCAAGGTAGTCAGAAAGACAGGGACACTGTAGTAGAATGTCTACCATACTTCTAAAAGCAATGGTCTTCCACGTGTGCATGGCTTGCTTCTGAGGTAACAATCAACTCCATGCACGCTCCTCCGCGGTGATGGGAACAACGTGTGCTGCATGATGGTCAGCGGGAGTATTGGTTGGGGCCCAAAACGGAGACAAGGCTCCAGGCCACCACATGGGGAGAAAGTGTGGTGAGGGCATCATGACACACTGTGGCTAGCTATATGTGTTAATCATGGTTTGCATTACTGCAAAAATATCGGTGCAGCTGTCGGACGTGCCACAATAGCAATAGGTTCACTCAAGTTACTCCTAGACTTCTGGTTTATTCTATAAACGTCAGACCTGCCAACAGTTGGCCGATGTTGGACCCAGAGTTTCAACTGTGGTCATACTAAAGTTATTCAAATTTATAGTATTACACAAAGTATAGTATGAGATATGGTTCGCGCAAAATATTCATCAAGTACACATCTAATATTCTCCACTTGATTCTCGGAGGCCAACGCAAGTTACCTGGGATGGCGAAAGATGAGAGAGTCTCACAGCTGTCACTTTGGCCTTCTGTCAGGACATTCCAAAACAAACAAAAGTAGTCTATGGACACCGTATACCCTTCTGTGATTCAGTGTGTTTGCTGGTGACCAACGGTTGGGGCAGGGTCAATGATGGTGGTGCTTTGTGGGAGTGGGAGGGAGGTTTGCCGTGCGCTTACATGTATGAGAATCTTTTGTCAGTTAATGCCATTCATAGCTGTGGTATGGAAGCTAGCATTGCACATTACATTGCCACACCTACTGTATACATCGTCATTAATCTACTTCGAACTGTATAATTATATTTATAGCATTAATTTTAATCAATTGTAACTTAAATATTCTCCACTGATAAGTGGCATGTCATCAGTCTTATCTGGCTCCACTGTATTAGTGATGCTGCAAGATCCTGCATTGGGGGCGCAACCTTCACTCTGCCATATGTTCTTTGCAGTATCTTTCTGCAGACGTGAGTGCTTCCTCATCGCTATCAGCTTGCGTCGTATGCTGGGATGCAGGAGAAAGGAAATGGGCAGAAGAAGTCGGATGGCTTGGGCGATGGAGTTGAAAATAGAGATGCTCACGTTTCTGTGTGCATAGGAGACGTACAGAGGAGTGAAGGCTGCCACACCGAAAACGACAGAGTACATCCCAGGATAGATCAATAAAGGCAGCACCTCCTTCAAGGCCGCCTTGTGCGCGTCTCTCACGTGCCCTCGCTTTAGTTCAATCAGGAACCGCACCACCACCACGAAGACCATCACCACACTGATCAGGTACAGTACTAAGATTGGACCAAGAGAGGCTCCTAGTGAATCCCCTCCTCTTGATGAACACCGGATCCAACACCACACCGACGTTTGGCCGAACGAATTGCTCACTATTGGTATCCAAAATACTAAGCAAGGTACCAAGAACATGACGATATAGCCGCCCACTTCACAGCCGCGCTTTCCTATCGTCACATTGAAAACCGAAAGTGCAAATACGTTGATGCAGATCCACAGCGTCGCCAGAGCGGAAGAGAGACTGAAATATTGAATCAGAAATCCAAAAGCGATACACGTGTCGTTCCATCCATGCCTCGGAGAAATCGGGTAGCGTTCCGTATCTATCGGCGCCACGGAGAGGCCCAGTGACACGGAGAAGAATAAGCTGGTGATGGCTAGATAGAGGGTAAGGCGATGGACGTAGGATCGATGGGCCTGGACCACCACGAACAAGACAATGGTAGCCAGACATGCCAGGGACGATACGACTGCAAACACTGCGTCAAGGGCTACATACAGCTGCAACTTTTGCAATGGATCTATGACAGAACAGTTGGTGCCGCCTTCCATCTTCCTCAACTAGTTGACGTGGCACAATAATGCATTAACCAGTACGAGAATTTCGTGGGGGAGGGGCTGGTAAACTTGTGGGTGTGGCTCGGTAACGACGGGGCCGTTATGATTGCACATAAATATACGTGCGTAGGAACATTGGATTGGTAGTGTCGCAACGTTGCCCTTCGCCGTTATGTATATAAGTCCACTGTGCACAGAAGAGGGGAGTGAGGAGGAAAGGAGGAGGAGGAGGACGGTTTAGAGAACTCAGGTGAAGAGATAGATGCAATGAAGGTGGCCCAAAGAAAGTCAGTTTAGAAGGTGCGATTAAAAGTAAAATGAGTTGTGTACAGCGCAGGGTGTATACATAATGCAAGGCCATGCGACATTGCCCCCGTGTGACGGTAAGATCTTTAGAAAAGCGCTGGTATTTGGAATTGCAATACCTTTTCTTGTCTCTTGCATACTCCGAGCTACAGGTACAAGCTGCTTTATTGAAAATATCAGAATTGCATTCATTTAATGTGGGCACGAATGAAATAGGATCTCCTAAATTGATACAGATGTCGCTTCATCCAATTTTCAAAATGCCAAGAAATATACAAACCAGTATAACTTTTTATCCTTGGTGCCCACGGAGAGGTACAGGCGCAAGGTATTAAAAACATCAACAACAACAAAACAAAAAAATGGTGCGTATGTAGGACTGTTTGAATGCACAAATTGAGTAAAAAGTAAGAAAACAAGAAATTATGAATTTATAAATATTACAGACTACATTTAGCATGTTCAAGAATCTATAATTTATAAATTATAAATTCAAAATTGGAAAATATCCATAATCTTACTTTTATTCAATCGGTGCACACAAATAGCCCTACATCTACACCAACCTTATTTGAGCTAAATGTTTAGTACCTTATAAATATGTTTCCAGCGTTCAATTTCTTGTAGTAGGGCTCAAATCGAAGGATGAAAAGATGAGAGGGAGGAAAAAGCGAATGATGAGAGGTAAGGAGAAGGTGAAGAGATGGCACATCCAATGTAGGGGGAATAGGTAGGTGCAATGAAGGTGGCCCAGAGAAAGCCAACCATGGAGAAAATGAGAAAATGAGTTGTACATTTTCTTAATATAATAAACCATCTGCCTAATCTTGATAACCTGGGCTTCATAAGTGAGGTGGTATCAGCTTAATTAAAAGAAAATAGCTCCAATATTGGACATCACTATATTCAGTAAATTATATTCAGTTATACATACTCATTTCAGGGGTACTCATTGAGTGGAGGAAGGAGGAGGGGAAGAAGAGAAGAGAATGATGAGACTCTGGAAGTGCGGGGGAAGACATGGCATTGAAATTAAATAGGTAGATGCAAATGAAGTAGCCAAAAGAAAGACTGTCGTGGAGGGTGAAAGTAAAAGTAGAAACGAGTTGTGCATGGCAGGATGTTGCCAAAGCAAGTTTATGACAGAGGATTTTTAATTTGTGTATAGAATTGCATCTGTCTTATAACATACTTGACTAGGATCAATTTTAATTTGGGACAATTGTGAAGAAAAGTACAACCACACTCTCTGCTATCAATGCAACACAACTGTCAGAAACACACAACCGCTACATTTTTATCAATGGAATGTCCACATCACACCTATACTATATAACAAATACAGCTGCTATTATATTTTCAGTAACAACTGTAAATGTACAATATTTAAATCACTTACTGTACAGTCATGTATACTTGTATCTCTGTACAGATATGTGGGTCACATATGTATAATGCAAGATTGGTTGTAGTTCCAAATCCTCAATGCTGAAAGACTGCATCAGAATCAATGACCCTGAGATCACATCCACAGAAAATTTAAGGTCTGAATAAAGTAAAGTGTAAAAGAGAACTCCCTGTGGTCCAACATCCATGTCTGTAGCATTGTACACACGGAGTGCTCCCACATCTCTTCTGGTGGAGGCCAGGACTGTACCCAGGGGTGTGGTCTCATTCAAAGTAAGAAATAGATAGCTAGGTGTCACGACTGGAGCATACTTGTCCATTTCAATGACACTGGTATTTACTGAAGCATTGCTGGAGAGGCCCTGGGGTGTAGGCTGAGTGGCAGTGGTCACGATGATCACTAAACTTCTAGTGACGCTAAAGTACTTATTGCTGAGCGTAAGGTTATATGTGGCGTTGTTGTCACTGGTTTCTATAGTAGCAGTGGTGACAAGGAATTCATTAATTAGCCTTAACTTGCTGTTACCATGGACAACCTTCAGGGTCCACATAACTGGGAGTACAACATCTATATCCACGTATTGTATTGAACTGCTCTGCGTCCTAACGTTCTGGGAACTGACCGCAGTCACGTTCAGCTGTGTGCTGGATGGTGTGCCGAGGGGGATGTATACTTCAAAGCTTAGAACATCTGCAGGGACAAACTGAGGCTGGCTTCCAGTGGTTACCAAGACAACCAGTGTGGCTGTCCCTGTTCTCGGTGCTGCTGCTGGATCATTATCAGATACCGAGACAGTCAAGGTGTAGTTCCTGATGGGTGGGTTAGAGACTTTCAGGAAAACCTCACCAGTACTCGTGTCCATCAAGAAGACACTCGAGTCTGAGAGGCTATAGGAGAAGTATCCTCTGTTATCCAGGTCAGTGACCTGCACTTGGAAGATAGATGTGAACGGAACCTGATCCTCAAGTATGGATACAACAGCCGATGACACATCTGGAGCAAATCTATTGACTGCTCTGATTACAATGATGAGTTTCGAAAAGGCTGTCCTCACTGCATTGATTCCAGCGATTGGCGCTGTACTAGAGCAGGTCACATTGAATGTGTACAAAGTGGCCACTGAGTATTCCACCAATCCCAGAAGCTTCCCCGTCCCAGTGGAGTTGATGGCAAATAGTGTTGTCTGAGGGTTCATGGTGAAATTCACATTGGTACCATACGGATCTGAGCAGGTGAATGACCCAACACTTTGAGGTAGGGAGTACTCGTCCACTGTAAAGACAACTTCCCCCTGAGGGCTGAGAGTGGGGTTGCGGCTGGTACTGTAGATGACACTTATGTACACAGTGGCTAGTGATGTCTGTAGACTGTTGAACACCGTCTGGTCGGTGGCCGTTACAGTGAGCGTGTAGTTTGGTGCGATCACGTAGTTAAGAAGAGATAGCAAGGAGATGGTTCCGGTGATGGGGTTCACTCCAAATTTCCCTGCGCCGTTTCCTCCTGTGATGGTGTACTGTACCAGTCCACCACTTTGGCTGGAAGCATGAACACTACCAACAATGGCCCCAATTGGCAGTATCTCAGAAATATTGAAATAGTAGTTCTGGGTGTCAAACACGGGTGCGAACACTTCAGTATCAATGATGTGGATGAACAGGTTTGTTGAAGATGTTGTCCGAGAGTTGATTGTGCATGCGATGGAAAGCGTCACGTCAGTCTGCGGCACATTCAGTAGGCTGCCCACCAGATCCACAATTCCATTGCTGTGAATAGCAAAGGTACTGTTAATGTTTCCAGATACAACTGTAAACTGAGCAGAGCTGCTTAGGCCAGAATTAGAGTCATAACATACAAAGAAGGCCACGGAAGCTGGATTCTGGGACCTGAAGAGTGTGATGTTCTGAGGTGAGGAGATGGTGGGAGGCTTTGTGTTGACAGCGACAACCGTCACTTCCACCAGGGATGTGCTGAGATCGCCATTTGCATTTGTGGCATTGACGAGGAAAGAATAGAAACTGGCCTCCTGGCTGTTCAGCACATTTGTGAGGGTGATGTTTCCTGTTGTTTGATTGACAGCAAAAGGCAAAGCAGTAAAAGAGGTATTTAACAAGCTGTACCTAACACCACTACCAGGTGAGGCTACAACAGTCGCCACAATGGAGCCTACTGTGGCATTCTCCAACACACGCACTTGGTAGTCAGTGGAACTGAAGTGGAATGCAGCTACAATTTTAATGGAATTTATAATGGCAACATATCAGTAGTCTACTAGGTTTGGTGAAGAGGTCTTTATGCAAGCCAGGATAAGTGAGAGTAAGGGGAAAGGTTCTTGTGACCCTCCCCACAGCAGCTGGTTCCTTCTGTTGAGAACAAACAGCTGCTGGCTATTACCACTGAAAATAGTGAGGTTTGTACTCCCGCCGTCAGGGTCTATGCACGAATATGTCTGTATTGGATAGCCATAGGGTGCACCAATTGGGATGGTTTGAACAGATAACGTTGGAGTAAGAATGGGAGCATTATCGTTGGCATTGATTACATTGATTATCAGGGTAGTGTAGCTTTCCAAGCCTCCCCCATCTCTTGCAACGATGCTTATATTCCAGGTGGTCTGACTCACATAGTCAAGGCTGCTGGTTATCACAATCCTCCCCGTGCTCAGTTCTACCAGCACCACTGAGGAGTTACCCGGATCTAGAGGTATGTAAGTGACCAGCATCCAGCATCAGAATATGTACTAGGAGGAATCTTACCTGATGATGAATATCATGTGTGGATACTAATTGTTCGCATAACTGAAATGATCTTCCAAATAGGACGAAGCGGTTGGTCTGATGATGATATTCAACTTCTTAAGCAGTTAATTCTCAGGCATAACACCCTCACTGAAGAAGTTGAGGGCCTAAAGAGTTGTGTCGTAACACTGCATAATCTGATACATTACCCTGAGGAAATCAAACGCTTTTCAAGCCCAGACAATTACTGGTGTTATACTTTTGAAAGAGCGGTACATGGTTATGTGGTTAGGTCATCCAATAACCGAAACATGGAGTTGTCATTCTCAAACTCAGAATGCCTAAGAGAATTCCTTAAGTTTCACAGTGGAAATGTACAAAGTTCCATGAAGTTAAATACTTCTTTTTTCCCAGTAAGTTAATTGAATAAAATTATCCATAATGTAAAATGAATTTTCTTAACAGGGATATGTTCATGCAAGTACTATTAGTGAAGCAGTTACCATGGCAAAACATAGAGATGTGGCATATCAATCAATCTTAGTTGGGGGAAAGAAATACACTTCACTATCCACACATGAAGTAACAGAAGTTTTTCGTGTCTTGAAAAGGCAACAACTAAAACATTTTACCCTTGCTGTGATACAAGCTCCCAGCATTTACATGTCCCAGCATGGTTTTGGAGGTACTTTGTATCGTGTTGGTGAACATGTCCTTGTGTCAGATGATGCAGGTGAATTATCTGTAGCTAAGATAGATGCAATCTTAGCCGTTAACATTGAAGAAGAGTATCATTTGCTTCTAAAAGGAGAGGAATATGCTCAATCTGTGACAGAAACTGGTGACTCCAGAATTCACACAAGTAGCGAAAATCCATTTGTTGAGTCCACTTCATCTATGATTTTTTTCCCATGCAAAAGCATTGTTAGGAAAGTGATGCTGTTTCCTGATCCTGATCACCTGCATGATCCATATATGTATGTGGTTATAGATCATCAAAGACCCTTCATACCACTCAACAAAGAGGCTGTAATTGTACCACATTTCCCTGAGGCTGGTGATATGGTGTGTGTTCGTGGCACCATCGGGAATGAAGTATACTTTGCACATATACAGTCAGTTAACAAGAACTCTAACACTTGCCAGGTCTACTTCTATGGAAATGACCCAGGCCATCCAAGCATATCTGCTTCAAAATACAAAAGGCTTAAATTGCAGGAGACAGTACACTGGTCTTCAATCCTAGGAACAGCAAAAGGACAATTTATAGGACACTATTGGGTTGCATAATGTACAAACATGTACCACATATTCTATATAGCTAATGTGGACAACATTATAACAATGCTTTCTGTGCTTGGACTCCATTATAGGAAATACAAGTGCAGATAGTTATTTTTATAACCAAGCATGTACAGTGGAAATAAAGTTATGATACTTATTTGGTTTGTATAAATTCCCGGATGGGAAAAAATTCCCATGTACGGAATATGTAAATATGGGTTGTTCATACTGGGTTTTCGGAAAACCATTCCACTTATGGAAATGCTATCTTTTTCAGATTGGAATTTACATTTCCATCACAGGAAACATTAAAATGGTTTTCCGAAAAACCCAGTACGGATACGAAAAATCCATGTCCGATTTATAAAAACCCATTGAATTACTGTTTCCAGGTTGAGATTAACATATTCCGTAGCTGGGAATTTCTTTCCCATCCGGGAATTTTTTCCCATCCGGGAATTTTTTAATTATTGACGGAATTTGGAATGAAAACCATGGTTGGGAATGGGAATTGACCAAAACCCAAGATAAAACCATGGTTGGGAACGAGAAATTTTTTCCTGTGCTGGGTTGCAGTGGAGCGTGGTGGGGTACCCATGTCAGCACAGATCACTTCAACGCTCAGGTTACTTGAGATTGTACTCATGGTGATGAGAGAGCCATTGGGGAAGATGGCCAGTAAGGAGATGTTGGTGGATATGGAGAAACGCGTTGCTCCGTTCGAACCCGTGTCACTATCTGTGCAGGTGAAGGTGACGATGACCGTATTGGGCACCACAGAGCCATTGGCAACCAGATGTTTTACATCCATTGGCTGCAATACAGGGGAGTTGTCATTTTCGTCCAGTACTGTAATAGTGAGAGTAGTTTCTGACAACAGAGATGGTGATCCGCTGGGGTCACTAGGTGGAATCACGTTCTGTGCATGAACGGTAAGTACATAGGAGAAAGATGGATGATCAGGACCTATAGTCTCAAGTACCTTCACTGTACCTGATCATTTCCCCCCACAATGGAGTAGGTGATGACATTGTAAGGGGCAAGGTCTGCATCAGTAGCACTAACTGTAGCCACTGGTGTTCCAGGGATGGCATATTCTGCTACATATGCGAAGTAAGGTGCTCCAACAAAAATGGGGGCATAATTGTTGTAAGGTATAATGTATATCGTGAGCAACACAGATGAGGTATTCCCATCAAGGTCATGACATATGACGCTCAGAGTGTATGTACGTGTGACCGTTGCATTCAATGTGCCATTTACTGTAACCAGCCCTACCACTGGGTCTATGCTAAAAGGGACTGTTGCAGTGTTAAAGGAGTACTTATTGGGATTAGGGTTTGTCCCATCTCCTGGAGTGGTACAGACCACATTTGTCACAACTGTTGTTACAGGGGAATGTTCAGAGACAGATGCAAAGTACAGAGGCTGAGAGAAGTATGGTGGTGTTCTGTTAATGCTCACCACAGTGAGGATAAGTGTGGCTGTACTGGTCAGGGCCAGACTGTTTGTAGCCGTCACCGTGTACACGTACACACCACTGGTCACTGGCTGATATGCGATGTAGACATGGCCACTGTTAGAGTCCACAATGACAGCACTGCCTGTGCTGTTGAGTGCATAGGAGATGAAGCCTCCAATGCCTGGATTGGGATTAGCAGCACTGACCACACCAATGAGTGTCCCCGCTCCAGTACTGTCAGGAATGCTGAAATCATAAATGAACTTGTTGAACTGAGGTGCAAACAGATTGCCACCTGTCACACCAACAATGACCAGGGCGCTGTTGTTGAGAGGTGGAGATCCCTTATCCTGGCATGTCACTGTCAGTACGTACGAGGGATAGGCCTGAGAGCTGGGAAGGTTCTTTTGAAGTAAGACATAGCCACTCTCTGTGATGTTGAACACATTCCCACATTGCCTCCCGTGACAGAGAGGGATGTTTGCGCATTTATGCCATAGTCTTGGTCCATGCATGTGACCTGCACACCCATGACCACATAGCCAATGTTGGTGCCATTGCTCAGCTGTATCGTGCCACTGTAGACTGACTGGGAGAACTGAGGGGGATGCAGGTTGGCAGCAGTAACCTCAATGTTAACAGTTGTGTTGCCAGTCAGGATTGGGTAGCCTGGGTCAGATAATCCTCCTCCATCTTGCACCTCGACTACCAGCTGGTATGTGTTCCGTATCTGGTAGTTTAAAGATCGGATCAGTATGAGTTGGCCTGACGTAGGGTCTATTGTGAATGTTGCAGGGAAGGTGTCACCTGACAGGATGATGTACCACAGGTTGTTGAAAGGTGGGAGGTCTGCATCCCTGGCCACAGGGGGGCTTCCCACCAGTGCAGGAGGCACGAGACCCTCAGAAATCGAAAAGGTGTAACTGCTCGTGTTGAATTGTGGGGCTTTGCTATTCAAGTGCACCACAATGATTGGTACAGTGGTGTTGGATGACAGGGTTGGAGAAACACCATCTGCACATAGAAGAACGAGGTAATAGATTTGAGTGATGCTATATATTATTGATCCGTTCACTTGCAGTTGTCCCGAGGGGGAAATACTAAAGACTCCTCCCACATTGCCACCAATGATGCTGAACTGTGTGCGGCCATACATGCCACTGTCTGCATCCGTACAGGTAAAGTTGGCAACCACGGTCGATACTGGGCTGTTCTCTGGAACGTAAATGACGCTCTGTGGAGTTGCTATCACTGGTACTTCATCGTTCACGTTGTCCACATACACCAGGACTGTGGCCAGTGCCATTTCTGGAACCAAAGGACCAACCAGTGATGCCTGGATGGTGATGACATAGATTTGTTGCTGCTCATACTCCAACATGCCAATCAACCTAAAGTAACCACTGGAGGGATCGATGGAGAAGGTTGTCTGATAGCTGATAAGGCTATACGTGATGGCGTATCCACCTGGAGAAGTAGCATTCACCTGGAGGATGGTGTAGACTGGCTGCACACTCTCCGGGAGGGTACAATTGTAGGTATGAGGTGGAAGGAATAGGCAGCTGACCGATGGAATGAAGGTGATGTTGCTATTCACCAGGAGTTCCACATCTATGACTGCTGTGTCAGACAGGTTGTAAGGTGCACTGCCTGTGCAGATGGCTCTGAATGTGAGATGGCCACTGGAGCTAGAGAGTGTGGCCCCAATAGTGATGACTCCACTATTGGGATCCACATTAAAGTAACGTGAACTGGACAGGGAGGGGTCTAATGAGTAGCGAATGGGTGCAGTGTTGCCCAACACAGGGTCAGTACAGTGTACAGTCAGAACAGTAGAAGGGTTTGTGATGTTCAGAGCGGTATAGTAAAGACTCTGTGTGAGCTGTCTTTTGCTGTCGGGATTGAAGCGACGCTGTAATGCTTCTATACGCACGTACCATAGTCCGCTTTAACGTCGTCTGGCAGCCTTCTGAAAGCCGTTTGAGCTTTCCCCGTTAGGCGCACCCGGAGCCATTTCAGCCTGTCTTCTCCACTGACCCATTTGTTAACGGCGGCTACACTTTCGAAATGGTCCATCCATTCCGACCAAGTAGCGGTTTCGCCATTCCGCTAGGCCGACTACGCCAATGTAGCAGCGGCCAAAGGATATATAGTAACACGTGTACAGACTGACTAAGAACACAAAAAGAACGTATTTATATATACAAGTACGCACACGATGTCACATGCAAATGTTCTGGCAAGTTCGAGCCCATCCGGCGCATGCGTGCACATGCGCAAATAGATATTTGCATTACACCAGTAAGACTGCAACACACTTTGGATTGTAAAGTGCGTGTGTGTGTGTGTGGGGGGGGGGGGGGGGGGGGCAGGTTATTCAGAAGCATAATAAATTTAGGGACTACATATTGACACAAGTAGTGACTAGTGAGAGAACTCGTTGTGAGAGAGACATGCAGATGTGCAAACAGGTTATTCAAGCTTACGAGTTGACCGGCTAGGTGTGCGTGGTGTTTGCCAACCACTACTGCATGGAAAAGGTTGCTGTTCATCTAGTGCATGCTCTTTTACGTAGCAAGCGAACTGTACTTAATCTGGAATGCAAGAAAGCAAATTTGCACGAGCAGTGAAGCCAAACATCTATACATGGTTTCAGTCTGGAAATCAGGTGACTGGCATTTGAATGCCAGTCATCTGTTAGCTGCCCAGATTAAAATTGTTCAGGGTTTACATGCTGATATGATTGCTAAACGGACATTACTTTGATTCAACTAATTTAATTTTCCTATGATCCAATATCTTCGGTTATGGAATTCATAGATCAGTAGTTGTGAAGTTGCTTCCGGCTACTTTACTATTTCTATGTACACGTATAGCTAGCTATTAATAGTACACAAAACTATTTAAGGTGCAGCCCACAGCCACAAGTTTGTGTGCAAAACTACACTGACAACTTATCTTATGTACATAATCAATTGCCTCCGCTGCGGTTCAAGAGATGAATCACTAACTGCCTTGCAATAACAGACTAGCTGAGATGATATATTTGCTAACACTAGTTGTCAGAATACTTCAGCTGTAACACATTAACAGGTCATTGCAAGTTATCAGCCTTCCTATATCAATATAACACTTTAGCATAATATACTCGTAGACCTTCACTTTGATGTAGCAGAGATTGGATGATAAGCAGTTTCAAGTTCTATCCCTGCATCCATGGTTGTGGTGTTGCCAATAGCAGTGTGGTAACTCTCTTCTTCTTGCCACATGGCAACCCCTGTAGGGTCTATCTTGCGTGGTGTGTGCACTACGGCACATAGCCTTTGTCGAATGCTGGGATGCAGAAGGAATGAAATGGGCAGCAGAATTCGGATGGCTTGAATGACGGCTCTGAAAATAGAGATGCTCGTACTTAAATACACATACGAGACGTACAGTGGAGTGAAGGCTGCCACACCGAAAACGACAGAGCACATTTCAGGATAGATCAATAAAGGCAGCACCTCCTTCAAGGCCGCCTTGTGCGCGTCTCTCACGTGCCCTCGCTTTAGTTCAATCAGGAACCGCACCACCACCACGAAGACCATCACCACACTGATCAGGTACAGTACTAAGATTGGACCAAGAGTGGCTCCTAGTGAATCCCCTCCTCTTGATGAACACCGGATCCAACACCACACCGACGTTTGTCCGAACGAGTTGCTCACTACTGGTATCCAAAATACTAAGAAAGGTAATAAGAACATGATCAGATAGCCGCCCACTTCACAGCCACGCTTTCCTATCTTTACATTGAAAACCGAAAGTGCGAATATGTTGGCGCAGATCCACAGTGTCGCTAGGGTTGACGAGTAGCCGAAGTATTGCGTCAGAAATCCAAAAGCGATACATCCATCCAGGCCTCGGAGAAATCGGGTAGCGTCCCGTATCTATCGGCGTCACGGAGAGGCCCAGTGACACGGAGAAGAAGAACAAGACGATAGTAACGAGACATGCCAGGGACGATATGACAGCAAACACAGCTTCGATCGCTACGTAGAGCTTCAGCCTTTGCAATGGGTCTAGATCCGTACAGTTTATACTGCCTCGCTCCATCGACCACACCTAAGTTGACTAACCTGTTACTTCAATTAATTTTTTTTTAATACACGGATATATTTAAATGTTCTGCTATGCAAGTCTGCCTGGTTCCATCATAGATAGTACTACATGTATCTGTGGTCCCATGTACAAGAAGCTCGCGACATTCTCTGCTATCAATGTACAAGTATATGCAAGTATATGCAACAACGTTCATTAACATTATTGCTGATCTATGCAGTTCCGGCGGCATAACCAATCAATATTCTATAAAGCTGCTCTATTACTCTGGACACATCCAATACATCGAGAGAACATGTATGCATTTTAAGTCGAAAATATTTTCCGATTACATCAATGGATAGAGAAAAATCGGACGATATTTATTTTGTAGTATTTGTACTGAAAGGAAATGTGTTAAAAATTATCAAAGAAATAGTTCTTTGCGTTTCATAATGCAGTAATGTTATGAACTAGTAAACTAATGTATTCAGATAGGTCCTCGGACTCCTGCATCGCAGATGGCAGGCGTCTCCATTCGCGGAAATGCAGAGGTGGCAATTGAGCTTTATAGCCGCACCTCAGCCTGTCTTTGATCAGCCAACACACGTTCAACCCTGGCCCGCTTCTACTACCGGTACCCTGAAAGGGACAATGAACTGTACTCGTATAAAATGTGTACATGTCATTAAGTAATCTAGAGTAGCATACCCTCCGCAAATAAGCGTAGGCTCTGCTACGCCGGACCAGCGTGTAAGTGTGTCTGATTTCTGTTGTGTCGTACGCAATGAAGCGATCAGCAGGGCGAGTAAGCGCTCGATCCAAAGGTGTGGATAGGGTGGACCTCAGGTTCTTTTTCTGTGGTAAAGTACTAATGCAAACGCTGTCATTTTATAGGCCAACTGTTGGCCACATTGTCACTGGGGCTTCGATGGCTTTGTGTTTAGCTGTGATCCAGTTAGCATCACCATTGAGCGGCAGGAACACTACAGCAGCTATAGAGGAACAACCGTCAACCTTTCCTGCTCCTTCTGACACAATTGTCCGCGTTGCTTTGTCCAAGCCCGAGTCCTTTAGAAGGCTCGCTCTATATCAACTTGTTTACCGAGTGCAAGCGAAAACTGAATCAGAGTTAGCTCATCATTATCCACGAAGACTTCTATTAATAAATCCTTTTTCCGAATAGTGCACTGTTCAATTCAGACGGTCGTGTAGGTGTGTCATTTGGATAGTGTCTTTTAATATGCGTTTTATTAATTTTCTCAGTCAAGTTGTCGATGATTAATAACTGCCTGCCACGTAGAATTATTGAAATCACAAGTTAAAGAAGACCACAATAATTGCAAATACGATATTCACCCCACACAGTTTAATCAGTAAAATCTGACATCCTGGGCGCTTAATGATCCATTTTAGCTTCCCTGGATGGGGATGGAAAGGGAACATAATTGACAGAGGTGATACATATGGCTGACATACTGTTTGAAGGAGGTGAGCTCTATTGCACGGGTGTCATGACTGTCGATATATTCATACACTGTGCTCTCTTGTGATATCTTCTTGTTGGATACAATGTATGCATCATTTGGATACACAGTGACCGTTGCTTCTCCATCTTCAAGTGGGGGAGGGCTATCAGGTGATGCAAAATGGTTTGTGGGCAGCGTGTAAATGATCAAGAAAATGTGTGTGCAGAAAAATAACACACAATATCAAAGAGCTATTTAGCCTTTAGTGAATCCTTACCTGTGAGCAGAGGCATGTACTGGAATACTTGTAGCAGCTCCTGGAGCTTTGTGTGTCTTCACCCTTCTCCATATCAATATTAAAATTATTAAGATTGGAACGCCCACCACAAGCACAGCAGCTGCAATGATCCCAGCAACAATGTATATCATAGTTTGCTGAGCTTGGGTGGTGCTTGTAGGGAGGGAGGATGTGGCTAGTGATGGTGCAGATGTTAATGTTAGGGATGGTGTGGGTATTAGGGAGGGTGATTCTGAGGTTATAGAATATGTCAAATGCTCAGTGGTCACTAGGTTTGGATATGATGCAGTTGCAGTAAAAAATGTGATACCAGTTTGTGTGCTATCACTGTGATTTAAAAAGTCTGAGAAAACAGGTGGTATGTGAGCAGTGAAAGTGATGAAGATGATGATAGGATAGCTGTTGCTCAGTGGTGGAGATCCTCTGTCTGATACCAGCACAGTGAGGTTGAGGACACTGTGGCTAATGGAATCAAGTGGGCTACTGATGTAAATTGCTCCAGTGTCATTGTTGATTCCTAGCACTCCATAATTCATGGAAAGCGAAAACACCATTATTCCATTTATTCCAGGATCAGTATCTGAACAACTCAGCTGTAACACAGTGCTACCAACAGTTGTTGTGTTCAGAATTGCTGGGTTGAATATGGACATGCACTGGGGACGATATTTTTTGACAGCTCTGACATAGATGGTTAGCAAAGCTGAGCTGTTCCTTGCTGGATACACGCTCCGTATGGCAACAACAGTCATGGTGTAGACAGGAACTGTATCATGGTCCAAATGTGCTGCCACTCTGACTACTCCAGTATTGGTATCAACGGTGAAGACATTTGGGACACTCTCATGAATGAAATAATATGTTGATGGATATTGGAAACTAGCATTGATGGTAATCACTGTGTCATTGATATTGGCATTTTCATTGACAAAGGCAATGAAGCCACTTGTGAAATTCCTAAGTGCATTATCCTGATACACATTGAAGTATGCCAGTGTTACATTTGACTTTATTGGAACACCATGGTCACTGCACTGAATAGTTAATTGGTATGGATAAGATGCTATGTTCTGAGGCGGGATCAGGAGATTAACCACCTCAACAACATCAGTCACTTGGTTGATTTGAAATGCTCCATGAATGTTACCACCAGGAATGGAATAGCTTATCTGTCCATTTGTTCCATTGTCAGCATCTGTGCATTGGAATGTGGCTACTGATGTCCCTATGGGTGACAGCTCATTGATATCAAAGCTTCTCTCTCCTGGTGTAAAGACCGGACTATTGAGGTTACCTGGTTGGGAGCACCATATGAACTGCAACTGTATCATTGAACAATCCATCAGTGACTGTTGCATTCAGAACAATCTCAGAGTATGGATAGTCAAAAAGAGAGCTTATTGTTAGTATTGTACCATTCAGGCTGTCAATGATGAAGTATGGATTGCTCTGTAAGCTATAAACCAAAGTAGTACTCCATATGACTTCATCAGTAGCCATGATCTGACCAATGATGTATAGAGGAGGTGTTGTCCTGGAAACATTGAAAACATAGCTGTCACTGGAGAATGCTAATGGATTGTAATTTGGAGGAGGACTGATGGTGACATATACAGTTGATGTGTTAGTTAACCCTCCAGTGTCCCTGCACAACAGCACAACAGTATATCCTCTGGCTCTTCTGTAGTCCATGCTTATACTGGTAGTGAGAACTCCCGTTGATGGATTCAATGAGAACACACCTGGAGTAGTGTTGAGAAACACCACACCTTGTAAAGCACCCACACCTATATCTTGATCAGTGCAGATTGAAGGTATCACCTGGCCTGGAGGGGTACTGTCATTGTATGTTACAGAGTACACCTTCTGAGAGAACATGGGGTAGTGGTCATTCTGGCGTAAGATGGTAACATATATGTTGAAGTCACTACTACAGACATGTGGGTCGCATGCATTAATTACAATATTGACGAATGTTGTAGCACCAATATAGTCCACAATAAGAGACTGTTGCACAGTTAATGTCACAAAGGTCCCATCCACAGAGAAGCGAGGGTCTGAATAAAGTGAAGTGTAAAAGAGAACCCCCTGTGGTCCAGCATTCCTGTCTGTAGCATTGTACACACTCAGTGCTCCCACATCTCTTCTGGTGGAGGCCAGGACTGTACCCAGGGGTATGTTCTCATTCAAAGTAAGAAATACATATGAAGGTGTAATGACTGGTTTATACTTGTCCACTTCAATCACACTGATGGTTACTGAAGCATTGTTGGAGAGGCTTGGTGATAGGTTGTCATAACACCACACTGAAAAGCTGTATGAATGAGGTTGTGTGGCATAAACAAGATCCTGTGTCACTGAAAAGCTACCAGTGGTGGAGTTCAACACAAAGGGAAAGTATCCATTGACTTGACCAATGGTGTAAGTCATGCCAACAGAACTGTTGAAATGATTGATGCACCTGACAGTTAAGAATCCATCAGGAGGTCTTGGTGATGGAGCCACGCCCACCACAGTTATTGCAGTAGTCTCCTGTACTTGAACACTGTAGCTTGGTGATGTAAAGGTTGGGAGTTGGGCCTGACTTTCTGTGTATGATTAAATAGATATCATACACTTGGATTGCGAATTTGAAAATATTAATGAGTGGCATTTTTATATAATAAACAGATAAAAAACAAAACCCTATGGTCACATTAACCTAAAGCTACCCTACACTGTATGTAGCATGGTCCTTGTATTTGATCTGACCAGAGTCCTGTTCATTTCTGGTATAAATGCTGGACAATGCTTGTGACTTTGGCACTGGTAGAGCCAGTAGTGCAGACAGAGGCAATGTATGCTGTATCAAAGTGGTAGGAAACCTAATGCTCAGCTCACCATGTCAAAGACTTAGTTGAGCTTGTTCTTTGGATTTGTGTAACATCTCAATTAAGAGACACTCTGCTAGACAGTTTTTAAAATCCTGGTCAAACAAAACTAGTTCATCTGTTGAAGATGGGGTGAACCTGCATCTAGAAGCAGAGAACTGAATGAAGTGGGTAACGGTATTCCAGCAGCATCTCTGAGATGCTGTAGTCTTATCCTAGATGGACTGCTGCAGTCAACTTGGGAAAAGAACAAAGGATACCGATGATGTCGAAATTGGATGGGAAAAATAGGACTCGAAGTAGTAGCAGCTGGAGATGGAGATACTACTGGAGGAGGGCTCTTGGGAGTGCTTTTTAACTCAACAAGTCACAAAGCAACCCTGCTTTCTACTTTTTTGATATTACCTGGATAGTCGTGCTGTGTGAATCCATCAGTCTCTTATCAGTATGGATTAAAAGTACAGACACCCCACTAACCGTGTAATGAAAAGTATTAATGCCATCTCTGTAATGAGTCTACTTTAACTCAACAAGTCACAAAGCAACCCTGCTTTCTACTTTTTTGATATTACCTGGATAGTCGTGCTGTGTGAATCCATCAGTCTCTTATCAGTATGGATTAAAAGTACAGACACCCCACTAACCGTGTAATGAAAAGTATTAATGCCATCTCTGTAATGAGTCTACACACACTCGTAATATTAGTACACACCACAAAATCCAATCAATCACGAGACATGCGCCTCATACCGATATATTTAATAGTCACGTGATAATAACCACACTACACCTCCCCTCCTAGAATCGAAGTGGAGGTCTGATAACTGTTCCAGTTCTAGTGCGTGTCATGATAGGGCTCCTGGGTGGTGCCTGTGGTACAGGTTCTGTCTCGTCAGGTTCAGAAGGCTGGTCCTCAGTTGAGGCCTCCTCAGCATCCTCGAGTGAAGGGATTTCTGTGAGGTGAGATCTGTTCCTTCTCAACTGACCTGCAGGGGTTTGCACTAAATATGATCTCGGTGTGGAGGCGGGTGCTGTGACAGTGCCTGGTATCTTGTCCCCATCTTTTGATACCCATACCTCTGTACCATCCTCCAATGGTGTTTTTGAACGTGTCTGGTGCCGCTGGTCGTAATAGATTTTCTGCTTCTCTTTCAGACACCTGTTTTTCACCTTGAACTCCTTTAGGTAGGGCCATCCTGGAATAAGGACTGTGGTTGTCTGTGGGATTGTGCTTCGAAGTTTTCTCCCCATCAACAGTTCCGATGGAGAGAGATTACACCAAGGCATTGGGGTGGCATTGTAGCTCAGGACTGCTAAAAAGGGATCTTCGGATCGTCCAAGAAGTCGTTTAGCTGTTTGAACTGCACGTTCTGCCTCTCCGTTGCTTTGGGGATAATGAGGACTGCTAGTCACATGCACGAACCCATACGCCTGGCTAAATTGTTTCATCTCATGTGACTGGTATTGTGGGCCATTATCACTTATCAACAACTCTGGAATTCCATGTCTAGAAAATACAGCCTTCATAATGCTGATAATTGCTGATGTAGTTGTTGCTGTTAATTTGATTACTTCTAGGAATCTGGAGAAATAATCTACCAAGACGATGTAGGAGTGTCCTTTGAACTCAAAAAGATCTGACCCGACCTTTTGCCAGGGATAGTCCGGAGGTTGGGATACAATCATGGGCTCTTTATGAGTAGTTGTGGTTCTAGCACAGATACGACAGTGTTTCACTAAGGACTCAATTTCTTTAGAAACACCAGGCCACCAAACAGACTGCTGCACCCTTAGTTTACATCTTTGAATTCCAAGGTGTCCACTATGAATTTTGTCAAGTGTTTCTCTACGGCAAGCCCTTGGAACAACGATGCGACTCCCAAATAGTAACAGACCATCTTGTATTGTCAACAATCCTCTGTGTACCCAGTACGGCTTGGTACCATCCGATATGCAGTGTTTCTCAGGCCAGCCAAACCGGCAATACTTCATAATTTGTACACACTCTGGATCCGAGGCTTGAAACACACGATAGGTCTGCAGCTTGCCTTCTGTTGCTGGTAAGCATTTGGTCACATTTGACACAAACCCTTCTACCTCATCTTGAAGTGCATTCGAGTCAGCATCTGGTAATGTCGTTGGTGCACGTGAGAGAGTGTCTGCAGTATACAAGAGTTTCCCTGGAACGTGGACAATGCTGTAGTCGAAACGCATCAGACGAAGCCGAAAATGAAGAACTCGAGGTGGGAGGTTGTCAAGATGTGTTGAACTCAAGAGTGGCACTAGGGGTTTATGGTCCGTCTCAATGCAAAACCGTTTCCCAACTAAGTAATCTCTAAATCTTTCACATGCCCATGTGGTCGCAAGTGCTTCTTTCTCAATCTGTGCGTATCTCACTTCGGTTGATGACATAGAACGAGAAGCAAACGCTACTGGCTTCCATGCATTGGCTTCCATCTGTAGAAGGACGGCTCCGAGACCATGCGAAGAGGCATCCGCTGACACTTTGGTCTCATTTGCAGGATTGTAAAACGCAAGTACAGCTGGTTTGGTCAGTTCTGTTTTGATATTTGTAAACGATTCAACTTGGTCAGGTCCCCAACACCAGCCCCGTTTTGTACTAAGTAGCTCTCGTAATGGTTGGCTCAACTCTGCCAGATTTGGTGTAAACTTCCCAAGTTGAGTCACCATTCCCATGAAACGTCTTAGATCAGAGATGTTTTTTGGTGGAGGCATATCTTTGATGGCTGCAATCTTCTCAGGATCAGGCGAAACACCAGAACTGTCAATAACATGGCCCAGAAAGGTAATTGTACGTTTGGAGAACAAACATTTCTCCTTGTTCAACGTTAGACCGGCAGATTGTATACGACTAAGTGTTGTAAGTAGCCTCTTGTCATGTTCTTCTTGGGATTTCCCAAACACCAGAGTATCATCCATCTGACAAACTATGCCGTCCAAGCCACTTAGTACCTTGTTCATGACCTTCTGAAAGTGTTCGGGGGCGCTTGCAATGCCGAATGGGAGTTTATTGAAGCAATACCGCCCAAATGGTGTAATGAACGTTGTTAGGAGTCGTGACTCCTCGCTCAGTGGTATTTGCCAAAATCCACTATTGGCATCAAGTTTGGAAAACACCTGTGCTCCAGAGAGTGAAGCCAAAGTAACATCCACCTTTGGAAGAGGGTGAACTTCGCGCAGGACACACTCATTCAGTGGTCTGAGATCTACACAGATCCTTAGACTACCCGTTTTTTTAGGCACAGCAACCATGGCAGCACACCATTCCGTAGGCACGTCGACTTGAGAGATAACACCAGAAGATTCCATTTTGGTAAGCTCCAACTTAACTTTCTCAAAATAGGGAATAGGGATGTTTCTGGCTGTGTAGACGCAATGGGGAGTTGCATTTGGTTTCAACTTAATGTGATATGGGTCATCATAAATACCAAGACCACGGAAGAGGTTTGGGAACTGTCGGTAGATGTTTGTGCTATAGTCGTCAATACTGTTAATTCTGGACAGTAGTTGCAGGGACTGGATTGCAGGAAGCCCTAGCAGGTTCCCCTTCAGTCCTTTTATCACGTACACTGGTTGATGGCAAACACGACCAGAGTATTTGAGCTCCATTTGGAGAACTCCTAGAATATGTAGGGGTTCTGCGGAAGGTCCGTACAATGTTTTAGCGCATTTCCTCAGGAGTTGTGTTTTCCCCAAAGACTCATACGTTGTTTCTGAAATTGCTGTGACTTCTGCTCCAGTATCAATCTTGAATCTCAGAAGTTTGCCATGTGAGGCGACATCAACTGTCCACGTACTTGTTCCTTTATTACCCAGAGTCCCAAGGAATACTGGATCAGCTGATTGCACATCTTCTTCGAAGCCAGGGACTGATAGGGCCAGCACTTCTTTGGAGCGACAATGAGCACTGAAGTGCCCTTGTTTGCCACAAGAGTGGCAAGCTACACGTCTAGCAGGACAGTTTTCTCGAGTATGAGGACCACGACCACAGTTTCCGCACCTGGTTCTGCCTATATTGGGCAGATTCACTGTACTGTGTGTATTTGGGCCTCTTACTTGTTCTCTCCGCTGCTGTCCAACCACGTCTACATCAGTTGTTCCCGGTACTTTCAGGTCACTTCTTAATGACTGCTGTTGTTCTTTAACAGCTTCTTTCTGTCGTGCTGCCCTCTTTGCCTTTTCCAAGGTAAGTTCAGGATCTAGCTGCAGGCGTTCGGAGAGTGCACAGTCAAGTAGCCCCACCACCAGTCGGTCGCGTATCATTTCGTCCTTCATTGCCCCGTATTCACAATTCTCGGCGAGGCTGTAAAGGTCAGAGATGTACTGTTCTACAGACTCTCCGTCTCTTTGCGCCCGCCGGTTAAAGCGCGCTCTTTCAAAAATGATGTTCTTTCGAACTTAGAAAAAGTCGTTAAATTTTTTTAACACGGCAACGTAACTTCCCCTTTCTTCAACTGTTGCGTTCATAGAAGAAAGAACATTCTCTGCCTCTTCCCCGAGGCAGTACAGGAGGGTGCAGACTTGCCTTTCCCCGGACTCCCCCGACAGTCCAGAAGCCACGCGAAACTGCTCAAAACGACGTCTCCATTTCTCCCACTCGTCCGGGGTCTTGAAATCAAACGGCTCAGGCGGTTCTAGGCGAATGTTGGCCATCTCTGTCCGCCGCTGCCACCATGTAATGAGTCTACACACACTCGTAATATTAGTACACACCACAAAATCCAATCAATCACGAGACATGCGCCTCATACCGATATATTTAATAGTCACGTGATAATAACCACACTACAATCTCAATTGTGTTAATTATTTCATATAGCGCGTTCATTAAAGCAAGTGACATACTTTTTTGATAGGGAGTCAAATCTCTTCCTCATTAATGAGCTTCACTTTCATTAATTTAACAGACAAGCACATTTGGTTTCACTAAGTGACAGGTAGCCTACTGTATGTATGGCTATGGCACTGCTCAAGTGTAGATGAAGAAACTCACAAATACACACTTATTGCATCGTTTTCCTCACAATATATGACCACTTTATTGATCTCTTTCTTCTCTCCCTCTCTCATTCCTCTCTTCTATCCTCCCTTTTCCTCCTCTCTCATCTCTCCTCTTCTCTCTTTACTTTCTCCTAGCTCTTCCCTCTCTCTTTCTCTCGATCTCCACAATCTGCTCTCAATATTTAAAGGTAGTGTATCCAGTACCAGAAACCCCCCCCCCCCTCCCACCCACCACCATGTGAATATACCATGACAGTATTTAGTATTTCAGTAGCATTCCATGAATCTTTTCATAGCATTCATCATGCATGCCTCATTTTATTATGGTATATGTTACTTACATCAAGTTTGTTTGTTTATTACTCTATCCTATTTTCCAGTACCCTAATTCTTCGATAAAATGACGGACATCTTAGGATGCCTAAGTGCAATAAGCTAACAAACTGGACTCACACAATAGAATTCATACTTTAATGGGCTAATTAACTTCGCCGAAACGGTCCATAAATCATTGCCGAGTTTTTCTTAGCATGCGCCAAACCATTGGAGTGGATCGCGGAATGGGTACGAAAACCTTGTATGTTTCCACATGCAGCATATCATCGACAGCAATGACACAAACAACAACAATAGTTAGTTACATCATATTGGTTGGTTTAACCGTGGCTGCGATTCTGATTTCTCCTAGCGCCCAATATATATGATCCAGCTGTTGTGTATAATGACGCTATATAGTTAAACCAGCTATAGAATCCATTTGTTTACAGCCATCTCCATGCAGTTACTGTACGTACGTCACTATATCCTGTTCTGTAGGCACTACAGAGCTATAAGATACCAGACATAGTGTGCATGCACAGATCCATTCTTTTGCTTTCGAGTTTATATAGTCCATGCCGGCGTACATGTATCTACTCACCGCAGGCTGTGAACAGCAAGGAGCGTCATATTCTGCATTAGGAGAACGGAGGCTGGATTCTTAGCCGACATAACAATGAAATAGGTTGTCATGGAGAGCGACTCGAAACGTCGATTTTATTCATAGCAGAGTGTATCTTGCACTAGTATTCGAATGATGAGAGAATTTAATCACATCGAGAAAATTAGTCACTGTAGATGTACTAGGGTCGCAATTCAGTGAACACTAATATCGGGCTCTATTCGGTGCATGGATTGCTGGGCAGTAAAAACTTTGCTGGATAGAATGTATACACAGTGACAGTTATATCACGTCCCAGTATTGTAAGCCTGCGTTTGGCAGCTGTATACTATTATTTAATAACGACCACCACGAAGATCATCACCACACTGATCAGGTACAGTGCTAAGATTGGACCAAGAGTGGCTGCTACTGAGTCGACTCCTCTTAAAGAACACCTGATCCAACACCACACCGACGTTTGTCCGAACGAATTGCTCAAGAAAAGTACCAGCAGAGCAGCCAAAGGCCAGCTGGCCTGACAGGCCGGAGACCAGACCCCTGGCCTGTCAGGACAGACCATGCCCTCTCGATGAACCAATACACCATGCATTGTGCTTTAGGAGAAATAATGCCTCCAGCCAATGGGAAATAGGCTCCATCGCTGATGCTCCTGGATCAACTTGGTTCTTGAAAACACTCTCTGTGAAGGGGCGGATGATGCAGGAATACAGATACTCTCGAGCAGCTTTGCGGTGCATCTTCCACCATTCCAAAGGATCTAAAGTGGCCATGACATCTACTGATCTGATCACTGGGAGTCGAAGCCATGCATCATATATTCCTCCTTAACTGTGTTGTGAAGACTGCTACACACACATTTGTTGTTCATCATTGACCTGATTCATCTTCATAATCTTCTAGAAAATCGCAATCCTCAAATTATCTGTGTTTGGTGAGCTTTGGCACATTGGATTCATTATATGAAGGAACCCCTGCTACAGCAAACATCTCCATCAGCAGTTGTTGTCTGATGGTGCACTGTTGTGGAGATGTCAGCTGTGATGTGAATCCACACTGCTGCCATCCCAAGAAGATAATTGCCTTTGCCATCCCAACGCCTGTTTAAGTCTGCCAGGACAAAGTCTCACATACATCACGCAGCCTTGGGAAGGTCAGCCCAGGTCTTGCCTAAGCCCATGATTGTGGTAGTTTTGGCCTGTTGCTCACTGAAATACAAGATCAGCTGTGACAACTTTCTGGACAAACTGCCAAGTGTGGGGTATGTTTCATCTTGAAGATAATCTGTGACAACTTGAAATGGCTTCATGAAGTGACACAGCAGCTGAGCAGCTGACCAAGATCTTCGATCAATTTACGAAGGGGGACTGCAAGAAATACACGTCGAATTCCATCTTGTTACTACATCTTTAATGAACTTGAGGGTGTGGTCATGTGGAGTTGGATGAAATGAGGAAATTTTAGCGCAGCAACAGGAGCAATCTCTATCTCATTGACTAGGTGCTCACCACAGGCATCATCATGTTGCTCAATCTCCACCATTTGGTTCACCAGACTGAGTACTTCTGTCAGCAAAGTGGAGCAATGGATTTTATTTTTTTGGAAAGTTTCAATCAATTCACGAGTTGCATTTGTTGGTATGGTTAGCCTTTGGTGGATCAATTTATGACAATTGGAGGGTATGCATGACAAGCACATTGCACCTGTTCTTCACATATCCCACTCTCCAACAAGTCTTCCACAACAGCCAAAAAGTTTGCACCATTGTCTGTGGCAATTGCATCCAGCCTATCATCTAATGTGTACTTGATCCCCAATTCCTGTACTAGTGCTGCAATCTCCTCTGCAGTATGTGAAACATTACTGATACTCACAGCTAAGACAGCTGACAGCAGTTCCCAATCTGAACTAATCCAGTGGCCTGATGGCTACATATGAATCACCTGCTGGTATCTTTGCTGCATCAGTTGTAAGCGAAACAGAGTTGGATTGCTTCAACACGTCCTTCAACTTCATTATGCAATGTCCTCATACAACCACTCTATATTTTTGGTAACCTTCGTCCTGCCAGGCATCTTGAAGGAACCTCTTGAGATGCGTGCAACAAATTCACCGAGGGATGGACTGTGAGCAAGAACTTGGGGGAGCGGTGCAAATACGTTGATGCGGATCCACAGCGTCGCCAGCGCAGACTGAAACTATTGAATCAGAAAACGAAAAGCAATACACGTGTCGTTCCATGCATAGTGCCTCGGAAAAGATTCGGTAGCTTGAGAGGTCAAGTGGCTCTGCAATGTACCTGTTAGTTTAGAAAAAACCGGTTGTAAGAGGTTATAAAAAACGGTCGGTTAAGGAGATATGTTTAAAAAATAACCAGTCGGTTGAGGTTGTTCGTTTTAAATAAAAACAGCCGGTTATTTCCTGTTTAACAATTAATTGGTCGATTATTGATGCATGATCAATGGGACCAAAAGCACAACCTCGGGCTTTGCCACATGGCAAAAAAGATGGTCCACGGCGTACCCCTAAGCATGTCGCGGATCCCCCCGCGTACAAAGACATCTACCTCGCAGTGGAGTATATGATTGCCGAGCGAATGTCAAAAAAGCACAAAGAATGGCTCGTGCGATGGAAAGGGTTTAGCCATGAGGATGATACTTGGGAGCCGCTTGAACATTTAAGCGGTTGTAAGCAGTACATAGCTCGTTTTGAGGAAGAGCTTGACCACCAGCCTTCTCTCCGTTGTTCGCTCTCGTCCGCATTTTATTTTCTCGTGCCCAGCATTATTGCTAGATATGTAAGACGCGCGTGACGCCACTTGAAACTCCTCTATACAATATCAACCGGTCGGTTGTGGTTGCTTAAAATTTTAACAACCGGTTGAAGCGGTTATTTAGCTGAATAAGAACTGGTTGAGGCTCACGTGCATGGCTAATCAGTCGTTCTCCCACTAGATGTCATCACCACTGAATTTCGAGACGGTCTGGCAATCCGCTATATGTGTTATCCGAAGGTCTACCAACAAGATGGATGGATGTGGAATACCAGTAAGACTGCAACACACTTTGGATTGTAAAGTGGGGGTGGGGGTTGGGGGTGGGGGGGGGGGGGGGGGGGGGGTGCAGGTTATTCAGAAGCATAAGCATAATAAATTTAGGGACTACATATTGACACAAGTAGTGACTAGTGATGTGAGAGAGACATGCAGACGTGCAAACAGGTTACCCAAGCTTACGAGTTGACCGGCTAGGTGTGCGTGGTGTTTGCCAACTACTACTGCATGGAGGGACTGTTTGTTATTACAAAAAGGTTGCTGTTCATCTAGTGCATGCCCTTTTTCGTAGCAAGCGAACAGCACACTGTGTACTTAATCTGGAGTGCGAGAAAGCAAATTTGCACGCAGCAGTGAAGCCAAACGTCTATACTTTATGGTCTGTCAAACGCGGGATAGTCCTAGGTCTAATGGTTTCATGATCAGTCTGGAGATCAGGTGACTGGCATTTGAATGCCTGTCATCTGTTAGCTGTCCAGATTACAATTGTTCAGGGTTTTCATGTTGATATGATTGCTAAACGGACAGTACTTTTGATTCAACTAATTTAATTTTCCTATGACCCAATATCTTCGGTTATGGAATTCATAGATCAGTAGTTGTGAAGTTACTTCCGGCTACTTTACTATTTCTATGTACACGTATAGCTAGCTATTAATAGTACACAAAACTATTTAAGGTGCAGCCCACAGCCACAAGTTTGTGTGGCTCAAAACTACACTGACAACATTGAAACTTATCATATGTACATGTAATGGAACCACATAATCAATTGCCTTTGTTGCGATTCAAGAGATGAATCACTAACTGCATTTAATAACAGACAAGCTGAGATGATATATTTGCTAACACTAGTTGTCAGAATACTTCAGCTGTAACACATTAACAGGTCATTGCAAGTTATCAGCCTTCCTATATCAATATTACACTATAGCATAATATACTCGTAGACCTTCACTTTGATGTAGCAGGGATTGGATGATAAGCAGTTTCAAGTTCTATCCCTGCATCCATGGTTGTGGTGTTGCCAATAGCAGTGTGGTAACTCTCTTCTTTTTGCCACATGGCCACCCCTGTAGGGTCCATCTTGCGTGGTGTGTGCACTATGGCACATAGCCTTTGTCGAATGCTGGGATGCAGAAGGAATGAAATGGGCAGCAGAATTCGGATGGCTTGAATGACGGCTCTGAAAATAGAGATGCTCGTACTTAAATACACATACGAGACGTACAGTGGAGTGAAGGCTGCCACACCGAAAACGACAGAGTACATTCCAGGATAGATCAATAAAGGCAACACCTCCTTCAAGGCCGCCTTGTGCGCGTCTCTCACGTGCCCTCGCTTTAGTTCAATCAGGAACCGCACCACCACCACGAAGACCATCACCACACTGATCAGATACAGTACTAAGATTGGACCAAGAGAGGCTGCTAGTGAGTCGACTCCTCTTAAAGAACACCGGATCCAACACCACACCGACGTTTGTCCGAACGAGTTGCTCACTACTGGTATCCAAAATACTGAGAAAGGTAATAAGAACATGATCAGATAGCCGCCCACTTCACAGCCACGCTTTCCTATCTTTACATTGAAAACCGAAAGTGCGAATATGTTGGCGCAGATCCACAGTGTCGCTAGGGTTGACGAGTAGCCGAAGTATTGCGTCAGAAATCCAAAAGCGATACACGCGTCATTCCATCCAGGCCTCGGAGAAATCGGGTAGCGTCCCGTATCTATCGGCGTCACGGAGAGGCCCAGTGACACGGAGAAGAATAAGTTGGTAATGGCTAGATAGAGGGTAAGGCGATGGACGTAGGATCGATAGGCCTGGACCACCACGAAGAGGACGATAGTAACGAGACATGCCAGGGACGATATGACAGCAAACACAGCTTCGATCGCTACGTAGAGCTGAAGCCTTTGCAATGGGTCTAGATCCGTACAGTTTATACTGCCTCGCTCCATCGACCACACCTAAGTTGACTAACCTGTTACTTCAATTAAATTTTTTTTAATACACGGCCTTTTATTATTAAATGTTCTGCTATGCAAGTCTGCCTGGTTCCATCATAGATAGTACTACATGTATCTGTGGTCCCATGTACAAGAAGCTCGCGACATTCTCTGCTATCAATGTACAAGTATATGCAAGTATATGCAACAACGTTCATTAACATTATTGCTGATCTATGCAGTTCCGGTGGCATAACCAATCAATATTCTATAAAGCTGCTCTATTACTCTGGACACATCCAATACATCGAGAGAACATGTATGCATTTTAAGTCGAAAATATTTTCCGATTACATCAATGGATAGAGAAAAATCGGACGATATTTATTTTGTAGTATTTGTACTGAAAGGAAATGTGTTAAAAATTATCAAAGAAATAGTTCTTTGCGTTCCATAATGCAGTAATGTTATGAACTAGTAAACTAATGTATTCAGATAGGTCCTCGGACTCCTGCATCGCAGATGGCCGGCGTCTCCATTCGCGGAAATGCAGAGGTGGCAATTGAGCTCCTCGGCCCGCTGTCTTTGATCAGCCAACACACGTTCAACCGCTTCTACTACCGGTACCCTGAAATGGACAATGAACTGTACTCGTATAAAATGTGTACATGTCATTAAGTAATCTAGAGTAGCATACCCTCCGCAAATAAGCGTAGGCTATGCTACGCCGGACCAGCGTGTAAGTGTGTCTGATTTCTGTTGTGTCGTACGCAATGAAGCGATCAGCAGGGCGAGTAAGCGCTCGATCCAAAGGTGTGGATAGGGTGGACCTCAGGTTCTTTTTCTGTGGTAAAGTACTAATGCAAACGCTGTCATTTTATAGGCCAACTGTTGGCCACATTGTCACTGGGGCTTCGATGGCTTTGTGTTTAACTGTGATCCAGTTAGCACCACCATTGAGCGGCAGGAACACTACAGCAGCTATAGAGGAACAACCGTCAACCTTTCCTGCTCCTTCTGACACAATTGTCCGCGTTGCTTTGTCCAAGCCCGAGTCCTTTAGAAGGCTCGCTCCATATCAACTTGTTTACCGAGTGCAAGCGAAAGCTGAATCAGAGTTAGCTCATCATTATCCACGCAGACTTCTATTAATAAATCCTTTTTCCGAATAATGCACTGTTCAATTCAAACGGTCGTGTAGGTGTGTCATTTGGATAATATCTTGTAATTTGCATTTTATTAATTTTCTCAGTCAAGTTGTCGATGATTAATAACTGCCTGCCACGTAGAATTATTGAAATCACAAGTTAAAGAAGACTACAATAATTACAAATACGATATTCACCCCACACAAAAAGAAATAAAGTTTAATCTGACATCCTGGGCGCTTAATGATCCTTTGTAGTTTCCCTGGATGGGATGGAAATGGAGCATAACTGACAGAGGTAGGACACATGGCTGACATACTGTTTGAAGGAGGTAAGTTCTATTGCACGGGTGACATGGCTGTCAACATATTCATACATACACAGCAATTCGGCCGTCCGCACGCGGGTGATTACAAAATACGTATTCAGTCATGCATCCGTGCATATCACAAAGCGTGCACTCACGATTAACGTAGTCCCATTATTTCACCGCCCAATCCTGTACGGGAATATCATTAAACGGTCATTTAACCCTCTCCTCACGTATGATTGAATTTGAATTCGAATACCTCTTTTAAGTTTACAACACGCCGAGGCTACAGCTGCAGTAGAGGACAGGTCCCACGAATTTTTAATTAAGGTATGTGAGGTCAAAAAAAGCTAGTTTTCTAATGCCTGAAACCGAAAACATTGTGCACTCGTTGTCGCTCAGGGGTCAGAACAAGGCTATAGCTAGTTCTATGTACTCACATTGGTCTGAGGCCTCACCACAGTGGTCTTCTTAGGGTGATGTGATTCGGAAGGGTGTGGCTATCTTCGGTGAGTAATTTGTCTCTAGATCTAATAATGGTATACACGTATCACTCAGCACATTCATAGATGTCTAAATAATCTATGGTACATTTCATTGTATGTGACACAAGGTTTGTCCAGTAAGCTTCACATTGGTATGAGACATCACCCCAATGGTCTTCTGAGGGTCACGTGATTCTGAAGGGTGTGGCTATCAGGTGAGTCGTTTGTTACTAATAATGGTATACATACTGACGTGAGTATCACTACATTTCATAGTATGTGACGCAAGGTTTGTCCAGTAAGCTTCACATTGGTATGAGACATCACCCCAATGGTCTTCTGAGGGTCATGTGATTCTGAAGGGTGTGGCTATCAGGTGAGTCGTTTGTCACTAATAATGATATACATACTGACGTGAGTATCACTACATTTCATTGTATGTGACGCAAGGTTCAGGGGCGGATCTAGGGGGGGCACCGGGGGCACATGCCCCCCCCTTCCGTTCATCTAAATATATATTCACGTTACGTAATCGTACGTGTAACTGCTGATGTAGCGTATGAAAGAAGTATTAACGCTTCGCGACCATTCAAAAGCGACCACGAAGGCTCTCCGCCTCACTGTATGACAAAAATGCATAAACTAGCTACATTCTAGTATTAGTAGTATATGTACTTTCATGCTTTTGTATTAAGTGATAAGTGCTAATTTTTCATTATGAATGTGTGTCAGTATTGCTATATTGCTCAAAGCTTCCGCGCTTCGCGCGGGAGGGGGCACATCCCCCTCCCGCACCCACACCCTTCCTGTGCCCCCCCTTCCTAAATTCCTGGATCCACCCCTGAGGTTTGTCCAGTAAGCTTCACATTGGTATGAGACATCACCCCACTGGTCTTCTAATGACCTATGCAGCACTCACTGGAAATGCATCAAGAATCTTTTCACCTATCAGAGTCATGTTAATGAATAGTTTATTTTTCATATTGTTGACTTGGTTCTGAGTACAGTGCTACACAAGTATATAACCACACATAATTACACACAAAGTTCATCCACCTGCTGCACAAGGTGTAACAACGACTCAGAATGGTACGAGCATTAGCTGAGGCGACCAAAGCGGTCAGTCAATGCCTTGGTTATTTTTTATGAAGAAATGCATTTTTATATATTTCTTGGACGATGGTTTATGCTTCAGCTTGCCCTGGAGACTATATTATATGTTCTGCTGCGTGATGTTACTTATTATATGCATCATATAAAGAGGCGGGGCACGCAAACAATCTATCGCTAGAATGTACCTCGTTCTCTCGGTGTCTTCTTTGGTGCCATCCATAAATTACGTCACTTCGAAGGGTCCCCAGCATGCAGGGTGGTAGCAGCCAGTGTGACGATGTATACATGAAGCATACTTCAGTATAAGAGGGGTCCATATAGGTGACGTAATTTATGAACGGCCGCTTGTCATATCATTTATACAAAGGCTCAGGATTCCAACTCCAACCTCCCATTATGGAAATGTCTTTCAGAACGCCTCACGCTCTCAGCAGGCGAGGTCTGCAATCGCCATGTCATTAGTAAAACATCATGAGGACGCAGCCACGTGAATCACGTGATGATTATTTTCGTCTCGCGTCGGTAAGTATGGCTCCACAGAATGTTTTTTTTGATAGGATGTATGACCGCTGTGGAACACTACATCTACCACTGTAAGTCAGAGAGGTGCCATTTTATTCCAAAATCGTCAAACGAAAGCCAGGTGAGTTCCTTTAGTCTACGCTCGTTTTGAATTGAAAGCTTTGCTTGTCAGGAAATTGTGTATTGGGATAACGTTCTGCGAAGCAATTCAGGCAGGTTGTTGGTTAGAAAGAACGGCCGGCTCAGCTACACAGCGAGGTAAGCTGTCAATTACGTGTTTTTGTGTGGCACTTTGTTTGCTTCCAAGGCGTAACGTCGGGAACAGAATAATGGTGTTCTCTACTGCATTATGGCAGAAATGTTGGATTCCTTGATCTACCTGAAACATCCTGGCTGAACAAGAGCTCTAAAACGTACGTGATGTAACAGCACCTCGTTATTGTTACCCTTTTCCTTTCGCTCAAATGGCGGTGTATTCTACGTGCATTCGGGTTAACAGCAGTGAACTATTCTAAAGAAAGACCTGTGTTGTGGAAGTCAGATGTTACAACGTCACCATCAACTGCTGGGAGGTAAAGCCATTTTTTGGTAAAAGTGTTGTTTCAGTTATGCTTTCTTTTCTACGAACAGGTTTGTTCTCTTATCAACTTTCTATGTTTCATAATTGTAAACTTGAAACATTAAAATTTTTGACTATGTGATCAATAACCTGAGAAATAATGATAGTATTAACTAGTATATTTAACTTTCCTTACGTCATATGATTGTTCTATATTGCGCGTACACGGTAGGTTCCTCGGTCACGTACAAAATTGCACGTTCGCGCGCGACGTTGCTCTCGAATTATCCCGTGCGCATACAAATAATCCTCCGGGACCGAGAAATCATTCGTATGAAATCGGTCCACTCACGATTTCGAGAGCACATGGCGCGCAAAATTCGGAAGCACGCTCTTCCGGGTGATATTGCGTGCTGTCACGGGCCCGGAATCAAAGCCCTGAATTGCTGTGACAGTGCTGTTGTGCGATATCCTCTTGTTGGATGTGATGCATGCTGTCACAGGTTAGTGGTTGTGGGTCAGAATGTGTTATCGCCTATGCGAGCTTGTGGCTCAGAATGTGTTATCGCCTATGCGAGCCGATCGCTTACTAGGCCAGAACAGAGGTATTGTGTAACACGTAAAGAATTATTAGCAATTGTGGAGTTTGTACATCATTTCAGGCATTATCTACTCGGGCGAAAATTCACTCTTCGAACTGACCACGGATCTCTGGTCTGGCTATGGGTCAACTGGCTGACTCCGGGAGTAAAGCTTCACTTTTGTTCATCGTCAAGGATTGCGTCATTGTAACCCTGATGCTCCTTCCCGTATTCCATGCAGGCAGTGCGGTATGGAGGAACATGACGAAGCAAAGAACACCGCCATCGTAGGAGTGATCATAACCAATCCCTTCCAGAAGTATATACTCCAGCTGAGATGAGACAGGTGCAAATGGACGACACAACCATCCAACCTGTTCACCTCGCAGTATCCTGTGGTGAACGAAGGACCCCTGACGTTCTTAAATCGTGGGGTCGAAGTAGCCGTCTCCTGATGGAACACTGGGACGCCCTCTGCATTTGTGAGGCATCTTGTGGAAGAAATGCGTATAGACGGAAGTCGAAGGTACAAGCAGCTGCAGCTCGTTTTACCCGACAGGTTGCAAGAGGAAGCTCTTCGGGATCTCCATCAAGGTGCTGTAGGCGGACTCATTGGGGAGGAGAAGATGATCCACAGACTGAAAGAACGACTTTACTGGCCAGGGTGTACAGAAGCAGTCAGAGAGTGGTGTAGGAACTGTAGAAGTTGCGCAACGCGGAAGACGACTGCACCGAATTAAGAGGAGGGCTCATCTGCAAACTATCAAGGCTGGATACCCAATGAGTGTAGACTTGATGGGTCCGCTTCCCGAAACTGAGGTGGTTGTAAATATATCATGGTAGCTGTTGACTGTTTTACCCGTTGGGTAGAAGTGTACGCTTTACGGAACCAGAAGGCCACAACTGTGGCTAAAAAGCCTGTGGATGAAATGTTTTGTCGATTTTCCCCTACAGAACAGCTCCACAGCGACCAGGGGCGCCAGTTTGAGTCAGAATTGCTGAAGGAAATTTGCATATCAGAAAAACACGCACCACGCCCTACCACCGCAGTGCAATGGCATGGTGGAGCGATTCAATCGGACTCTATTGGATATGCTGTCCACTACAGTTGGCAACCATCAGGCTGATTGGCAGCAGCATATACGTATAAACTCTGTCTGGCGTACAACTCTAGCATCCATTCCTCCACATGCAGGATTCAGTCCATTCTTCTTGATGTTCGGGCGCCAGGTTAAACTACCAATCGACCTGCATGATGTACGGTGTCGCAGACGATAATGACTCCCGTATTAATTGACTTCCCAGTCATCATTGATGCCTAGGCATACATGACTCCCGGTTTATTACGCCTAGGTATAATTGACTCCTCAGTCATTTGACACCTAGGCATATATGAATCCCCAGTCATATGTGCCTAGGCATAATTGATTCCCCCTGATGCAAATGACTCCATGAGAGTTATTGTTGCCTAGGCTTAATTGATTCCCGATCAGTTATACCTAGGCATATATATGACTCTCCAGTCGGTGGCGACTAGGCATATACGACGCCTGCTCGTGCATACTTGGGTGGCATCTTACTCCCCTGTACTATATTATATGATATGTAGAAGGTAAGAACACGCTTGATTGCACTTGTACTGCAGAAAAAAAGAAAAGAAACACACACACACACACACACACACACACACACACACACACACACACACACACACACACACACACACACACACACACACACACACACACACACACACACACACACACACACACACACACACACACACACACACACACACACACACACACACACACACACACACACACACACACACACACACACACACAAACACACACACTGATACATTGATCATAGATTGTGCTATTTAGAGCAACTTGAACATAACCACTGATGTGTCAGGAATACATTTTTGCTCGATGTTCACACATCTGAAATGATACCACTGGCTACATTGGTCGTATTGAATGACACATTTCATCGATCCAGTATAGTGTTTTCTAAAATATGACATACAAAAATAATTATGTCAATGTGTTTTGTCATAGTAAAATTTGTCCCTTTCCTGTGCCTTCTTGATATTCATTTCCACTTTTTGAGTTATTTCGCCAATAAAAACTACTTGAAACCTTCTCAATTGTTTTATGTCTGCCTAGATGGCACCCTACAGCCCAATCCATGGACACTGAAAATATATTACGTACATACCTTCTATTCCAGAATGGCATGACTCCAGTATCCGCCTTTTTTCATCGTCTGATCGCACGCAATCTTCTACTTCGATGCCTCGTCGATACCATCTTTCTTGTATTATAACATTCCTGTTTCAAAATTGAAATTATTATTACACTTGTGTCTTAAATTCGCCTTCTCTCCCTTTGTCATGCCCTTGGGGTACTGGCTACTACGTACATACGTCTCCACAGCAGTGAACTCATCATCAGTAGCTCTCTTTAAGCGCACCTAAAAAAACGTGGATCTTAGAATTCCAGCTGGGGAGTCATACATGCCTTGTGGGAGTCATCAGTACCTCAGGCGTTAATGACTGATTAGCTGCAAATATTGGTACACATAGGCCTAATCATTCATTCCTTCCCTAGAGTCACTGAAGTAGCCTTTTACACTTCTTTAGCAGTTCTGGAGGGATTTCTGCATCATAGCAACAGCCGTGTGCATTGAATTTGTCAGGGCCCTGTCAGTGTCAGTATGCAGTGTAGCACTGTATTTACATTATAGTATAGTGTTATTACATAATGATTATGTAGCCTTTAGAAACTGTCCCTAGATGTTATGCATTACCTTCGGAGCTCACTCCTATCCCTTGAAACTCCTGTATCCATGCCTTGTCGAAGTGACAGTCCCTTTTCGGCCGTTTCTTCGTAGATGGGGGCTCATGCTGTACGCTTAGCCATGCACATATGCTTGAACAACTGTCAATCATTACTTACGGTTTGGGAAATACGGCAATCGCAAATGAGATATTCATCATAGACAAATTAGGGGGTGTGATCGAACAGATAAGTGTTTATTTTAAAAATCGAATTCCGGGACATCCGGGTCCCTTCCGGGACAAGGGTACGAAATCCGGTAGTGTCCCGGACGTTCCGGGACGGTTGGCAACTATGGGATTATCACATTACACAAGTGCAGGGCTAGCTACACTGCAGGGTGTGTGCCAGAAGGCTGTTAAAGGCAAAAAGCAAATGTCCATCAACCATTTTTCTGTGCAAAGCACATGCTTCAAAATTGCTAAATGCTTATGGTATTGATACCAACAACGATGACAACAGAGTTCATCCTGAACACTTCTGTCCATCCTGCAAACGTGCATTAGACAGGATCATCAGTGCCATGCACAGGAAAATTCACTACAAATGTGGCACTGCCCCCTTTCACCTGTCAGTGGGAGATACATTCAGACCAGGAATGCAAGGTAGGTGACTACACATGTGCCCACATAAAATGAAATGTTGCTATTATACAGATGTGTGAGCACTTTCATGAAAGTGCAAAAGGCACACTTGCAAAGGAGCAGAAAAACAGCACAATGTCACTAAAGGGCGCTTACCAGGAATAACCCCTAACATGATCATTGGATCTGTCAATAAGAGTGCCCCGTCCCCAGTCATCACATCTGAGCATTCTAATCCAAGACCTCCGTTAGCAAAGGGTAATCTGTCTGTTCTGGACCAACTTGAGTGCCCAGTGTGTTTGGACATTCTAACACAGCCAATGGAATTCCCTGTAAAGCAATAGCTTGTGCCCAGTGCATCATACATTGGGTAGCAACTACAGGCTCAGTACATTGTCCTTGCTGCTATTCGTGTGAGCCAATGCACATTAAGCCAGCATCAAACCTGGTGCTCCTGATGCTGAAGGATGTCCTGGTCCACTGCACAATGTGTACAAGAGATATGAGGGCTGCTATGTATGAGCATCATGAGTGCACCCCATCACTTACACATGAGGAGCAACGATCAGCTGCTAAACTCACCAAAAGGATCAGTCCTGAAAAAGGTGTATTTCAACTTCCTACAGGGGGAACAGTTAAGCGTATTTAGTGTCAACATGCACTGTTACCATTGTTACATAATTTTATGTTCTCACACATTATACCCAATAACATTCATGCATGTAACCAATGCCCACAATCCAACCACTACCGTATGTACAAGGACACTCAAGTCGAGATGCTCTGGGTTGCAGGAGATTCGAAGGATTGTCAGTGTGGAGAGCCATCTGCTCTGCTTCAAAGTGAAGTGCTCTCTCTTAGCAATGAAGAACGGAAGTCTTTGCTAAAGGAGGCAGGCATCTCTGATGAAATAAAGATTGGACCAGCAGAGGTATTAGCCATAAACGTAGGGCTTGCTATTCCATGGAATAAGATACGACTGCTTAGAAGGTATGTAGAAGTCATTTACAGTCACGCATCCCATGATATCTGATGTCATTTCAGGTGGCTAAAGACATCTAACGTGTCCCTGGCATGTGAGGAGAGAATGCGTCATGTCTCAAAAAGGATAGTGGGTGACAATGTACATAACGATGGACAAAAGTTGTTACATCATGAAACCAGTCAACTTCAAGCTATGTGGTTCCCCCATCCTTACACAGCTATCTGGTTCCCCCATCCTTCTCCCCTAGCTATGTGATTCCCTCATCCTCCTCACCCAGCCGCTATGCGGTTCCCTCATCATCCTTACCCAGCTATGTGGTTCCCTCATCCTCCTCACCCAGCTATGTGGTTCCCCCATCATCCTCCCCTAGCTATGTGATTCCCCATCCTCCTCACCCAGCTATGTGGTTCCCCCACCATCCTCACCCAGCTATATGGTTCTTAAGGTGACCTGGTAGGTGGAGTTTAAACACCTGATGATCACCGCTGTGTTTGACATCAATTATCTAATAGGCATCTTTTAGTGCTGACCATTTACATGTAGAACAAATAGTGTAGGTCACTTTCATTCTGGTTGTTTTGTTAGAAATTTTTGAAGTTGACCTGGCTCATTGATGCATGAGGCCACTTTTGCAGTGCACAGAAAAAGTGCAGAATGGCCGATTGATTGTGACACAGCTAGAGCTTTGAATGAGCAAGACCCTGAGAAAGCAAGGAAGTGGGAGGTATCTGGCCATCATTGGTAGGCTTTCAAACCTTCACCACATGGCAATGCATAGGAGAAAGAAAACTAAAAAGCTTTGAAGAAGATGGGACCCAAATGAAGCAGATGAAGTAAAGGGTTAAATTATTACAGCTTCTGCCCGTGTTACACTTGATTATGCTCGCATTCTGTGCATTGTGCCCATAATTTAATCCAAAGATGTTTTTTGTGTGCATCCTGTTTACTTTTGATTGGAAATCTATGCATCTTAAGCACTGCAGTATAGTGGGCGGGAGGGCCCTCACGTAATGCCCCTCCCCTTTCTATTATACTATCCATTACTTGGTACGGGGATGGGGTTGTTGTTTGCACCCCGCTTTGAGATAATGCAAAGTGATGGCGTCGATTATTGCTCACAAGTCAAAACGGCATGGGGTATATGAAGTCGAATAGTCCGCTAAACGCGTCTGCAAGTTTCCCCTTTCAATGTAACACATACATTTGTAAGGGTCAAGTGCTCAGTTCTGTTCTTTTCTTATACATGAAGCTTGCATGCTGCATGGCTATGTAGCACACTCGTTCCTGCCCTTTGTACCTTGCAGTCTACAGTAAATAATCCACCATTTGCAATTTTCATGCATGTCTAAAGGCGGTAATCTCATTACGCAGTCGAGTGATACTAGTCTCGTACCCAGACCCTACTGACGTAAGCATTATCGCATAATGTATAATGCTACGTCTAGTGGGTCTGATCGTTCCACAAGCATGCGTGACGACATCAAATTAATTAGGTGCGTCACAGCCGCCCGTCGGTAGGGATACAAAAACATCGTTTCCTTCCAGGAACGCCTTGATTGACTTGCGCTGGTTTGGACGCACGATGGAGAAACCAAGTCTTTTGGATGCACGAGAATTGACACCATCAAGATCCATCGTTCAAGTAAAGTGATTTGTGGGAGTGGTTCACCTTGCAAACTTAATTTGATCATACGTAATTTGACGTCACGAAAACGCTGCAATTTGATTGGGCACCCGAATTCCAGTGCCGTAGAACGATTTTGTTTGACTTGTTTCCCAGACCCATTATGTGATAATGCTTACGTCAGTCGGGTCTGGGTACGAGACTAGAGTGGTACTCCTTTTGGTAATGCAGACAGTGGTATTTAGCTGGGCATGTTCCTCATGCATGAGCAAGCAGAAAGACCTATTATAGATTTACTGTCCCTCTTAGACGCTAACCAGTGTCTATTTATTCTTTCACAGGCAACAGAGCAGTATTGCGCCGAAGGTGCTATCCTAATGCCACTCTGTTTATCTAAGCAGTAACACTTTGTTAGTAACAACATATCGATCAGTTTGTTTCCTGGTCACATATAGTATGCTATTTGCTAACTACGTTTTCCTGCAACGCGCAACACTTTTTTTTGCACAACATGTGTACTGTAATAATTGGCTTTGCCCGCGAACGTGTGGCAAATTTATATTAAGAATCACACGACCGCTAAAGAAGAATTGTGCATGTCAACATTGGAGACAAAGAACACGTAAGTATTTGTAAGAAGGGAGAGGAAGAATTGGCTACATGGATTAGCAGTGGGAGGAAGGAGGGGAGGACAACAAGTCTGGATTGTAATATCAGCACATTAGCTAGGAGTGTCTAGTAGCCACATAACAGAATTGGCTTTACCACACACTGGAGTTAGTTTACATTTAGTGTTTAGTGTCAAATGGTTGTGAAGGAACCACCCTACTTGGAGGGCATGCACTAAACACACTACGATCAGTAGATACAGGCTGCCTACCCGCGTGAAATAATGACGGTAAATTGCGAAGATTTATCGTAGTAGTGATGGCGCTAGTGACCTTTTCGTGTATTATTGTGTATTAATTCTTACGGCAATTTCCACTACTGCTATAAATAGCGATCACGACTTACCGCCTATTTCCACATGGGTAGGCAGGCATAATCCTGCTCGAGCAAACCTCATGTCAGGTATCTCTGACAGGTTAACTCTTTCACGGGCAATCCAGCAATATTGCGCCGCAGGTGCTATACTAAAGCCACATGACTCTGTTTATCTAAACAGTTAACACTTTGCAGTCAACAACATATTGATCAGTTGTTTCCTAGTCATTAGTGTAAGTTGTTTGCTAACTATGTTTTCCTGCAACACGCAACACTTTTATTATGCACAATATGTTTACCGTTTGCCCGCGAAAGAGTTAAATCAATGCATTACCACTGATGTGCCTACAGTCAATGGTTTTTACTTGCACGAGGCCCTGCCCATTTACCACCACACACATTGGTGACTCATGTAAAGTAACATACATTCATCAGATCCATGTCAGTAACTTTCTTGATTTTGTACTGCAATACTTCAAGTGCTTCATATAGACTACGTCATTGCCAACAGTGTAGCTATGGAGAAACCCTTTCCACACATTACCTGTGCTGTGTGCTGCAAGCCCTACAATGATCCAAGAATCCTGTCATGTTTGCACTCCTTCTGTCTACAATGTCTCCATCATGAGATAGAGAGAAGAGGTTCCCAACAAATGTTCCAATGTCCCATCTGTGAACGAAACAGCAGCATCCCATTGGGAGGGGCTAGTGTTCTCCCTCAGAACCTCCATCTTGCATTTGAAGTAGAGGTAGCAGGGTACATGTCCAAGATGGTAAACAACAGTGATGTAGTATGTGACCACTGCATAGATGGAGGCAATGGTCCTGCAGTGATGTTCTGTTGTACATGTCATCAGTTCCTATGCAAGGTGGCTTACGAGTACCATAGAACTGGTCGTCATCATTCCAAACACAATGTGGTTGGACTTGACCAGGAGGGAGCCAGACAGCTGCACACCATCATGAAGCCAAGAGATCCTTACTGCTCTCAGCCTAACCACGAGAACAATGAGCTGATTGCTTATTGTGAGACTTGTAGCTTGCTGGTATGCTGTGACTGCACTACAGCTACCCACAAAAGTCACACAATGAAGGAAATATCCACAGTAGCAAAGAACCATCAAATGGAAATCACAGGAGCACGTGAAAATGCAAAAGAGGTAGTAACAAAGCTGACTGGAGCTATGTTTGAAAATAAGAGGAATGTATTACAAGTGGAGGTCTCCAAACAAACTGCTTCACAGGCTATCAATCAATCCTTTGAAACACTCCAACAAACATTGGAAGAAAGGGAAAAGACACTATTGTCCGAGTTGGAGGTCATTTCACTATCAAAGATAACAGCTCTGACCCTCCAGAAGGAAAATTTTGAGAAGATGTTTGAAGACATTAGTCACTACACTGATATGGCATGTCAGATTCTACAGACCCACACTGACTATGAGATTGTAGCATTGGGAGGACTCATAGCCACTGAACTGCAGGCCATCCTCAAGAGGGTCCAGACCACTGCCCTCATTCCAAACCAACACAGCAACATAACTGTGTCTGTGCAAACAGATGATTTTATACGTCAATTGTTGACATTAGGAAATTGGTTAGAATTGTATCCTTCTCCATCTTCAAGCACATGGATAACCACATCAGTAGCCAGGGTGGGTACCAAGTACCATGTTACGGTACAAAGCAAGACCTCAAAGGGGGAGGAGTACCCGCATGGTGGTGTAGAGGTGAAAGGTGAGATGAGGTCCAAGACCCATAATGGAGCAGTTGTGTATGGAGAGGTGGAGGACCACAGGGATGGTACCTATACCATCAGCCTCACCCCTCAAACTGCTGGTCCTCACCAGCTTCTCATCTCAATGGATAGTCAGCATATACAGAATAGTCCTAATCATCTTGATGTGAGGCCTAAACATGACTACAATACCCTATGTAATGCCCAACAAGTGATCCAGTGTAGTAGGCCAACGTGTGTAGCCATTCATGACAATGGAGACATCTATGTAGGGAGTGGTTTTAACTGCATTTATGTGTTTGATCAATCTGGCCAACTGAAGAATACCATCGGTAGTAATGGATTTGGCGATGGTCAGTTCACTTATCCATCTGGTATAGCCATCAAGGGAGATGTGTTGTATGTTGCTGATCTTGCCAACCATTGGGTACAGAAGATGACATCAAGTGGAAAGTTCCTTCATAGGTTTGGTCAGAATGGATCAGGTCACGGACAGTTCCTTTCGCCATTTGGTGTCATCATTGACTCCACTAACAAACTGATTGTCGCTGACAAGGATAACCATAGGATACAAATATTCAGTGAACATGGTGGTTGGTTATTAACCATAGATGGTAAAGGTTCAGGTAATCATAGTTTTGAGTCTCCACAGGGTCTTGCCTTGGACTCTCAGGGAAACATTCATGTTGCAGCCCAAGGTTCAAACATTATCAAAGTGTTTACCAAAGAAGGTGTCTATGTCAGGATGTATGGTGGTGATCCTAAGGGTCCCAGTGGAATAACCATTGATGATGAAGGTTACAGCCTTGTCAGTGTGCGGGATGGCAATTGTCTCTCCATCTATGATCCTGAAGGGAACAAGATTCACACAGTGGGGAATCTGAAGAATCCCTATGGTACTGCAGTAGATCCCAGAGATGGCAGTGTGTTCATTGTTAACTATGGTGCTAACACTGTATTGAAGTATTGTGTTTGAAAAGTGAATGTGATGTAATGTGCATTACTGTGATACTCGTAGAACATTTTCAAGTGGATGTCATGTAAATATGTGAACGTGATTGGTATTAAAGTTTATATGGTCAACTGTATTGAGAAATGTGCAGCTGCCATGATGCCTGTCAGTTACAGTATTGATTGATTGATGTTATAAATGCGTATGTGGTTTTCATTTTCTGGCAGAGAGTGTGTGTGCATGTTTGTGTATGTGAGTGTGTTTATGTGTATGTGTGCGTGTTCCTTTTTCTTGTTTCCGCTCTGTTATCATCGTTCTTTTGGGTTGAGCACCATACTGCATCTGTCATTTGATCTTATTACATGCCTATCCCCATGTACACTTGCAATACTATGTCGCTAAACACCTGCCCTATGCTTTCATTTGACCATTTGTGTGTTTGTGTGTGTGTGTGTGTGTATGTGTGTGTGTGTGTGTGTGTGTGTGTGTGTGTACCTCTATTCAACCTGTGTGCAGGTTGATTGATCACACACAGCTGCTTCAGAAGAACATTTCCTATGTTGTTATGTTGTGTGATATGTATCAGCTGCACCACACACAACCTGTGGCCATGAACTCTCATGTTCACCAAGCCCATTATTCCTGTATCTGTTTACATGTATATCTTCTATCGACAGTCCACCCACCACACCCTCCTCCCACATCATACCATTACTTTCATCCCACCCTCCTTTCCACCACCATCACACTCCTCTCCATCTACCATCCCACACTCTCAACCTACCATCTCTCACTCCTCTTCACCTACAATCCCTCTATCCACCATCACACACCCTTCTCCTCGACCATCCCACACTCCCATTACCTTTCTCCCTACAAACCTCTACACATCTTCCCTGTCATCCTTCTCACTTGTCACTCCACATTACTCCACATTCCTCCATTACCTTCCTGTTTCACATCCTCTCCTCCACCCCAACACTTCCTTCCAAACTCCTCCCCACACTCCCGTCACGCTACTCCCCCTCATCTCCCTGTCTCTCAATTCTACTTGCTGTTTCCCCATTTTTTGTGACACTGCTGCTTTGTAGGAGACAATGGGGAAGGAGATTTCCCCAAAGAGGGTCACGTCGTCAAGGACAGCGACAATTGCTTCACAGACTGGTGCACCGGGAGGACTGGCTGTAACTTGATGTGACCGTATTGTGCTGGCTCTGGGCCAGAAGAAGACCATCCTTAAGCAGAGCAAGGACCTTGAGGGGTTTGGTGTGTGGGGGATCGAGGGTGTGAGACCTCTGGTACACATTTGTGTGTACACTTGTGTGTATGTGTGCTGGCTTGTTTGTGTGACTGTGTTTGTACGTGTGTGTGGTGTATGTGTTGGTGTACATGTATTTGTGTGTGTGTGGTGAATGTGTATATCCACAGTGTAGGATGTTGTCGTGGTGTGTAGTGTGTAGGAATATGTGATGTCTGATGTGACAAAGTGCCTCAAGAGTGGCTTCAATTTTCATACTGGGGGTTGGAACAAGAATTGTTTTGTCTTCAATTGTATTAAAATTCAGAGGTGAAGCTGTGTTTGCTTGAGCCTTAGTGTGGCTTGAGCTTTAATGAGTGATCTGGCATTTGATAGTATGATGCCATCATCAGTGTCACTGTATGGAGGAGGTGATGATATGACCCCATCATCAGTGCCACTGTATGGAGGAGGTGATGGTATGACCCATCATCAGTGCCACTGTATGGAGGAGGTGATGGTATGACCCATCATCAGTGCCACTGTATGGAGGAGATGATGGTATGACCCATCATCAGTGCCACTGTATATGAAGGAGGTGATGGTATGACCCCATTATCAGTGCCACTGTATGTAGGAGGTGGTGGTATGACCCCAACATCAGTGCCACTGGATGTGGTGGTATGACCCCATCATCAGTGCCACTGGATGTGGTGTATGACCCCATCAGTAGTGCCACTGTATGAAGGAGGTGGTGGTATGACCCATGTTTGGAATCCAACTGTGCTGTAATAAATAGATTGCAGGTGTTTCTGGTTCTAATAAAAGGCATGATATCTCGTCAGACGTTGTGGTGGAAATAAAAACAAGTGAAACTCGCTAGTCGATTTATTGAGGAAGGATTTGGGAATATGGTATTGTGTGGTACAAGGTACAGTCCTGGTACAGTGAGGACGCTACAATTAAACAGCCCGACATTTTGTCTGTATTTGCTAATTTTCAGTCCATTCTATTGCACTACCTGTAGTCCTCATAGTGTATCCTTCAAGCTGCAATTTTAGCTGTACTATTGGAGGTATTGCATTATTTAGGTGAATTGGAAACTGATTGATACAAGTGCTGTGCTTTATATCTTGTAAAAATATTCGTGATGGTGAGATGGGAGGATGATTTAATCAATGGTTGGAGAACCTGAGTTCAAAGTACTAATGCTTGCTCCCCGTTCCACAGTGACAAGTGCCCAGGATCCTCAGTCCTTTGTCCAGTTTTCCCTGTCTCTGCTGGATCATGTCAAGTCCATAAGGCTCAGCCGAGAGGTGGGTGCGTAGTGTTTCCACACCACCTCTTGCATTGTGAAACATTTGTTGTGGCTTCATGGTGTGTACATTGTGCATGTACGTGTGGGCCTATTTGCTTGTGTATGTGCGTTTGCATGTGAGTAATTATTTATATGGGATTGTTTTTGTGACAAGGGACCCAATGCATGGTTTTTATTGTTGGATTTTATGGAAGTCTGAAATGTTCTCTACACAATGCTTCTCATGCACTGAGAATTTGGAGTATCTGTTATGGAATTGTAAGGCTCTGAATTTTTAATTGACACAAGCATAACGCACATACTGGAAATGTTATAATGCATGCTTTATGTATTGTTGTAGACATGTTCCCATATGTATATTAGTGTTTGTACATGTACATAATGATGGACAAAAGTTGTTACATCATGAAACCAGTCGACTTCTTCCCTCCCCCTAGCCTGGTTTGATATAGATAGATCCAGTAGATCATTCCTGGGGATGTGCATGTACATGGCCTTCCAATTCTACCCTTGGGTAACTGCTTTAGGCGGGTAGACTGTACCAGTTTCGTGCAGTTCAGCTTTGTGGTTCCCACATCCTCCTCACCTAGCTATGTGATTCCCTGATCCTCCTTACCCAGCTATGTGGTTCCTCCATCATCCTCACCCAGCTATGTGGTTCCCTCATCATCCTCACCCAGCTATGTGGTTCCCTCATCATCCTCACCCAGCTATGTGGTTCCTCCATCATTCTCACTCAGCTATGTGGTTCCCCCATCATCCTCACCCAGCTATGAGGTTCCCTCATCCTCCTCACCCAGCTATGTGGTTCCCCCATCATCCTCACCTAGCTATGGGATTCCCCCATCCTCCTCCCCAGCTATGTGGTTCCCCCATCCTCTACATCCAGCTATGTGGTTCTTAAGGTGACAGGGTAGGTGGAGTTTATACACCTGATGATCACCGCTGTGTTTGACATCAATTATCTTTATCTAATAAGCATCTTTTAGTAGCTAGTTGGGAGGGGTAATGAGGGAGAGCTAAAGTTCATTTCAGAGGAGGTTGAAAGTCATGTTCTACCATTTGATGCTGTGATCACATCAATGACAATTAAAAAGACGTTTCAGTGTATCGTGAAATGGTAATTTGGTGGCTTACACATGTATATTTGCTGACCAATTAGAACTAATAGTGTAGGTCACGTTCATTTGTGGAGTTGACCTGGTTCATTGATTCATGAGGCCACTTTTGCAGGGCAAAGAAAAAGTGCAGAAGGGTCGATTGAAGGTGACACAGAGCTTGGAGAAACTGCAGTACTCGCAGAGACAAGAGGTGTGTGTGTTCATGTGTGGGTGTGTACCTGTGTGTGTGTGTCAATGGAGCTGTAATGTATGACGGCTGCACAGCAAAAAAAGGAAGACAAAAAGAAGGCAGAAAAGGAGAAGATGCTGAACGAGCCAGACCGTAGGAAAGCAAGGAAGTGGGAGGTATATGTGTGTTTCTGACTATCATTGATTGGCTTTCAAACCTTCACCACATGGCAATGCATAGGAGGAAGAAAAATAAAAAGCTTTACAGAAGATGGGACCCAAAATGAAGCAGATGAAGATAAAGGGTTAAATCATTACAGCTTCTGCAGTGTTACACTTGATTATGCTCGCATTCTATGCATTGTGAATTTGGGCCAATAATTTAATCCAATTAAAGCTGTTATTTTTGTGCATCCTGTTTACTTTTGATTGGAAGTCTATGCATCTTAAACACTGCAGTATAGTGGGCGGGAGGGCCCTTCAGGTAATGCCCCTCCCCTTTCTATTATACTATCTATTACTTGGTACGGGGATGGGGTTGTTGTTTGAACCCCGCTTTAAGATAATGCAAAGTGATGGCGTCGATTATTGCTCACAAGGCACAACGGCATGGGGTATATGAAGTCGATTAGTCCTAACGCCTCTGCAAGTTTCCCTTTTCAACGTAACACATACATTTGTAAGGTCAAGTGCTCAGTTCTGTTCTTTTCTATACATGAAGCTTGCATGTTGCATGGCTATGTAGCACACTCGTTCCTGCCCTTAGTTCCTTTCAGCCGACTGTAAATAATCCACCATTTGCAATTTTCATGCATGTCTAAAGGCGGTAATCTCAATACGCAGTCGAGTGATGCTCCTTTTGGCAATGCCAGGCTGTGGTCTTACATCTTCAGACACGACATATTTTGCAGGGCATGTCCCTCATGCATTAACAAGCAGAAAGGCCTATTATAGAGTTATTGTCCTCTTATACGCTAACCAGTGTCTATTTAATCCTTCACAGGCAACAGAGCAATATTGCGCTGCAGGTACTATCCTATTGCCACTCTGTTTATCAAAGCAGTTAACACTTTGTACTCAACAACATATTGATCAGTTTGTTTCCTGGTCACAGAGTGTATGCTGTTTGCTAACTTCGTTTTCCTGCAACGCGCAACACTTATTTTTGCACAACATGTGTACCGTAATAATTGGCGAAAGAATTAACGTGTGGCAAATTGATATTAAGAATCACGCGACCGCTAAAGAAGAATTGTACATGTCAACATTGGAGACAAAGACGTAAGTATTTGTAAGAAGGGAGAGGAAGAATTGGCTAGATGGATTAGCAGTGGGAGGAAGGAGGGGAGGACAACAAGTCTGGTTTGTAATATCAGCACATTAAGGAGTACTGTTCTGTTCTCAGGACTGCGGGGGACTGGCCTGGTATAAAATAAAGACCACACAATAGATGAGTAACTCTCCGTATATGTATGTGAGTCTGGTACGGAAATGTTTGGCTAAACTAATCACTGTGGAGTATTGTAATTAAATAATGTAAGTTGCACACATGTGGTTAAGAATAGGTATTTTCTCTTGTTATGGATACTACCTTAAATGCCACACTCATCATGATAAACTATTTTTATATTTTTAATGTTATAGTCTCTCTTTAATTGGCTAGGAGTGTCTAGTAGCCACATAACAGAATTGGCTTTACTACAGACTGGTTTAGTGTCAAAGGGTTATGAAGGAACCATCCTACGTGGAGGGCATGCACTAATCACACTACGATCAGCAGATACAGGCTGCCTACCCGCGTGGAAAAAATTACGGTAAATTGCGATACAATCGGGGATTTATCGTAGTAGCGATATCGCTTGTGACCTTTTCGTATTTTAATTCTTACGGCAATTTCCACTAATAATAATTAATCACGACTTACCACATGCAGGCATAATCCTGCTCGACAGGGGCGGATCCAGGATTTTGGGAAAGGGGAAAGGTCTGATAAATATGTTCACAACTAGGGGAGGGTACGGGAGGGGCGTGTCCCTCCCGTGACAGCAAGGGGGTCTGGGGCGAAGCCCCAGCCGCTATTTTGCCTTTGCGTTTATTTAGCATGAAATTCACAGTCATATCCAATACATATACATCACGCGATATCCGGATTACTAGAGCCTGCATGGATAGCGACGAGAAAACTCTTCATTCTTCACAACGCTATGGTTCCTACTGCTCAGCATTAAATTCGTGACGCAAAGCTTTTGTGAATTTGCATGTGACCGAAGCGTGCACGTGGCCATGCACCAGCTACATGTCGGTCTATTGATAAATGACTCATGTCCATGTATGTTTTACTATAATATTAGTATTGTTAGTTCATTTAGCTCAATGGCTATCTGTTTCCTGAGCAAATGAATCTATCCATCCCATTCACGTCTTATGATCGCTTACCTCAATTCCTGCTCACACGCACCATTCGATCGATTGCGCGATGAAATATTTCGTTAATACACATGTAGGAGGATTTAATTACATCGATATAGACCCCACTTGGCTAGAACAATGTGCAATCTTGCAAATCCAAGGACGGTAACATGCAGAACGCTGCATAGATTACAGTATGCATACGTCATTCTTCATATAAGAAAGGCCCCCCCCCCCCCCCTAAATCCGCCCCTGCTCGAGCAAGTCTCATGTTAGGTGTCCTTGACAGGTTAAATCAATCCATTACCACTTATGTGCCTACGGTCAATGGTTTTTACTTGCATGAGGCCCTGCCCATTTACCACCACACACATCGGTCCCTCATGTAAAGTAACATTCATTCATCTGATCCATGTCAGTAACTTTCTTGATTTTGTACTGCAATAGTACAAACACTTAGTGCTTCATTTCAAATTAATGGACTATTTCATTACTAACAGTGTCACTAATGGAGAAACCCTTTTCACACATTACCTGTGCTGTGTGCTTCAAGCCCTACAATGATCCAAGAATTCTGTCATGTTTGCACTCGTTCTGTGTACAATGTCTCCATCATGAAATAGAGAAAAGAGGTTCCCAACAAACGTTCCAATGTCTCATCTGTAAACGAAACACCAGCATCCCAATGGGAGGGGCTAGTGATCTCCCTCAGAACCTCCATCTTGCATTTGAAGTAGAGGTAGCAGGGTACATGTCCAAGATGGTAAACAACAGTGATGTAGCATGTGACCACTGCATTGATGGAGGCAATGGTCCTGCAGTGATGTTCTGTTGTACATGTCATCAGTTCCTATGCAAGGTGGCTTATGAGTACCATAGAACTGGTCGCCATCATTCCAAACACAATATGGTTGGACTTGACCAGGAGGGAGCCAGACAGCTGCATACCATCATGAAGCCAAGATATCATTACTGCTCTCAGCCTAACCATGAGGACAATGAGCTGATTGCTTATTGTGAGACTTGTAGCTTGCTGGTAGGCTGTGACTGCACTACAGCTACCCACAAAAGCCACACTGTGAAGGAAATATCCACAGTAGCAAAGAACCGTCAAATGGAAATCACAGGAGCACATGAAGCAGCAAAAGCGGTAGTGGCAAAGCTGACTGGAGCCATGGTTGAAAATAAAATGAATATATTACAAGTTGAGATCTCCAAACAAACTGCTTCACAGGCCATCATCCAAACCTTTGAAACACTCCAACAAACATTGAAAGAAAGGAAAAAGACACTAGTATCGGAGTTGGAGGCCATTTCCCTAACCAAGACAACAGCTCTGACTCTCCAGATGGAAAAGTTTGAGAAGATAGTTGGAGACATTGGTCGCTACACTGATATGGCCTCCCAGATCCTGCAGACCCACTCTGACTATGAGATTGTAGCATTGGGAGGACTCATAGCCACTGAACTGCAGGCCATCCTCAAGAGGGTCCAGACCATTTCCCTCATTCCAAACCAGCACAACAACACAACTGTGTCTGTGCAAACAGACGATCTTATACGTCAATTGTCGAAATTAGGAAATTTGTTAGAATTGTATCCTTCTCCATCTTCAAGCACATGGACATCCACATCAGTAGCCAGGGTGGGGACCAAGTACCATGTTAAGGTACAAAGCAAGACCTCAAAGGGGGAGGAGTACCCGCATGGTGGTGTAGAGGTGAAAGGTGAGATGAGGTCCAAGACCCATAATGGAGCAGTTGTGTATGGAGAGGTGGAGGACCACAGGGATGGTACCTATACCATCAGCCTCACCCCTCAAACCGCTGGTCCTCACCAGTTCCTCATCTCAATGGATAGACAGCATATACTGAATAGTCCTAATGACCTAGATGTGAGGCCTAAACGTGACTACCATACCTTATGTAATGCCCAACAAGTGATCCAGTGTATTAGGCCAACGTGTGTAGCCATCCATGACAATGGAGACATCTATGTAGGGAGTCATCTTCACTGCATTTATGTGTTTGATCAATCTGGCCAACTGAAGAATACCATCGGTAGTAATGGAATTGGCGATGGTCAGTTCACTTATCCATCTGGTATAGCCATCAAGGGAGATGCATTGTATGTTGCTGATCTTGCCAACAATCGGGTACAGAAGATGACATCAAGTGGAAAGTTCATTCATAAGTTTGGTCAGAAGGGATCAGGTCAGGGACAGTTCAATTCGCCATTTTGTGTCATCATTGACTCCAACAACAAACTGATTGTCTCCGACAGGGATAACCATAGGATACAAATATTCAATGAACATGGTGGTTGGTTATTAACCATAGATGGTAAAGGTTCAGGCAATCATAGTTTTCAGTTTCCACGGGGTGTTACCTTGGACCCTCAGGGAAACATTCATGTTGCAGCCCATGGTTCAAACACTATCAAAGTGTTTACCAAAGAAGGTGTCTATGTCAGGATGTATGGTGATCCTAATGGTCCCAGTGGAATAACCATTGATGATGAAGGTTACAGCCTTGTCAGTGAGCGGGATGGCAATTGTCTCTCCATCTATGATCCTGAAGGGAACAAGATCCACACAGTGGGGAATCTGAAGACTCCCTATGGTACTGAAGTAGATCCCAGAGATGACAGTGTGTTCATTGCTAACTGGGGTGCTAACACTGTATTGAAATACTAAAGCTATTGTGATGTAATGTGCATTACTGTGATACTCGTAGAACATTTTTGAGTGGATGTGGTGTAAATATGTGAACGTGATTGGTATTAAAGTTTATATGGTCAACTGTATTGAGAAATGTGCAGCTGCCATGATGCCTGTCAGTTACAATATTAATTGATGTTATAAATCTATACGTTGTTTTCCTACATATGTGGCAGAGAGTGTGTGTGCGTGTGAGTGTGTTTATGTTACAGTGTGTATGTATGTGTGTTCCTTGTGCGTATATGTATGTATGTATGTATGTATGTATCAGCTCCACCACACACACCCTGTGGCCGTGAACTCTTCATGTTCATCAATCTCTATTCCTGTGTCTCTTTACGTGTACATGTATCATCTCCTATTGACAGTCCACCCACCACACCTCTTCTTCCCACATCATATCATTACTTTCCACCCACCATCTCCCACTCCTCTCCACCTACCATCCCTCTCTATCCACCATCCCACATCCTTCTCCTCCCACCATCACACACTCCTATCACCTTTTTCCCTACAAACCTCTACACATCCTCCCTCTCATCCTACTCGCTTGTCACTCCACATTCCTCCACATTCCTCCATTACCTTCCTACCCCAACACTTCTTACAAAACTCCTCCCCACACTCCCGTCACCCTATTACCCTATCTCCCTGTCTCTTGATTCTACTTTCTGTTTTCTCCATATTTTGTGACACTGCTGCTTTGTAGGAGAAAATGGGGAAGAGGATTTCCTCAATGAGGGTCACATCGTCAAGGACAGCGACAGTTGCTTCACTGTCTGGTGCACCAGGAGGACTAGCTGTGACTGGATGATGTAAGGATGGTCCTTCTGGATATGTTGGTGGTGATGGAGGGAAAGGACCTTGTTCCCCTCCCCTCTCCCCCCGACATTGTTTTTGGAGAGAATAACATTATTGTCCTCAGAACAATATAAATTGGCCATCCATTGTAGGGTTGAAATGGGGTGAATCTTTATTTAGACACCTCAGCTAGTAATTTTTAGTTCCTTGAAACTTTTATATATCTCTCTTGCAAGGCCCCATCTCTACCCATTGCTTCCACCTTTCCAACTAACAGCTCCAGTGGAGGCAGGATCTGTTAACTTTGCTGCTGTCTCTGATACGCCCCTCCCCAGATACTGTGGTAAGTCCTATCCACATCACCATTGTGTAAGGACGCAAGTTGAATCCTGTGTTCAAGATTTCATTTCCTGCACCCATCGTCCCTCATTTCTAAACCACATTCCACCCCCTCCACCAGTCCCCTTTGTCCAACCTCCCATACTCCCATTTTCCCCACCTCCCCACTCCCCGCCTCCCTCATTTCCCCTACCACCCCCACTCCCCCTTCCCCCACCTACTCCATTTACCCCTCCCCCCTTCTTCTTCACTTTCTTCTCAGCCCTTCCCTCTCCGCTTTCCCTCTTCATACTTCATCCAAGCCTTTTAGATGCTCCCCTTTCAGCTAGCAGCTGATGATATGGACAATATTGTGCTGGCTCTGGGCCAGAAGAAGACCACCCTTGAGCAGTGCAAGGACTTTGAGGATTTGGTGTGTGGGTTAGCGTGATTGGGGGAGGGTGTGTGTGGGAGTGATAGGAGTCCCAGATTGGATTGACGCAGCATTTTCACAGAGACCTCTGGTACACATTTGGGTGTACATGTGTGTGTGTGGTGGCTTGTGTGTGACTGTGTTTGTACTTGTTGGTGTATTTGTGTGTATGTGGTGAATGTGTATATCCACAGGACGTTGTTGTTGCGCAATTGTGTTGCAGTGTGTAGGGATGTGTGTAGGAATGTGTGATGTCTCTTCTCCTTCTCATTGACTCCCTACCAACCCATCCTTTTCCCCATTTCCTCATCTTCCTTCTCTCCCTCCTTCCCATACCTTCCCTTCCTCCACCCATTGCAATTGTCCTCCCCTGCAGTGATGATACGGAGAGTGTGCAGGACAAAGTGCCTCAAAGTGGCTTCAATTTTCATACCGGGTGAGTGAAACAAGAATTTGTTTTGCCTTCAATTGTATTGAAACCCAGAAGTGAAGCTGTGCTTGCTTGAGCCTTAGTGTGGCTTGAGCTGTAGTGACAATATTTCCTGTGACACCAGTCCTTAGGCATGGCCTCAAGATTACTTTGGCCCATTGTGGCAGTACAGTTAAAATCAAAGGCTACAATTATTCTACTTACATAAATAACCTTCTCTTCCATAGCTATGAATGATCTACATGCATCTGAAATGCTAAAACATTCAGCATCGACAGAAAGTTCTCCAAAAAAAAAAAGGTCCCCTAAACATTTGGCATCAATTGATACTCATCATTACACATTTGTTTCACCTTCAAAGGTTTCATCATCATTAGAAGCATTTCAGTGTTGTCATTCATTTTGCACCCAAATCCCTTGCATTTTCATACCAAGGAGTTTAGTACAGGTTATCAGTTCATTTCAATGAGAATTGTAAATGAGAGCAGGCACTAATCATTAAGTGTTAAGAAAGATATGATACATTATGGGTGAAGAAATACAAGATACTATGTTCTCAAAGTATAAAATTGGTGGTTACATTTTTCGTAAAATTTGAAGAACACACTGCATGGTTATAGCGTTACATTCACAACTATTTAACGTGAAACCGACATGTATTGTAATTACACAGGTTACAGCCGGTATGCAGAAACACAATTTGTGCTAGTATTGGCATTAAAAGCATATTGAACCCTGTAATGATCGATCGTCCCATGCACGGGTCTCTGGTATGAGTAATTCTTAACTCTTACAATATGCCTTTCTATTTGCCCACGACTACCAGTCCTCAATTAGGACTATTGGGATGATCAATTTGTACAACAAGTGGCATGGTATACACATATTCCAAAAGTCTTCACTTGTTGATTGTAACAGTTCAGGCACAAAAGATGTGGGCAAAGAAAATGTGGAAGATCTGCACCTGTGCTGTATGTGCCGGAGACAAAACTATCAAACCAAGGTTCATTTTAAATTGTGACACTGATGGTATTGTAATTTTCCAAGGGAACTGCAATTTAGCAAAAGGCACCAAAGTGACTTTGAACTGGTGTACAAGGAACTGTGGTGGCAATATAGTCTTCATGCTATGATTATGAAAGTCCGCTAGCACTAGGTTTTATTGCGCAGCGTGCGATGTAAGCGTGGCGAACAAAGTAGTGTACTTCTAACACCAGGGAAGCTAGGGGGAAGGTCAGAACCATTTCATCAGGCCTCCCAGACGATTTCACCTCCACCCATAACGCCCATAATTTGTTAGGGGTTGGGGTCACGATGAGGCACTTCGGCATGACTAAAGATTCAACCGCTGTGCGGTGTTTCGCGTAACTAGGCAAACAATCGAGGCAATGGACGGACGTTCCCAGAACTCGTTGACGGCTCCGTTTCTACAGCCACGAACGGCGTAACAAGCGATCATTACAACCGTATACCCTTTGTATTCCATCCGTAATTTTGAAATCTTTCTTACGATAATAAAATTAAAATAAAAAATAAAAATATATGGAAGGTTATATAAAAAATGGGTCTTGTGGATTTTATTTTATAACATAAAATTTAAATCGATATATGGGACAGTTTCCGCGAAAATTGCCCCACGGTTAAAATGTTATAAAAATGCATCGCGTTTGAATCGCGATAACTTCCCAACGGATAACGCTATTGACTTCCTAGTTTCAACACTTCATAGTGAAAAGGTGTAGTATGAAGTGTTGAAAATAGGAAGTCGAAAGTGTTATCCGTTGGGAAGTTATAGCGATTCTAACGAGATGTATTTTTATAATATTTTAACCGTGGGGCAATTTTCGCAGAAACTGTCACATATGTTGGGTTCCTATTTTCAACGCGACATACCACACCATTACTATATGTGAAAATCCATTTTGGTGTCTTACACGTGCGGGTACCGACGTTACAAGGTCCGATACCCCGTAGGGTTCAAGACGGCCACATCTTCAGGTAGGAGTGTCCAAATCGGTTCAAAATAGGTACCTATGTAGAAGGGTCCTACCGCTATTGATTTGTTCTGTTCGTTAATTTTTGCTTTATCCGTTATGGAGATACAAGTGTGCAAAGTAATTGCATATTTTCCGGGCGTTACGCGCCATTAACGTATTACGACTGGCTTCGAGGATCCTCGTAATACGTTAATGGCGCGTAACGCCCGGAAAATATGCAATTACTTTGCACACTTGTATCTCCATAACGGATAAAGCAAAAATTAACGAACAGAACAAATCAATAGCGGTAGGACCCTTCTACATAGGTACCTATTTTGAACCGATTTGGACACTCCTACCTGAAGATGTGGCCGTCTTGAACCCTACGGGGTATCGGACCTTGTAACGTCGGTACCCGCACGTGTAAGACACCAAAATGGATTTTCACATATAGTAATGGTGTGGTATGTCGCGTTGAAAATAGGAACCCAACATATATCGATTTAAATTTTATGTTATAAAATAAAATCCACAAGACCCATTTTCTTATATAACCTTCCATATATTTTTATTTTTTATTTTAATTTTATTATCGTAAGAAAGATTTCAAAATTACGGATGGAATACAAAGGGTATACGGTTGTAATGATCGCTTGTTACGCCGTTCGTGGCTGTAGAAACGGAGCCGTCAACGAGTTCTGGGAACGTCCGTCCATTGCCTCGATTGTTTGCCTAGTTACGCGAAACACCGCACAGCGGTTGAATCTTTAGTCATGCCGAAGTGCCTCATCGTGACCCCAACCCCTAACAAATTATGGGCGTTATGGGTGGAGGTGAAATCGTCTGGGAGGCCTGATGAAATGGTTCTGACCTTCCCCCTAGCTTCCCTGGTGTTAGAAGTACACTACTTTGTTCGCCACGCTTACATCGCACGCTGCGCAATAAAACCTAGTGCTAGCGGACTTTCATAATCATAGCATGAAGACTATATTGCCACCACAGTTCCTTGTACACCAGTTCAAAGTCACTTTGGTGCCTTTTGCTAAATTGCAGTTCCCTTGGAAAATTACAATACCATCAGTGTCACAATTTAAAATGAACCTTGGTTTGATAGTTTTGTCTCCGGCACATACAGCACAGGTGCAGATCTTCCACATTTTCTTTGCCCACATCTTTTGTGCCTGAACTGTTACAATCAACAAGTGAAGACTTTTGGAATATGTGTATACCATGCCACTTGTTGTACAAATTGATCATCCCAATAGTCCTAATTGAGGACTGGTAGTCGTGGGCAAATAGAAAGGCATATTGTAAGAGTTAAGAATTACTCATACCAGAGACCCGTGCATGGGACGATCGATCATTACAGGGTTCAATATGCTTTTAATGCCAATACTAGCACAAATTGTGTTTCTGCATACCGGCTGTAACCTGTGTAATTACAATACATGTCGGTTTCACGTTAAATAGTTGTGAATGTAACGCTATAACCATGCAGTGTGTTCTTCAAATTTTACGAAAAATGTAACCACCAATTTTATACTTTGAGAACATAGTATCTTGTATTTCTTCACCCATAATGTATCATATCTTTCTTAACACTTAATGATTAGTGCCTGCTCTCATTTACAATTCTCATTGAAATGAACTGATAACCTGTACTAAACTCCTTGGTATGAAAATGCAAGGGATTTGGGTGCAAAATGAATGACAACACTGAAATGCTTCTAATGATGATGAAACCTTTGAAGGTGAAACAAATGTGTAATGATGAGTATCAATTGATGCCAAATGTTTAGGGGACCTTTTTTTTTTTGGAGAACTTTCTGTCGATGCTGAATGTTTTAGCATTTCAGATGCATGTAGATCATTCATAGCTATGGAAGAGAAGGTTATTTATGTAAGTAGAATAATTGTAGCCTTTGATTTTAACTGTACTGCCACAATGGGCCAAAGTAATCTTGAGGCCATGCCTAAGGACTGGTGTCACAGGAAATATTGTCACTACAGCTCAAGCCACACTAAGGCTCAAGCAAGCACAGCTTCACTTCTGGGTTTCAATACAATTGAAGGCAAAACAAATTCTTGTTTCACTCACCCGGTATGAAAATTGAAGCCACTTTGAGGCACTTTGTCCTGCACACTCTCCGTATCATCACTGCAGGGGAGGACAATTGCAATGGGTGGAGGAAGGGAAGGTATGGGAAGGAGGGAGAGAAGGAAGATGAGGAAATGGGGAAAAGGATGGGTTGGTAGGGAGTCAATGAGAAGGAGAAGAGACATCACACATTCCTACACACATCCCTACACACTGCAACACAATTGCGCAACAACAACGTCCTGTGGATATACACATTCACCACATACACACAAATACACCAACAAGTACAAACACAGTCACACACAAGCCACCACACACACACATGTACACCCAAATGTGTACCAGAGGTCTCTGTGAAAATGCTGCGTCAATCCAATCTGGGACTCCTATCACTCCCACACACACCCTCCCCCAATCACGCTAACCCACACACCAAATCCTCAAAGTCCTTGCACTGCTCAAGGGTGGTCTTCTTCTGGCCCAGAGCCAGCACAATATTGTCCATATCATCAGCTGCTAGCTGAAAGGGGAGCATCTAAAAGGCTTGGATGAAGTATGAAGAGGGAAAGCGGAGAGGGAAGGGCTGAGAAGAAAGTGAAGAAGAAGGGGGGAGGGGTAAATGGAGTAGGTGGGGGAAGGGGGAGTGGGGGTGGTAGGGGAAATGAGGGAGGCGGGGAGTGGGGAGGTGGGGAAAATGGGAGTATGGGAGGTTGGACAAAGGGGACTGGTGGAGGGGGTGGAATGTGGTTTAGAAATGAGGGACGATGGGTGCAGGAAATGAAATCTTGAACACAGGATTCAACTTGCGTCCTTACACAATGGTGATGTGGATAGGACTTACCACAGTATCTGGGGAGGGGCGTATCAGAGACAGCAGCAAAGTTAACAGATCCTGCCTCCACTGGAGCTGTTAGTTGGAAAGGTGGAAGCAATGGGTAGAGATGGGGCCTTGCAAGAGAGATATATAAAAGTTTCAAGGAACTAAAAATTACTAGCTGAGGTGTCTAAATAAAGATTCACCCCATTTCAACCCTACAATGGATGGCCAATTTATATTGTTCTGAGGACAATAATGTTATTCTCTCCAAAAACAATGTCGGGGGGAGAGGGGAGGGGAACAAGGTCCTTTCCCTCCATCACCACCAACATATCCAGAAGGACCATCCTTACATCATCCAGTCACAGCTAGTCCTCCTGGTGCACCAGACAGTGAAGCAACTGTCGCTGTCCTTGACGATGTGACCCTCATTGAGGAAATCCTCTTCCCCATTTTCTCCTACAAAGCAGCAGTGTCACAAAATATGGAGAAAACAGAAAGTAGAATCAAGAGACAGGGAGATAGGGTAATAGGGTGACGGGAGTGTGGGGAGGAGTTTTGTAAGAAGTGTTGGGGTAGGAAGGTAATGGAGGAATGTGGAGGAATGTGGAGTGACAAGCGAGTAGGATGAGAGGGAGGATGTGTAGAGGTTTGTAGGGAAAAAGGTGATAGGAGTGTGTGATGGTGGGAGGAGAAGGATGTGGGATGGTGGATAGAGAGGGATGGTAGGTGGAGAGGAGTGGGAGATGGTGGGTGGAAAGTAATGATATGATGTGGGAAGAAGAGGTGTGGTGGGTGGACTGTCAATAGGAGATGATACATGTACACGTAAAGAGACACAGGAATAGAGATTGATGAACATGAAGAGTTCACGGCCACAGGGTGTGTGTGGTGGAGCTGATACATACATACATACATACATACATATACGCACAAGGAACACACATACATACACACTGTAACATAAACACACTCACACGCACACACACTCTCTGCCACATATGTAGGAAAACAACGTATAGATTTATAACATCAATTAATATTGTAACTGACAGGCATCATGGCAGCTGCACATTTCTCAATACAGTTGACCATATAAACTTTAATACCAATCACGTTCACATATTTACACCACATCCACTCAAAAATGTTCTACGAGTATCACAGTAATGCACATTACATCACAATAGCTTTAGTATTTCAATACAGTGTTAGCACCCCAGTTAGCAATGAACACACTGTCATCTCTGGGATCTACTTCAGTACCATAGGGAGTCTTCAGATTCCCCACTGTGTGGATCTTGTTCCCTTCAGGATCATAGATGGAGAGACAATTGCCATCCCGCTCACTGACAAGGCTGTAACCTTCATCATCAATGGTTATTCCACTGGGACCATTAGGATCACCATACATCCTGACATAGACACCTTCTTTGGTAAACACTTTGATAGTGTTTGAACCATGGGCTGCAACATGAATGTTTCCCTGAGGGTCCAAGGTAACACCCCGTGGAAACTGAAAACTATGATTGCCTGAACCTTTACCATCTATGGTTAATAACCAACCACCATGTTCATTGAATATTTGTATCCTATGGTTATCCCTGTCGGAGACAATCAGTTTGTTGTTGGAGTCAATGATGACACAAAATGGCGAATTGAACTGTCCCTGACCTGATCCCTTCTGACCAAACTTATGAATGAACTTTCCACTTGATGTCATCTTCTGTACCCGATTGTTGGCAAGATCAGCAACATACAATGCATCTCCCTTGATGGCTATACCAGATGGATAAGTGAACTGACCATCGCCAATTCCATTACTACCGATGGTATTCTTCAGTTGGCCAGATTGATCAAACACATAAATGCAGTGAAGATGACTCCCTACATAGATGTCTCCATTGTCATGGATGGCTACACACGTTGGCCTAATACACTGGATCACTTGTTGGGCATTACATAAGGTATGGTAGTCACGTTTAGGCCTCACATCTAGGTCATTAGGACTATTCAGTATATGCTGTCTATCCATTGAGATGAGGAACTGGTGAGGACCAGCGGTTTGAGGGGTGAGGCTGATGGTATAGGTACCATCCCTGTGGTCCTCCACCTCTCCATACACAACTGCTCCATTATGGGTCTTGGACCTCATCTCACCTTTCACCTCTACACCACCATGCGGGTACTCCTCCCCCTTTGAGGTCTTGCTTTGTACCTTAACATGGTACTTGGTCCCCACCCTGGCTACTGATGTGGATGTCCATGTGCTTGAAGATGGAGAAGGATACAATTCTAACAAATTTCCTAATTTCGACAATTGACGTATAAGATCGTCTGTTTGCACAGACACAGTTGTGTTGTTGTGCTGGTTTGGAATGAGGGAAATGGTCTGGACCCTCTTGAGGATGGCCTGCAGTTCAGTGGCTATGAGTCCTCCCAATGCTACAATCTCATAGTCAGAGTGGGTCTGCAGGATCTGGGAGGCCATATCAGTGTAGCGACCAATGTCTCCAACTATCTTCTCAAACTTTTCCATCTGGAGAGTCAGAGCTGTTGTCTTGGTTAGGGAAATGGCCTCCAACTCCGATACTAGTGTCTTTTTCCTTTCTTTCAATGTTTGTTGGAGTGTTTCAAAGGTTTGGATGATGGCCTGTGAAGCAGTTTGTTTGGAGATCTCAACTTGTAATATATTCATTTTATTTTCAACCATGGCTCCAGTCAGCTTTGCCACTACCGCTTTTGCTGCTTCATGTGCTCCTGTGATTTCCATTTGACGGTTCTTTGCTACTGTGGATATTTCCTTCACAGTGTGGCTTTTGTGGGTAGCTGTAGTGCAGTCACAGCCTACCAGCAAGCTACAAGTCTCACAATAAGCAATCAGCTCATTGTCCTCATGGTTAGGCTGAGAGCAGTAATGATATCTTGGCTTCATGATGGTATGCAGCTGTCTGGCTCCCTCCTGGTCAAGTCCAACCATATTGTGTTTGGAATGATGGCGACCAGTTCTATGGTACTCATAAGCCACCTTGCATAGGAACTGATGACATGTACAACAGAACATCACTGCAGGACCATTGCCTCCATCAATGCAGTGGTCACATGCTACATCACTGTTGTTTACCATCTTGGACATGTACCCTGCTACCTCTACTTCAAATGCAAGATGGAGGTTCTGAGGGAGATCACTAGCCCCTCCCATTGGGATGCTGGTGTTTCGTTTACAGATGAGACATTGGAACGTTTGTTGGGAACCTCTTTTCTCTATTTCATGATGGAGACATTGTACACAGAACGAGTGCAAACATGACAGAATTCTTGGATCATTGTAGGGCTTGAAGCACACAGCACAGGTAATGTGTGAAAAGGGTTTCTCCATTAGTGACACTGTTAGTAATGAAATAGTCCATTAATTTGAAATGAAGCACTAAGTGTTTGTACTATTGCAGTACAAAATCAAGAAAGTTACTGACATGGATCAGATGAATGAATGTTACTTTACATGAGGGACCGATGTGTGTGGTGGTAAATGGGCAGGGCCTCATGCAAGTAAAAACCATTGACCGTAGGCACATAAGTGGTAATGGATTGATTTAACCTGTCAAGGACACCTAACATGAGACTTGCTCGAGCAGGGGCGGATTTAGGGGGGGGGGGGGGCCTTTCTTATATGAAGAATGACGTATGCATACTGTAATCTATGCAGCGTTCTGCATGTTACCGTCCTTGGATTTGCAAGATTGCACATTGTTCTAGCCAAGTGGGGTCTATATCGATGTAATTAAATCCTCCTACATGTGTATTAACGAAATATTTCATCGCGCAATCGATCGAATGGTGCGTGTGAGCAGGAATTGAGGTAAGCGATCATAAGACGTGAATGGGATGGATAGATTCATTTGCTCAGGAAACAGATAGCCATTGAGCTAAATGAACTAACAATACTAATATTATAGTAAAACATACATGGACATGAGTCATTTATCAATAGACCGACATGTAGCTGGTGCATGGCCACGTGCACGCTTCGGTCACATGCAAATTCACAAAAGCTTTGCGTCACGAATTTAATTGCTGAGCAGTAGGAACCATAGCGTTGTGAAGAATGAAGAGTTTTCTCGTCGCTATCCATGCAGGCTCTAGTAATCCGGATATCGCGTGATGTATATGTATTGGATATGACTGTGAATTTCATGCTAAATAAACGCAAAGGCAAAATAGCGGCTGGGGCTTCGCCCCAGACCCCCTTGCTGTCACGGGAGGGACACGCCCCTCCCGTACCCTCCCCTAGTTGTGAACATATTTATCAGACCTTTCCCCTTTCCCAAAATCCTGGATCCGCCCCTGTCGAGCAGGATTATGCCTGCATGTGGTAAGTCGTGATTAATTATTATTAGTGGAAATTGCCGTAAGAATTAAAATACGAAAAGGTCACAAGCGATATCGCTACTACGATAAATCCCCGATTGTATCGCAATTTACCGTAATTTTTTCCACGCGGGTAGGCAGCCTGTATCTGCTGATCGTAGTGTGATTAGTGCATGCCCTCCACGTAGGATGGTTCCTTCATAACCCTTTGACACTAAACCAGTCTGTAGTAAAGCCAATTCTGTTATGTGGCTACTAGACACTCCTAGCCAATTAAAGAGAGACTATAACATTAAAAATATAAAAATAGTTTATCATGATGAGTGTGGCATTTAAGGTAGTATCCATAACAAGAGAAAATACCTATTCTTAACCACATGTGTGCAACTTACATTATTTAATTACAATACTCCACAGTGATTAGTTTAGCCAAACATTTCCGTACCAGACTCACATACATATACGGAGAGTTACTCATCTATTGTGTGGTCTTTATTTTATACCAGGCCAGTCCCCCGCAGTCCTGAGAACAGAACAGTACTCCTTAATGTGCTGATATTACAAACCAGACTTGTTGTCCTCCCCTCCTTCCTCCCACTGCTAATCCATCTAGCCAATTCTTCCTCTCCCTTCTTACAAATACTTACGTCTTTGTCTCCAATGTTGACATGTACAATTCTTCTTTAGCGGTCGCGTGATTCTTAATATCAATTTGCCACACGTTAATTCTTTCGCCAATTATTACGGTACACATGTTGTGCAAAAATAAGTGTTGCGCGTTGCAGGAAAACGAAGTTAGCAAACAGCATACACTCTGTGACCAGGAAACAAACTGATCAATATGTTGTTGAGTACAAAGTGTTAACTGCTTTGATAAACAGAGTGGCAATAGGATAGTACCTGCAGCGCAATATTGCTCTGTTGCCTGTGAAGGATTAAATAGACACTGGTTAGCGTATAAGAGGACAATAACTCTATAATAGGCCTTTCTGCTTGTTAATGCATGAGGGACATGCCCTGCAAAATATGTCGTGTCTGAAGATGTAAGACCACAGCCTGGCATTGCCAAAAGGAGCATCACTCGACTGCGTATTGAGATTACCGCCTTTAGACATGCATGAAAATTGCAAATGGTGGATTATTTACAGTCGGCTGAAAGGAACTAAGGGCAGGAACGAGTGTGCTACATAGCCATGCAACATGCAAGCTTCATGTATAGAAAAGAACAGAACTGAGCACTTGACCTTACAAATGTATGTGTTACGTTGAAAAGGGAAACTTGCAGAGGCGTTAGGACTAATCGACTTCATATACCCCATGCCGTTGTGCCTTGTGAGCAATAATCGACGCCATCACTTTGCATTATCTTAAAGCGGGGTTCAAACAACAACCCCATCCCCGTACCAAGTAATAGATAGTATAATAGAAAGGGGAAGGGCATTACCTGAAGGGCCCTCCCGCCCTCTATACTGCAGTGTTTAAGATGCATAGACTTCCAATCAAAAGTAAACAGGATGCACAAAAATAACAGCTTTAATTGGATTAAATTATTGACCCAAATTCACAATGCATAGAATGCGAGCATAATCAAGTGTAACACTGCAGAAGCTGTAATGATTTAACCCTTTATCTTCATCTGCTTCATTTTGGGTCCCATCTTCTGTAAAGCTTTTTATTTTTCTTCCTCCTATGCATTGCCATGTGGTGAAGGTTTGAAAGCCAATCAATGATAGTCAGAAACACACATATACCTCCCACTTCCTTGCTTTCCTACGGTCTGGCTCGTTCAGCATCTTCTCCTTTTCTGCCTTCTTTTTGTCTTCCTTTTTTTGCTGTGCAGCCGTCATACATTACAGCTCCATTGACACACACACACAGGTACACACCCACACATGAACACACACACCTCTTGTCTCTGCGAGTACTGCAGTTTCTCCAAGCTCTGTGTCACCTTCAATCGACCCTTCTGCACTTTTTCTTTGCCCTGCAAAAGTGGCCTCATGAATCAATGAACCAGGTCAACTCCACAAATGAACGTGACCTACACTATTAGTTCTAATTGGTCAGCAAATATACATGTGTAAGCCACCAAATTACCATTTCACGATACACTGAAACGTCTTTTTAATTGTCATTGATGTGATCACAGCATCAAATGGTAGAACATGACTTTCAACCTCCTCTGAAATGAACTTTAGCTCTCCCTCATTACCCCTCCCAACTAGCTACTAAAAGATGCTTATTAGATAAAGATAATTGATGTCAAACACAGCGGTGATCATCAGGTGTATAAACTCCACCTACCCTGTCACCTTAAGAACCACATAGCTGGATGTAGAGGATGGGGGAACCACATAGCTGGGGAGGAGGATGGGGGAATCCCATAGCTAGGTGAGGATGATGGGGGAACCACATAGCTGGGTGAGGAGGATGAGGGAACCTCATAGCTGGGTGAGGATGATGGGGGAACCACATAGCTGAGTGAGAATGATGGAGGAACCACATAGCTGGGTGAGGATGATGAGGGAACCACATAGCTGGGTGAGGATGATGAGGGAACCACATAGCTGGGTGAGGATGATGGAGGAACCACATAGCTGGGTAAGGAGGATCAGGGAATCACATAGCTAGGTGAGGAGGATGTGGGAACCACAAAGCTGAACTGCACGAAACTGGTACAGTCTACCCGCCTAAAGCAGTTACCCAAGGGTAGAATTGGAAGGCCATGTACATGCACATCCCCAGGAATGATCTACTGGATCTATCTATATCAAACCAGGCTAGGGGGAGGGAAGAAGTCGACTGGTTTCATGATGTAACAACTTTTGTCCATCATTATGTACATGTACAAACACTAATATACATATGGGAACATGTCTACAACAATACATAAAGCATGCATTATAACATTTCCAGTATGTGCGTTATGCTTGTGTCAATTAAAAATTCAGAGCCTTACAATTCCATAACAGATACTCCAAATTCTCAGTGCATGAGAAGCATTGTGTAGAGAACATTTCAGACTTCCATAAAATCCAACAATAAAAACCATGCATTGGGTCCCTTGTCACAAAAACAATCCCATATAAATAATTACTCACATGCAAACGCACATACACAAGCAAATAGGCCCACACGTACATGCACAATGTACACACCATGAAGCCACAACAAATGTTTCACAATGCAAGAGGTGGTGTGGAAACACTACGCACCCACCTCTCGGCTGAGCCTTATGGACTTGACATGATCCAGCAGAGACAGGGAAAACTGGACAAAGGACTGAGGATCCTGGGCACTTGTCACTGTGGAACGGGGAGCAAGCATTAGTACTTTGAACTCAGGTTCTCCAACCATTGATTAAATCATCCTCCCATCTCACCATCACGAATATTTTTACAAGATATAAAGCACAGCACTTGTATCAATCAGTTTCCAATTCACCTAAATAATGCAATACCTCCAATAGTACAGCTAAAATTGCAGCTTGAAGGATACACTATGAGGACTACAGGTAGTGCAATAGAATGGACTGAAAATTAGCAAATACAGACAAAATGTCGGGCTGTTTAATTGTAGCGTCCTCACTGTACCAGGACTGTACCTTGTACCACACAATACCATATTCCCAAATCCTTCCTCAATAAATCGACTAGCGAGTTTCACTTGTTTTTATTTCCACCACAACGTCTGACGAGATATCATGCCTTTTATTAGAACCAGAAACACCTGCAATCTATTTATTACAGCACAGTTGGATTCCAAACATGGGTCATACCACCACCTCCTTCATACAGTGGCACTACTGATGGGGTCATACACCACATCCAGTGGCACTGATGATGGGGTCATACCACCACATCCAGTGGCACTGATGTTGGGGTCATACCACCACCTCCTACATACAGTGGCACTGATAATGGGGTCATACCATCACCTCCTTCATATACAGTGGCACTGATGATGGGGTCATACCATCATCTCCTCCATACAGTGGCACTGATGATGGGTCATACCATCACCTCCTCCATACAGTGGCACTGATGATGGGTCATACCATCACCTCCTCCATACAGTGGCACTGATGATGGGGTCATATCATCACCTCCTCCATACAGTGACACTGATGATGGCATCATACTATCAAATGCCAGATCACTCATTAAAGCTCAAGCCACACTAAGGCTCAAGCAAACACAGCTTCACCTCTGAATTTTAATACAATTGAAGACAAAACAAATTCTTGTTCCAACCCCAGTATGAAAATTGAAGCCACTCTTGAGGCACTTTGTCACATCAGACATCACATATTCCTACACACTACACACCACGACAACATCCTACACTGTGGATATACACATTCACCACACACACACAAATACATGTACACCAACACATACACACACACACACGTACAAACACAGTCACACAAACAAGCCAGCACACATACACACAAGTGTACACACAAATGTGTACCAGAGGTCTCACACCCTCGATCCCCCACACACCAAACCCCTCAAGGTCCTTGCTCTGCTTAAGGATGGTCTTCTTCTGGCCCAGAGCCAGCACAATACGGTCACATCAAGTTACAGCCAGTCCTCCCGGTGCACCAGTCTGTGAAGCAATTGTCGCTGTCCTTGACGACGTGACCCTCTTTGGGGAAATCTCCTTCCCCATTGTCTCCTACAAAGCAGCAGTGTCACAAAAAATGGGGAAACAGCAAGTAGAATTGAGAGACAGGGAGATGAGGGGGAGTAGCGTGACGGGAGTGTGGGGAGGAGTTTGGAAGGAAGTGTTGGGGTGGAGGAGAGGATGTGAAACAGGAAGGTAATGGAGGAATGTGGAGTAATGTGGAGTGACAAGTGAGAAGGATGACAGGGAAGATGTGTAGAGGTTTGTAGGGAGAAAGGTAATGGGAGTGTGGGATGGTCGAGGAGAAGGGTGTGTGATGGTGGATAGAGGGATTGTAGGTGAAGAGGAGTGAGAGATGGTAGGTTGAGAGTGTGGGATGGTAGATGGAGAGGAGTGTGATGGTGGTGGAAAGGAGGGTGGGATGAAAGTAATGGTATGATGTGGGAGGAGGGGTGTGGTGGGTGGACTGTCGATAGAAGATATACATGTAAACAGATACAGGAATAATGGGCTTGGTGAACATGAAGAGTTCATGGCCACAGGTTGTGTGTGGTGCAGCTGATACATATCACACAACATAACAACATAGGAAATGTTCTTCTGAAGCAGCTGTGTGTGATCAATCAACCTGCACACAGGTTGAATAGAGGTACACACACACACACACACACACACACACACACATACACACACACACACACACAAACACACAAATGGTCAAATGAAAGCATAGGGCAGGTGTTTAGCGACATAGTATTGCAAGTGTACATGGGGATAGGCATGTAATAAGATCAAATGACAGATGCAGTATGGTGCTCAACCCAAAAGAACGATGATAACAGAGCGGAAACAAGAAAAAGGAACACGCACACATACACATAAACACACTCACATACACAAACATGCACACACACTCTCTGCCAGAAAATGAAAACCACATACGCATTTATAACATCAATCAATCAATACTGTAACTGACAGGCATCATGGCAGCTGCACATTTCTCAATACAGTTGACCATATAAACTTTAATACCAATCACGTTCACATATTTACATGACATCCACTTGAAAATGTTCTACGAGTATCACAGTAATGCACATTACATCACATTCACTTTTCAAACACAATACTTCAATACAGTGTTAGCACCATAGTTAACAATGAACACACTGCCATCTCTGGGATCTACTGCAGTACCATAGGGATTCTTCAGATTCCCCACTGTGTGAATCTTGTTCCCTTCAGGATCATAGATGGAGAGACAATTGCCATCCCGCACACTGACAAGGCTGTAACCTTCATCATCAATGGTTATTCCACTGGGACCCTTAGGATCACCACCATACATCCTGACATAGACACCTTCTTTGGTAAACACTTTGATAATGTTTGAACCTTGGGCTGCAACATGAATGTTTCCCTGAGAGTCCAAGGCAAGACCCTGTGGAGACTCAAAACTATGATTACCTGAACCTTTACCATCTATGGTTAATAACCAACCACCACTTTCATTGAATATTTGTATCCTATGGTTATCCTTGTCAGCGACAATCAGTTTGTTAGTGGAGTCAATGATGACACCAAATGGCGAAAGGAACTGTCCGCGACCTGATCCATTCTGACCAAACCTATGAAGGAACTTTCCACTTGATGTCATCTTCAGTACCCAATGGTTGGCAAGATCAGCAACATACAACACATCTCCCTTGATGGATATACCAGATGGATAAGTGAACTGACCATCGCCAATTCCATTACTACCGATGGTATTCTTCAGTTGGCCAGATTGATCAAACACATAAATGCAGTGAAGATGACTCCCTACATAGATGTCTCCATTGTCATGGATGGCTACACACGTTGGCCTAATACACTGGATCACTTGTTGGGCATTACATAAGGTATGGTAGTCACGTTTAGGCCTCACATCTAGGTCATTAGGACTATTCAGTATATGCTGACTATCCATTGAGATGAGAAGCTGGTGAGGACCAGCAGTTTGAGGGGTGAGGCTGATGGTATAGGTACCATCCCTGTGGTCCTCCACCTCTCCATACACAACTGCTCCATTATGGGTCTTGGACCTCATCTCACCTTTCACCTCTACACCACCATGCGGGTACTCCTCCCCCTTTGAGGTCTTGCTTTGTACCGTAACATGGTACTTGGTACCCACCCTGGCTACTGATGTGGTTATCCATGTGCTTGAAGATGGAGAAGGATACAATTCTAACCAATTTCCTAATGTCAACAATTGACGTATAAAATCATCTGTTTGCACAGACACAGTTATGTTGCTGTGTTGGTTTGGAATGAGGGCAGTGGTCTGGACCCTCTTGAGGATGGCCTGCAGTTCAGTGGCTATGAGTCCTCCCAATGCTACAATCTCATAGTCAGTGTGGGTCTGTAGGATCTGACATGCCATATCAGTGTAGTGACTAATGTCTTCAAACATCTTCTCAAAATTTTCCTTCTGGAGGGTCAGAGCTGTTATCTTTGATAGTGAAATGGCCTCCAACTCGGACAATAGTGTCTTTTCCCTTTCTTCCAATGTTTGTTGGAGTGTTTCAAAGGCTTGATTGATAGCCTGTGAAGCAGTTTGTTTGGAGACCTCCACTTGTAATACATTCCTCTTATTTTCAAACATAGCTCCAGTCAGCTTTGTTACTACCTCTTTTGCATTTTCACGTGCTCCTGTGATTTCCATTTGATGGTTCTTTGCTACTGTGGATATTTCCTTCATTGTGTGACTTTTGTGGGTAGCTGTAGTGCAGTCACAGCATACCAGCAAGCTACAAGTCTCACAATAAGCAATCAGCTCATTGTTCTCGTGGTTAGGCTGAGAGCAGTAAGGATCTCTTGGCTTCATGATGGTGTGCAGCTGTCTGGCTCCCTCCTGGTCAAGTCCAACCACATTGTGTTTGGAATGATGGCGATCAGTTCTATGGTACTCATAAGCCACCTTGCATAGGAACTGATGACATGTACAACAGAACATCACTGCAGGACCATTGCCTCCATCTATGCAGTGGTCACATACTACATCACTGTTGTTTACCATCTTGGACATGTACCCTGCTACCTCTACTTCAAATGCAAGATGGAGGTTCTGAGGGAGAACACTGGCCCCTCCCAATGGGATGCTGCTGTTTCATTCACAGATGGGACATTGGAACATTTGTTGGGAACCTCTTCTCTCTATCTCATGATGGAGACATTGTAGACAGAAGGAGTGCAAACATGACAGGATTCTTGGATCATTGTAGGGCTTGCAGCACACAGCACAGGTAATGTGTGGAAAGGGTTTCTCCATAGCTACACTGTTGGCAATGACGTAGTCTATATGAAGCACTTGAAGTATTGCAGTACAAAATCAAGAAAGTTACTGACATGGATCTGATGAATGTATGTTACTTTACATGAGTCACCAATGTGTGTGGTGGTAAATGGGCAGGGCCTCGTGCAAGTAAAAACCATTGACTGTAGGCACATCAGTGGTAATGCATTGATTTAACTCTTTCGCGGGCAAACGGTAAACATATTGTGCATAATAAAAGTGTTGCGTGTTGCAGGAAAACATAGTTAGCAAACAACTTACACTAATGACTAGGAAACAACTGATCAATATGCTGTTGACTGCAAAGTGTTAACTGTTTAGATAAACAGAGTGGCTTTAGTATTGCACCTGCGGCGCAATATTGCTGGATTGCCCGTGAAAGAGTTAACCTGTCAGAGATACCTGACATGAGGTTTGCTCGAGCAGGATTATGCCTGCCTACCCATGTGGAAATAGGCGGTAAGTCGTGATCGCTATTTATAGCAGTAGTGGAAATTGCCGTAAGAATTAATACACAATAATACACGAAAAGGTCACTAGCGCCATCACTACTACGATAAATCTTCGCAATTTACCGTCATTATTTCACGCGGGTAGGCAGCCTGTATCTACTGATCGTAGTGTGTTTAGTGCATGCCCTCCAAGTAGGGTGGTTCCTTCACAACCATTTGACACTAAACACTAAATGTAAACTAACTCCAGTGTGTGGTAAAGCCAATTCTGTTATGTGGCTACTAGACACTCCTAGCTAATGTGCTGATATTACAATCCAGACTTGTTGTCCTCCCCTCCTTCCTCCCACTGCTAATCCATGTAGCCAATTCTTCCCCTCCCTTCTTACAAATACTTACGTGTTCTTTGTCTCCAATGTTGACATGCACAATTCTTCTTTAGCGGTCGTGTGATTCTTAATATAAATTTGCCACACGTTCGCGGGCAAAGCCAATTATTACAGTACACATGTTGTGCAAAAAAAAGTGTTGCGCGTTGCAGGAAAACGTAGTTAGCAAATAGCATACTATATGTGACCAGGAAACAAACTGATCGATATGTTGTTACTAACAATGTGTTACTGCTTAGATAAACAGAGTGGCATTAGGATAGCACCTTCGGCGCAATACTGCTCTGTTGCCGTGAAAGAATAAATAGACACTGGTTAGCGTCTAAGAGGGACAGTAAATCTATAATAGGTCTTTCTGCTTGCTCATGCATGAGGAACATGCCCAGCTAAATACCACTGTCTGCATTACCAAAAGGAGTACCACTCTAGTCTCGTACCCAGACCCGACTGACGTAAGCGCTAGCATTATCACAATGTCTAGTGGGTCTGGGAAACAAGTCAAACAAAATCGTTCTACGGCACTGGAATTCGGGTGCCCAATCAAATTGCAGCGTTTTCGTGACGTCAAATTACGTATGATCAAATTAAGTTTGCAAGGTGAACCACTCCCACAAATCACTTTACTTGAACGATGGATCTTGATGGTGTCAATTCTCGTGCATCCAAAAGACTTGGTTTCTCCATCGTGCGTCCAAACCAGCGCAAGTCAATCAAGGCGTTCCTGGAAGGAAACGATGTTTTTGTATCCCTACCGACGGGCGGCTGTGACGCACCTAATTAATTTGTTGTCGTCACGCATGCTTGTGGAACGATCAGACCCTAGCATTATACATTATGCGATAATGCTTACGTCAATAGGGTCTGGGTACGAGACTAGTATCACTCGACTGCGTAATGAGATTACCGCCTTTAGACATGCATGAAAATTGCAAATGGTGGATTATTTACTGTAGACTGCAAGGTACAAAGGGCAGGAACGAGTGTGCTACATAGCCATGCAGCATGCAAGCTTCATGTATAAGAAAAGAACAGAACTGAGCACTTGACCCTTACAAATGTATGTGTTACATTGAAAGGGGAAACTTGCAGACGCGTTTAGCGGACTATTCGACTTCATATACCCCATGCCGTTTTGACTTGTGAGCAATAATCGACGCCATCACTTTGCATTATCTCAAAGCGGGGTGCAAACAACAACCCCATCCCCGTACCAAGTAATGGATAGTATAATAGAAAGGGGAGGGGCATTACGTGAGGGCCCTCCCGCCCACTATACTGCAGTGCTTAAGATGCATAGATTTTCAATCAAAAGTAAACAGGATGCACACAAAAAACATCTTTGGATTAAATTATGGGCACAATGCACAGAATGCGAGCATAATCAAGTGTAACACGGGCAGAAGCTGTAATAATTTAACCCTTTACTTCATCTGCTTCATTTTGGGTCCCATCTTCTTCAAAGCTTTTTAGTTTTCTTTCTCCTATGCATTGCCATGTGGTGAAGGTTTGAAAGCCTACCAATGATGGCCAGATACCTCCCACTTCCTTGCTTTCTCAGGGTCTCGCTCATTCAAAGCTCTAGCTGTGTCACAATCAATCGGCCATTCTGCACTTTTTCTGTGCACTGCAAAAGTGGCCTCATGCATCAATGAGCCAGGTCAACTTCAAAAATTTCTAACAAAACAACCAGAATGAAAGTGACCTACACTATTTGTTCTACATGTAAGTGGTCAGCACTAAAAGATGCCTATTAGATAATTGATGTCAAACACAGCGGTGATCATCAGGTGTTTAAACTCCACCTACCAGGTCACCTTAAGAACCATATAGCTGGGTGAGGATGGTGGGGGAACCACATAGCTGGGTGAGGAGGATGGGGAATCACATAGCTAGGGGAGGATGATGGGGGAACCACATAGCTGGGTGAGGAGGATGAGGGAACCACATAGCTGGGTAAGGATGATGAGGGAACAGCATAGCGGCTGGGTGAGGAGGATGAGGGAATCACATAGCTAGGGGAGAAGGATGGGGGAACCAGATAGCTGTGTAAGGATGGGGGAACCACATAGCTTGAAGTTGACTGGTTTCATGATGTAACAACTTTTGTCCATCGTTATGTACATTGTCACCCACTATCCTTTTTGAGACATGACGCATTCTCTCCTCACATGCCAGGGACACGTTAGATGTCTTTAGCCACCTGAAATGACATCAGATATCATGGGATGCGTGACTGTAAATGACTTCTACATACCTTCTAAGCAGTCGTATCTTATTCCATGGAATAGCAAGCCCTACGTTTATGGCTAATACCTCTGCTGGTCCAATCTTTATTTCATCAGAGATGCCTGCCTCCTTTAGCAAAGACTTCCGTTCTTCATTGCTAAGAGAGAGCACTTCACTTTGAAGCAGAGCAGATGGCTCTCCACACTGACAATCCTTCGAATCTCCTGCAACCCAGAGCATCTCGACTTGAGTGTCCTTGTACATACGGTAGTGGTTGGATTGTGGGCATTGGTTACATGCATGAATGTTATTGGGTATAATGTGTGAGAACATAAAATTATGTAACAATGGTAACAGTGCATGTTGACACTAAATACGCTTAACTGTTCCCCCTGTAGGAAGTTGAAATACACCTTTTTCAGGACTGATCCTTTTGATGAGTTTAGCAGCTGATCGTTGCTCCTCATGTGTAAGTGATGGGGTGCACTCATGATGCTCATACATAGCAGCCCTCATATCTCTTGTACACATTGTGCAGTGGACCAGGACATCCTTCAGCATCAGGAGCACCAGGTTTGATGCTGGCTTAATGTGCATTGGCTCACACGAATAGCAGCAAGGACAATGTACTGAGCCTGTAGTTGCTTGGTCATACCATCACCTCCTCCATACAGTGGCACTGATGATGGGGTCATACCATCACCTCCTCCATACAGTGGCACTGATGATGGGGTCATACCATCACCTCCTCCATACAGTGGCACTGATGATGGGGTCATACCATCACCTCCTCCATACAGTGGCACTGATGATGGGATCATACTACCACCTCCTCCATACAGTGGCACTGATGATGAGGTCATACCACCACCTCCTCCATACAGTGGCACTGATGATGGGATCATACTACCACCTCCTCCATACAGTGGCACTGATGATGGGGTCATACCACCACTTCTTCCATACAGTGGCACTGATGATGGGATCATACTACCACCTCCTCCATACAGTGGCACTGATGATGGGGTCATACCACCACCTCTTCCATACAGTGGCACTGATGATGGGGTCATACCATCACCTCCTCCATACAGTGGCACTGATGATGGGTCATACCACCACCTCCTCCATACAGTGGCACTGATGATGGGGTCTTACCATCACCTCCTCCATATAGTGGCACTAGGACTGAGGATGGGGTCATACCATCACCTCCTCCATACAGTGGCACTGATGATGGGGTCATACCATCACCTCCATACAGTGACACTGACGATGTGGTCATACCACCACCTTCTCCATACAGTGGCACTGATGATGGGGTCATACCATCACCTCCTTCATACAGTGGCACTGACGATGGGGTCATACCATCACCTCCTCCATACAGTGGCACTGATGATGGGGTCATACCACCACCTCCTCCAAACAGTGACACTGATGATGGGGTCATATTATCAAATGCCAGAGCACTCAACATTACAGCTCAAGCAAACACAGCTTCACTTCTGGATTTCAATACAATTGTTCTAAATTGTTCTTAATTGTAAATTATGTTCTTCCGTCATATAAATGATGCGTCGATTCTCGTTAACCGTCGCCATCACGCTTTTTACCTGAGGCATTTGAGCGGGTACGGGTATTAGACAATACTGCTGCATAAAATGTAATACTTTCATGTCAAATGCCCGTATTTATTCAAACTGCCCGGGTCCTAAAGTATACTCCGCGTCAAATAATTTCAAATCCCCTGATATCTCCGACCCTGTCCCCGTACGGGCGGGGGACGGGGTTGACATTGATAGGTGCATTACAACTGATGCAGCAAAGATACCAGCAGGTGATTTATATGTAGCCATCAAGCCACTGGATTTGTTCAGATTGGGAACTGCTGTCAGCTGTCTTAGCTGTGAGTCACATACTGCAGAGGAGATTGCAGCACTAATACAGGAACTGGGGATCAAGTACACATTAGATGATAGGCTGAATGCAATTGCCACAGGAAATGGTGCCTACTTTTTGGCTCCTGTGGAAGACTTGTTGGAGAATGGGATATGTGATGAACAGGTGCAATGTGCTTGTCATGCATACCTCCAATTATCATGCATATTGATCCAACCACACCAAGAAATGCAACTCGATCGTGAATTGATTGAAATTTTCCAAAAGAATAAAATCCATTGCTCCACTTTGCTGACAGAAGTGCTCAGTCTGGTGAACCAAATGGTGGAGATTGAGCAACATGATGATGCCTGTGGTGAGCACCTAGTCAATGAGATAGAGATTAATTGCTCCTGTTGCTGCTGCTAAAGTTTCCTCATTTTATCCAACTTGACATGACCACACTCTCAAGCTCATTAAAGATGTAGTAACAAGATGGAATTCGACGTGTATTTCTTGCAGTCCCCCTTCGTAAATTGATTGAAGAACTTGGTATAGAAGGTCCTACCGATGATGCCTGGTCAGCTGCTCAGCTGCTGTGTCACTTCATTAAGCCATTTCAAGTTGTCACAGATTATCTTCAAGATGAAACATACCCCACACTTGGGAAAGTTGTCACAGCTGACTCGTATTTCAATGAGAAACAGGCCAAAACTACCACAATCATGGGCTTAGGCAAGACCTGGGCTGAGCATCCCAAGGCTGTGTGATGTATGTGAGACTTTGTCCTGGCAGACTTGAACAGGCATTGGGATACCGCAGGCAGTTATCTTCTTGGGATGGCAGCATTGTGGATTCACATCACAGAAGCTTGGAGTGGATGACATCTCCACAACAGTGCACCATCAGACAACAACTGCTGAAGGAAATGTTTGCTGTTGTAGGGGTTCCTTCATATGATGAATCCAATGTGCCAAAGCCCACCAAATGCAGATAATTTGATGATTGTGATTTTCTAGAAGATTACAATGATGAATCAGGTCAATGATGAACAACAAATGTGTGTGTAGCAGTCTTCGCAACACAGTGAAGGAGGAATATGACGCGTGGCTTCGACTCCCAGCGATCAGATCAGTAGATGTCATGGCCTCTTTAGATCCTTTGGAATGGTGGAAAATGCACCGCAAAGCTTGCTCGTTAGTATCTGGCTATTTCTGCATCATCCGCCCCTTCAGAGAGGTGTTTTCAAGAATCAAGTTGATCCAGGAGCATCAGCGATGGAGCCTATTTCCCATTGGCTGGAGGCATTATTTCTCCTAAAGCACAATGCATGGATGCTTTGAAAAAAATAAACCAATGCTATATAGATGAAAAACTATATAGCATTGGCTTATTTCTTTCGAAGCATCCATGCATTGTGCTTTAGAAGAACTGATGCCTCTAGCAGCTGGGCTCCATCGCTGACGCTCCTGGATCAACTTGGTTCTTGAAAACACTCTCTCTGAAGGGGCGGATGATATAGGAATAGCCAGATACTCTCATGGCAATTCACATCAGTCTGATTTGATATTATTTCATAATCATCTTCACTATATGCCTATTAATGTGCTTGCAGTTCTATCACCCAGGGCAACAACAGCTGGAACGAGCTCCAGGCACCTATGTCCCATAAAGTGTGTAATATAAAGTCACTACTTCTCATGTATTATACTGGTTGTACCAGATGCATAATAACTAATAAACATACTGCCAGTGCAGTATACACAATACAATGCATGTTACTATATTACTGTTGCACCTTACTTTAATAGTTGAATTCTGAAGAAGTGAGCTTGGTTTGTACGTGTACAAATAAGGTAGACATATACTGCATGCACGTATTGATTCATCGAGGGGGCGTGGTCTGTCCTGACAGGCCAGGGGTCCGGTCTCCGGCCTGTCAGGCCGGCTGGCCTTTGGCTGCGCTGCTGGTACTTTTCGTGAGCAATTCGTTCGGCCAAACGTCGGTGTGGTGTTGGATCCGGTGTTCATCAAGAGGAGTCGACTCACTAGGAGCCTCTCTTGGTCCAATCTTAGCACTGTACCTGATCAGTGTGGTGATGATCTTCGTGGTGGTCGTTATTAAATAATAGTATACAGTTGCCAAACGCAGGCTTACAATACTGTGATATAACTGTCACTGTGTAGTACCATTCCATCCAGCAAAGTATTTACTGCCCAGCAATCCATGCACCGAATAGAGCCCGATATTAGTGTTCACTAAATTGCGACCCTAGTACATCTACAGTGACTAATTTTCTTGATGTGATTAAATTCTCTCATCATTCGAATACTAGTGCAAGTTACACTCTGCTATGAATAAAATCGACGTTTCGAGTCGCTCTCCATGACAACCTATTTCATTGTTTTTTCGGCTAAGAATCCAGCCTCCGTTTTCATAATGCAGAAAATGACGCTCCTTGCTGGAATATTACTGCTGTTCACAGCCTGCGATGAGTAGATACATGTACGCCAGCTGGTTTAACTATAGCGTCATTATACACAACAGCTGGAACATATATATTGGGCGCTTGAAGAAATCAGAATCGCAGCCACGGTTAAACCAACCGGTATGATGTAACTAACTATTTTAAATGTTGTTGTTTGTGTCATTGCTGTCGATGATATGCTGCATGTGGAAACATATTAGGTCTTCGTACCCATTCCGCGATCCACTCCAATGGTTTGGCGCATGCAGAGAAAAACTCGGCAATGATTTATGGACCGTTTCAGCGAGGTTCATTTGTGGCTTATAGAAGAGGTCAATTCAAGTGTTAGGTTCAGCCCCAGTTCCTTGCACACTCCATAGTCCAAGAGCCATTTTGCGCGGTAAACAGCCCATTACAGTATGAATTCTATTGTGTGAGTCCAGTTTGTTAGCTTATTGTACTTTGGCATCCTAAGATGTCCGTCATTTTATCGTAGAATTAGGGTACTGGAAAATAGGATAGAGAAGAAACAAATAAACAAACAAACTTGAAGTAAGTAATATATGAGGCATGCATGATGAATGTTATGAAAAGATTCATGGAATGCTACTGAAGTACTACATACTGTCGTGCATGGTATATTCACATGGTGGTGGGGTGGGAGGGGGGGGGGTGTTTTCTGGTACTGGATACACTACCTTTAAATATTGAGAGCAGATTGTGGAGATGGAGAGAAAGAGAGAGAGGGAAGAGCTAGGAGAAAGTGGAGTGAGAAGAGGAGATATGAGAGAGGAGGAAAGAGGAAGATAGAAGAGAGGAATGAGAGGGGGAGAGAAGAAAGAGATCAATAAAGTGGTCATATAATGTGGAGAAAACGATGCAATAAGTGTGTATTGGTGTCATCTACAAGCAGTGCCATCGCCATAAATACAGTAGACTACCTGTCACTTGGTGAAACCAAATGTGCTTGTGTGTTAAATTAGCTCATTAATGAGGAAGACATTTGACTCCCTATCAAAAAAGTATGTCACTTGCTTTAATGAACGCGCTATATGAAATAATTGTTAACACAATTGAGATGGCATTAATACTGTTCATTACTCGGTTAGTAGGGTGTCTGTACTTTCAATCTGTATTGATAAGAGACTGATGATGTAAGATTCACACGGCACGACTATCCAGGTAATATCAAAAAAGTTGAAAGCAGGGTTGCTGTGTGACTTGTTGAGTTAAAAAGCACTCCCAAGAGCCCTCCTCCAAGTTTTGTTTGACCAGGATGTTATAAACTGTCTAGCAGAGTGTCTCTTAATTGAGATGCCACACAAATCCGAAGAACAAGCTCAACTAAGTCTTTGACATGGTGAGCTGGGCATTAGGTTTCCTACCACTTTGATACAGCATACATTGCCTCTGTCTGCACTACTTGCTCTACCAGTGCCAAATTCACAAGCACTGTCCAGCATTTATACCAGAAATGAACAGGACTCTGGTCAGATCAAATACAAGGACCATGCTACATACAGTATAGGGTAGCTCTAGGTTAATGTGACCATAGGGCTTTGGTGTATATCTGTTTATTATATAAAGATGCCACTCATTAATATTATCAAATTCGCAATCCAAGTGTATGATATCTATTTAATCCTACACAGGAAGTCAGGCCCAACTCCAAACTTTTACATCACCAAGCTATAGTATTCAGGTACAGGAGATTGCTGCAATAACTGTGGTGAGTGTGGCACCATCACCAAGACCTCCTGATGGATTCTTAACTGTCAGGTGCATCAATCATTTACGCAGTTCTGTTGGCATGACTTACACCATTGGTCAAGTCAATGGATACTTTCCCTTTGTGCTGAACTCCACCACTGGTAGCTTTTCAGTGACACAGGATCTTGTTTATGCCACACAATCTCATTCATACAGCTTTTCAGTGTGGTGTTATGACAACTTATCCCCAAGCCTCTCCAGCAATGCTTCAGTAACCATCAGTGTGATTGAAGTGGACAAGTATAAACCAGTCATTACACCTTCATATGTATTTCTTACTTTGAATGAGACCACACCTGTGGGTACAGTCCTGGCCTCCACCAGAAGAGATGTGGGAGCACTCCGTGTGTACAATGCTACAGACATGGATGTTGGACCACAGGGAGTTCTCTATTATACTTTACTTTATTCAGACCCTCACTTCTCTGTGGATGGGATATTTGGGACATTAACTGTGCAACAGTCTCTTAATTTGGACTATAATGGTGCTACTACATTCTCCAATCTACCCACATGTCTGTAGTAGCGACTTCAACATGTACATTACCATCTTACGCCAGAATGACCACTACCCCATGTTCTCTCAGAAGGTGTACTCTGTAACATACAATGATGGTACCCCTCCAGGCCAGGTAATATCTTCAATCTGCACTGATCATGATATAGGTTTGGGTGCTTAGCTGAGTTGTTCAGATGGTGATCCCGGACTAAATGGAGCAATAGTGTATTCCCTGTCCATGAATTATGGAGTGCTAGGAATCAACAATGACACTGAAGCAATATACATTAGTAGCCCACTTGATTCCATTAGCTACAGTGTCCTCAACCTCACTGTGCTGGTATCAGACAGAGGATCTCCACCACTGAGCAACAGCTATCCTATCATCATCCTCATCACTTTCACTTTTCACATACCTCCTGTCTTCACTAACTTGCCAGCCTCTCTAAATCTCAGGGATAGCACACAAACTGGTATTATATTTTTCCCTGTTACAGCAATCAATCCAAACCGAGTGAACACTGAGGTATTGACATATTCTATAACCTCAGGTCTGGGCACTAGCCCATTCCAAATCTATCCAAACAGTGGAGGGATCATTCTCTTACAACCACTGGCCTACCACTGGCCTACTACTCCATTACTAACTACACACTTACTATCACAGCATCCGTTGGTGCCTTCACTGCAACGAGCACACTCTCCATATATGTAGTGAACACAAACAAGTATGATCCCATGTGCCTGTCTACATTATATGTTGTCAATGTCCCTGAAAATGCCCCAGTCCAAACTGTGCTCACTAACATCAGCTGCTCTGATTCAAACAAGGGACCTGGTGGACAGCTAGTGTACAGAATTGTGGCTGGGAATGGTGATGAAAAGTTTAGCATATTAAACAATGGACTGCTAACTCTTGTTCGGAGGTTAAACTACGCAAATGCCACTCAGTACCAACTGGTCATAAATGTTTCGGACACCTTTCCTCTACCAGGAATCATTTCTGTCACAGTCTACATATTTGTCCAGCCTGTCAACACATTCTCCCCTGTGTTTCAGCAGTCCCTCTACAGCTATACAATTCCTGAGAATTCCCCCATTGGTACAAGTGTCCTCTTAGTCACTGCCACTGATAACGATAGTCCTGCATCACCTGATGGTCAGGTGACCTATTGCCTCGTAGAATTCAACCAGCCCAAGTTCACCATTGACAGAAGTGGGTGGATCATATTGGCATCCAATCTGGACATACTGCAGCAGGCTGTTTATAATTTCACAGTCCTTGCATGGACAGAGGTAAGCCTCCAAGAACTGGGTCAGCCTCTGTGGTGATCTATATGGGCTATGTAGGGATCAGACCACAGTTCACACAGAGTCTTTACTATACTGCTCTGAACATCACACTGGTGGGGAGTGTTGTTCTGTCTGTGCACTGTACTGACCCTGTGTTGGGCAACACTGCACCCATTTACTACTCATTGGACCCCTCCCTGTCCAGCTCACATTACTTTAATAGTGGAGTCATCACTATTGGGGCCACACTCCCTAGCTCCAGTGGCCATCTCACATTCAGAGCCATCTGCACAGGCAGTGCACCTTACAACCTGTCTGACACAGCAGTCGTGGATGTCCAAGTCCTGGTGAAGAGCAACAGCACCTGCATTCCATCGGCCAGCTGTCTCTTCCTTACACCTCATACCTACAATTGTACCCTCCTGGAGAGTGTGCAGCCAGTCTACACCATCCTCCAGGTGAATGCTACTTCTCCAGGTGAATACGCCATCACGTATAGCCTTATCAACTATCAGTCAACCTTCTCCATCGATCCCTCCAGTGGTTACTTTAGATTGATTGGCATGCTAGAGTATGAGCAGCAACAAATCTATGTCATCACCATCCAGGCATCTCTGGTTGGTCCTTTGGGTTCAGACATGGCACTGGCCCCAGGGGGTCCGGACCCCCCTTTCCTATATGAAGAATGACGTAATGCATACTGTAATCTATACAGCGTTCTGCATGTTACCGTCCTTGGATTTGCAAGATTGCAAATTGTTCTAGCCAAGGGGGGTCTATATCGATGTAATTAAATCCTCCTACATGTGTATTAACGAAATATTTAATCGCGCGATCGATCGAATGGTGCGTGTGAGCAGGAATTGAGGTAAGCGATCATAAGACGTGAATGGGATGGAACTCAGATTCTTTTCCTCAGAAAACAGATAGCTACAGAGCTAAATAAACTAACAATACTAATATTATAGTAAAAAATACATGTACATTAGTCGTTTATCAGTAGACCGACATGTAGCTGGTGCATGGCCACGTGCACGCTTCGGTCACAAATTCACAAAAGCTTTGCGTCACGAATTTAATTGCTGAGCAGTAGGAACCATAGCATTGTGAAGAATGAAGAGTTTTCTCGTCGCTATCCATGCAGGCTCTAGTAATCCGGATATCGCGTGATGTATATGTATTGGATATCACTTTGCTAAATAAACGCAAAAGCAAAAAAGCGGCTGGGGCGAAGCCCCAGACCCCACTGGAGGAGCTATCAGCGCTCCCCCAGACCCCCTTGCTGTCACGGGAGGGGCACGCCCCCTCCCGTACCCTCCCCCACTTGTGAATATATTTATCACACACACCATTTCCAAATTCCTCGATCCGCCCCTGGTATGTCAGGATGTAGGTCACGGGTGACCATTGCCACCTTAAAGAGCTGCAGAATTACATTCGCCACTTATCACTTATGCACCGATTGAAGACTGATTGCTTATTTAACTAAAATGCAACAGAAATTTATTACTTTTTGTTATACAGCCCAGGCCACCGAGGCTAGGAAGCACCAAGCCAATGACCCTAAATGTTCTGAACTAGGTTGGGTATGTGTCCCTATGGTAGTGGAAACCTATGGGGCTCGGGGAAAGGAAGCCACAGCCATCATCTCTTCTGTAGCCTCCAGACTTGCCACCTCCACATGCCGGCCAAAGTCCACCATACTCCACGAGATCTATGGTCGGCTGAATCTCAACCTTGTGTGTGCCAATGCCACAGCTATCCTTTCTAGGATAGCTCCTCCGCCATAAACCTTTTATTATCTGGTGCATTTATATTGAAATAAGGATGTAAATAATAATGTGCATTTAAAAAAATAAATAATAATAATAATAAAGAATACATGAACATGGATTATACACCATTATTCAACCTAGGAGGCATACATACAGAGGAGGCCTTACAGTCAGGTTATAAAAATAAATAATATGTAATAAATGACCTTATTTGTAATTATTATGGGTGATTATCTTATTTGTAATTATTGTGGGTGTTCAGTAAGGAACAACCACAATGATTACAAATAAGATAATCACACCCACACAAATAGGTATTAAATTTAATCATTAAATTCTGATATCCTGCATATCTCATCTTCCTGTGTTAGACTGGGTGGCTTTTGATCATACTTTATGCATATAGCTTCCCTGGATGGGAATGGAAAGGAAACATAACTGAGGTGATAACACAAGGCTGACATACATATTATTGGAAGGAGGTGAGTTCTACTGCTCCTGTGTCATGGATGTCAATATATTCATTGACTTTGCAGTTTTGTGATATCCTCTTGTTGGATGTGATGCATGCATCATTTGGATTCACAGATATAGGGACGGTTATTTTTCCATCTTCAGGTGGAGTAAAGCTGTCATGTGATCCATGTTGGTTAGTAGCCAGCATGTAAATTATCAAAAGTATGTGCAGAAAGTGAACACACAATGTCAAATAGGTATTTAGTCTAGTGAATTGTTACCTGTGAGCAGAGGTATGTACTGGAATACTTGTAGCAGCTCCTGGAGCTTTGTGAGTCTTCACCCTTCTCCATATCAATATTAACATTATTAAGATTGGAACGCCCACCACAAGCACAGCAGCTGCAATGATCCCAGCAACAATGTATATCATAGTTTGCTGAGCTTGGGTGGTGCTGGAGGGAGGGAGGATGTGGCTAGTGATGGTGCAGATGTTAATGATAAGGATGGTGATGATGTGACTAGTGATGGTGATGATGGGACTAGTGATGGTGATGATGTGACTAGTGATGGTGATGATGTGACTAGTGATGGTGATGATGGGACTAGTGATGGTGATGATGTGACTAGTGATGGTGATGATGGGACTAGTGATGGTGATGATGGGACTAGTGATGGTGATGATGTGACTAGTGATGGTGATGATGGGACTAGTGATGGTGATGATGTGACTAGTGATGGTGATGATGGGACTAGTGATGGTGATGATGGGACTAGTGATGGTGATGATGGGACTAGTGACAGTGATGATGTGACTAGTGATGGTGCAGATGATAATGTTAGGGATGGTTATTTAGGTGATGTTGGAGTGTTCAAGTTGTCCACGTACACCAGGACGATCATTATATAAAACTGCCAAAACACTCTGTGAAGCTGAAATAATCAAACTCTGCTTACATCGTAATATATGATTGTAATACAAGATAAAATATATATATCCCTGGTATCAGTGCAGTGAACCTGTGGTAGTCTCCTCATCCTGTGGCTGGTTGTTCACAGTATCATGTAACTCCACAGCATTCAGGTTCAGGAGAATACTGTGGTGGGCGTGGCTCAATCCTTGAGACCTACTATGGATTCCTAATTGACAGGTGCTTGACAAGTACTTGGCATGGCTTGCACGTTGAAGTATTAGCTTTTCAGTGACACAGGAATTTGTTTATGCCACACAATCGCATTCAGTGTGGTGTTATGACAACTTATCACCAAACCTCTCCAGCAATGCTTCAGTAACCATCAGTGTGATTGAAGTGGACAAGTATGCTCCAGTCGTGACACCTAGAACTATATATGATTCTATGTAACTGGTCCAGTCAGTTATTTTAACGATGAAAAGAATGAAGTACAAACAATCTACATTTATACACGCATTCGTTGGTATGGAATTTCCACGGACAGTGGAAAGTAACTGCGATTCATTGCATTTGTGGGGTACCATAATTGGTCAACGCTGAAGCGATGCAGCAGATTACGCGTACGAAGTGCTTGAATTAACTGCTGAACACTATGCGTAAGCCTCAAGTTACATTCTATTGCGTAACTTTTTCGAAGGTCTTGCATGGGTGGAGCGTAATTTCGTGCTGACCGGTAAACAGCTCAAGCTTAGCAAACACATACAATTACAAACTCACACATACCTGCACATCGAAAGGGAAGGAAGCATTCATTTGTGCACAAAACGTACCTGCAACTGAGTGTGGTACAGTGTATACGATATAGATTGATGATGTGAGCTGTACCAACTGCAATGCATACGCACAAACGTCACGTACCATGCTAATAAGCATCACGCGGTTGTGTCGCCTGGGCAGTGTTGCCGCGGTTAAGGTTAATATTTAACCGTCGTAACCGCGATATATCGCGGTTACAACGTTTAACCGCGGTTAATTATCGCGGTTAAACATTACGCATTCAGCAATGGCGGGAAAAGGCCCATTTTCGATCCGTTACCCAGTGATCTCGTACAAGTAGCTCTCTGGTGGATAGTCCTGAATTTCGATGCTTTCTGGAATTTATATCTTGTGGTGCATATGTTCCTCCTCACAGAATAAAAATGACTGAGCTTATAGACGCTAAGTATGAAGAAGCTCTTTCAAAGGTTTGTTCATACTTGGTTGATCTCTGATAAAGCCCATGCATCTTTATATACAATTTTAAATATCCTAAATATTCTGGTTTAGATAAAAACTCAGCTGTTTGCTGCAACATCAGTATCAATAACCACAGATGCAGCAACAATGCATACAGGAGATTCGTATGTAACTGTCACTGCTCATTGGCTGGATGCCAAGTAGAAAATGATGTCTTCTTCAGCAGAAGAAATCGCATCTCTTGTGAAAGATCTAGTGAATGTAGAGTTCATGTTGGAAAATAGACTGGATTCCATTGGAACAGATCAAGGGGCCAATTTTCTGGCAGCAGTGAGGTTGCTAATTGAGGAAGGAGTTAGTGAGGAGCAAGTAAGATGCTCTTGCCACAAGCTGCAACTTTCCATCAAAAACTCATTGGAGGTAAGTGATCTCTATAAGCAGATAGTGCAATTCAATATGTGTTTATCTCTTTCTACAGGAACAGCACAATCCACAGGCTGCTGCTCTTGTCACACTGTTTAGGGCAATATCCAACAACATTAACAACAGTCCAATGTTGCTGGATGCTTTAAGAAAGCACCAGTGCAACCCTGATACATCATGTGTGGTAGACATCACTGCCAACATGGATGATGAAGATGAAAGTAATGATGAACCAAGTACATCTGCTACTGCCATACATGATCCTGCTGATGTGCAACCACGTAAGCATAGTTTGAAACTCATTAAGGATGTGTGCACTCGCTGGAATTCTACATTTTACATGCTTCAACGATGTGTTCTGCTAAAAGAATCAATCATTCATGTTTTAGCAGAGAGCAAGTATGCCAACCTTACTCCAACTGATGAACAGTGGCTTGCTGCAGCAAAGCTCTGCATTCTTTTGAAACCATTTCAGATTGCAACTGATTTTATGCAGGGTGAAGAGTACCCCACCTTAGGTGGCATCTCTCGATACATAACTATCTTGATTGAAGGCCTTCAAGGGAGCGTGCCACCACCACATTGGCAATTACAATCCTCTTGGAATAGTCTCCCTGATGCTGTTAAGAGAGTTCGATCCTACATTTTGAAAGATATGAAGGTACGTTGGGATCCTGCAGATCCTCTTTTAGGAATGGCAGCCATAGTTCATCCAGGCCAGAGACAAGATAATCAGGCAGCTTAGGAATGAAATGTGTAATGTTGAAGAGCAACAGCAAGAGAACGAATCAATTGATACTGATGTATCTGGTGAGGAGGAAGATGAAACGGAATTGCCATCGAAGATACCAAGGATATCACCTGCTACCAGTACAAGCGATGATGATTTTAACTTACTATTTGGTCAAAAAAAGAGTCAACAGCAAGATAATACTGCACAGGAAAAAGTAGATAAAGAACTTGATAAGTATATGAAAGAAGATGAAACAGACTTTAGAAAAGATGACCCACTCTTGTGGTGGAAAGAACGTGAAATGCTTTATCCACTCGTGGCAAAGCTGGCTAAAAAGTATTTAGCCATTCCTGCTTCCACCGCTCCTTCAGAAAGGGTATTCTCTGTTGCCAAAAACATTTTACAGAAGAAAAGGTGGAATTTATTGCCTTCGCGTTTAAGTAAGCACATATTTCTCCGTAAGAACTCCAAGCTTTAACTATGTAGTACGTGTGTATTGATTAATATTGGGTGTATGATGTAATCGGAGAGCACGTGAGGATAATAGATTTTGATTCAGAGCCAATATTTGACTTCTCCATTGTGTACCGAAAGGGAGTGTCAAACGGCAACGCGGATGCTTTATCGCGAAGAAAAGATACTGTACCTCTCACTGTTCACTCAGCACTCACCACTATTCATTCAGGTTTGGCAATTGAGGATGTCAGACAAGCACAGCAAAACGATGCTATGATACAGAAGTTGAGAAACGCATTGGAGTTATCACAACGTCCACAAGCAAAACAGGAGTGGAGAGAGCAACCGCTAAGAAGGTTTCTACAACTTTGGTCACAGTTGGTCATTCATGATGGTATAGTGTGCAGAAAGTATAGGCCAGCGCCTACCTGTGAACCTATCATGGTACCTATCCTCCCTATCTCTATGCACATTCAGGTATTGAGGGACTGTCACAATGCACCATCGGCAGGTCACTTGGGAACACAAAAGACACTAGACAGAGTACGCCAGGAGGCATACTGGACAAACATGGCTCGTGATGGGACATGCATTGCAGGGAATGTGAAGAGTGTCAAAAGTCCAAGCTCCCTCTACCAACTCGGGCACCACTTGTGAATGTTCCTGTTGGTAGACCATGGCAAATGGTTGCCATTGATATTCTCGAAGTACCCCTGTCTAACAGAAACAATCGCTACCTACTGGTAGTGCAGGATTATTTCACAAAGTGGCCTGAGGCAATTCCCATACCTGACCAGACAGCAGCAAGAATTACAAAGGAAATGGTTAAACTGTTTTGCGTGTATGGAATCCCAGACATTGTCCATTCTGACCAGGGGCGGAACTTTGAGAGTACCATTTTTCGGCAAACTCTAGAGGCATTTGGTATCAAAAGAGTCACACAACTGCCTACCACCCTGAAGGGGATGGAATGGTCGAACGTCTAAACAGATCCTTGTTGCAGCTACTCAGGACCTATGCACAAAGGCAGGATGATTGGGAGAAGCACTTACCCTTGGTATTGTATGCATATCGAACTGCTACACACAGTTCAACTGGGACATCACCCTTCCAACTAATGTACGGCAGACAACCAAAATCTAGCACATTTTCTTCCTTTACTGGTTATGATGCAATGCAGTATCAAGAAACCCTTCAAGCAAAACTAGCTGAACTCCAGGACCTGGTAGAGGCACATATTGTGGAGTCTGCAAAGCGCCACAAGGGTGCTTACGACCAAAAATCTGCAGAACGAAGATTTAAGACTGGAGATTTAGTGTGGCTGTCCATTCCAACAGCAGGAAAGCTGGACCCACGATGGGAAGGGAAATGGAAAGTGAAGATCATGAAGTCTCCAGTTACTATGGAGATTACAGATGGTAAAAGGACTAAAGTTGTTCATGTAAATCGTCTACAACCTCGTATCCAACCATCAGTTGAGGAAGATGTGAACAGTGGTGTACAGCATACACAGAGGGTTGAGCCACTTCACAATGTGCAGTGGGAAGCTCCGCTTGTTGAGCACTTGGATTTTGGAAGCCCACCTCCAGTAGCAAACCCGCCAACACTGCCACCACAGCCAGTGCAACCAGAACCACCTCCTCCTCTACCAACACTCCCTCCACAGGAGCAGCCAGGCACAATCGAACAGACCACCAGAAGGTATCCTGAGCGGAACAACAGACGTCCACCTGATAGGTTGTAGTCAAAGCTCGAGTCGAGCTTTAAAACAGAGAGGGACGAATGTAGTACGTGTGTATTGATTAATATTGGGTGTATGATGTAATCGGAGAGCACGTGAGGATAATAGATTTTGATTCAGAGCCAATATTACAACTACATGGTTATAAGTATCCACTGCAGTTCTAGTTCTTGTGGAGACTTGATTATTGCTCTCTATATCCTTTTAATGCGATTACCGTGCTAATACTTCGTGTATAATTGCATACTTTAACCGCGGTGAAAGTTATAAATAACCGCGGTAAGTCAAATTTAACCGCGATATATCGTTAACCGCGATATATCGCGGCAACCCTGCGCCTGGGGCCTTGTCACTGGCCTAGCGCCTGGAGCACACTCCTCCAATGCCGTGCAGCTGCTGTCCCCATCGCCATGGAGATTCCAGCACCCTTATTTTTCCCTGGAAACAAGCTGACCACGTTATAAAAATAAAAAATAAATAAAAAAAGAAGACAATATCAATACATAAAAAATTCGGGTTTAAACTCCACCGTATGAAATTTTGGTATACCTGGTGCTGGGCGGGGCTGAGTGCTAGCCCTGCTAAATAGCTTGTACATGTAATTCTCTGGCGATGAATAATCGACGTTTTGAGTCCTTATCCATGATTACCTATTTCAGTGTGCTAACGATGTCGGCTAGGTGTTCTGCCTATGCTCTCGTAGTGGAGAAAATGACGCTCCTTGCTGGAATATTGCTGCTGTTCAAAGCCTGCGGTGAGTATGCCTTGCGATATGCATGGATTATAGAGGAGAGAGAAGGAAATCTGTGCACGCACACATTTGTCGGGTACCTTCTTATGGCAATCAAGATGTTCCGATACAAAGAAATGCATCATTTTTATTGTAGGATTGGTGGTGACATGCATGCATCCCTATTAATGTAAAATAGGAAGCCTCTTTCGGGAGGGTTGGTCCTCTTTTAATTTATGAGTATCATTGCATCAGCAAAAGTCTTGCATTCCCGCGAGTACGATAGCAGCTCACTGACTCGACCGAACCAGTGTGTATAACGATTCAATAAAAGCCCAGAGAAATAGAGTCACTTATTGATCTAAGTTACATTTACGCATGTGCAATGTGTAACATAGCTTACCCTGACGTCCTCGCAAGAAGTTCAGTGACGAATAGCATCTAATAACGTCGGCGAGTGTGTTGGGATCTCCTCAAAGGTTCAACTTCTGATCAGCTCTGGAGACATCTCCCCATGTGCTTTATAGGTTCAGCTGGCCTGGTTTGACCCCTGTTATCAGTCTGTATCTCCTCATTTGGAGTAGGACCATCATCATCGTCAATGGTAATGCTTGGCTGGGCAGTACAATCTGAATTCTGATGAACTGCAAAGGTTAAGGCGAACCATGTCATAAATGTGTGATGCAAGCATCATGTGTAAGCTGATGGGTTGTGGTTCTCGCACCTGTTCTCATCATTATGACAATAGGAAGTTGTACGGATCTCCCAAACTATAGGTGGAAGGGTGAATTAGGTTATCACATGGACAGATCTCTGTCCTATATACGCCATCAATAATTTTGGAGGGTCCAATCTTCCTGATGTTCATCCACAGACGTGGCCATCATCCCTTCAAGTATTTGATTAAGTATCAGATCGGTTTGCCCATTGTAAGCTGAAGCTTGTGATCTTTGTTATCTTTTGATCCCCAAAAGGCTAACTGACAGTTGTTTCACAACTTCACTGGTGAAATGATCACTATGCAGCAGGGAAGGAACATCTTATCAGCATATTACATGTACTTCACTTATAAAGACTGTGGCCAGTGTTTTTGCATCTGTTCATTGCAGGTGAAATGCTTTTGCCCAATTGGTGACTATGTCAGTCACCACCAAGATGTACTTGTGTTGGTTTGAGGGAGGAAGGGGCCCCATAATGTCCCAAGCCAATTCTGAAATGGCTAGACTCCATCAACTGTTCCTAAGGGTGCTAAATACACTGGTTGCAAATCTGTTCATTGCTGACACTTCACACATGCAGTTCCTAACCCATTGCTCAGTATATCAGACTTGTATTCTGGCCAGTAAAGGCACGAATGTATGTTGTCCAGTGTCTTAGTGATGCCCAGTTGGCCACCTTTATCTTGCAGTGCTGTAACACAATATTTTGCAGTGTAGTAGGGACTAGGAGGTGTAAGACAAATGGAGTTTCAGCACTTCGTCTGTTCTTTTATTTCATCAATCGCTCTAGATCTATTAAACCCACTTGGAGGTATTTCATCTTTTATAAGTAACTAAAAACATTCTCTATGAGAAAGTTGATGGTTAATAAGATTTGAAGGCTATAGTGGTGTAAAAAGCAAGGAAACAAGGGTCTAACAATAAGGGAAAACGTAATAGCCCTATATTTAGCACACGAATAACAATATCCTACAAAAGTGCTAAATATAGGACTATTTCATTTTCCCTCATTTTTTGATCCTTCATTCCTTGCTTATTACACCACTATAGCCTTCAAATCCTATATACCACCAAATTTCACTTTCTCACAGAGAATGTTTTTAGTTACTTGTTTCATGGATTTTCGTTCCTACGAATGTCACGTAAAGGACAGTCAGTACCATGGAAGCTGTGCAAAAGTCTTGTTCCCAGACTTGAAACAATGATATACCACAAGCATTGCTGTTTATAGTCTCATGCATGAAGTATAATATGAGACACTGTCCCATCCTCCGCCACCATGACCACATCCTCTTTCCCGTACTTGTCCTCTGATACGTTTGCAATCTCCACATACCTGGATCGTCCTAATAGAAAGTTGGGGCTCTGAAACACAAAAGTAAATACTTGCTCACATGATAATATATCCTCAGTATGATACCTTACCCTGGCTACAATGTCACTACCTGCTATCTTAATTGCATTAATAGCACTAATATCATGTAGAAATTCACCTGCTACCTTTCTATGCATGCTCAGTGCCTTATTATAGCAATGCAACTGCACTATAGACTAACATCACTAACAGCTGCTAACGATGAGTGAGACTTGCAAAAGGCATTCTAACAACACACTATTCCTAAGAATAGCCTTTCTGAGATGATCTTTATACTCCCTTAGCATGCTATCATGGTTCACATGGGGGAAGCTATAGAAGCAAAGGAACTAAGTGTATATCCACAAAATCATATATCTGCATGTGCATGAATTCTTAAACTCCTATGCTGATACACATGGTGGCCCACTATAATAGAAAATTGGTTACATTAGTGAGGTTTTAAATACAAAAGTCATGCAATAACAAGCAAACACCTGAATCTCAAGATAAAAAGCCACCTATATGTCAACAGAGATTTGACAGCTGTCATAATAATTTGCTACTGCACCAAATCATGCATAATGGCTTCATCAATCAACAGCTTGGGCTGACCTATGCCTGTTTAATGTGGGGGAGGGTGGGGGGGGGGGGGTACATGGACACATGGACTGTGGACTGTATAGACAAGGTGCCACGTGATGCAACATCGATCATCGTCACACATCGCGTAGTAAGAGCATAATATCAATGGTAACAGTAGGTATAACAGTAGCTACCGGTACATGTACGTGTACCTTTGTGTGTCTTTATCGGTCGTACTCTTTCGATGGCATTCCAGTGTATATTTAGCCTCCCCGTATCTCACTCTCTTCGCCAAGCAGACAGGTTTAGAAATCATCCAATACTGTTGCCTTATAGCAACCCGTTTCTTTTCTGGCTCTGCTTGATAGTTTTTAAGTTCAGCGGTCCATTTCTTTTCTGGTTCGCTCGACTGCTTGATACTTTCACCCCAGATACTCTATCATCAATGCTTTTCACCACAGATACTCTATCATCAATGCCATATACTCTATCATCAATGCTTTTCATCACAGATAAAACACTCTGGAAATGTTTATACATAATATGTAAGTCATTTGGAAGTCAAGAGTTGAGTCGACGTTTTATTTTCCTTTCTGTGAGTAGTGTTTTACAGCGCTTTAATGGTGTCTTCGCTAGCCCGCTTCGCTTTAATTATCAGTGCTCCTCAACGCTGACGTTGTAGAATTATCGTCTCACTATTATCCCGTAGGAATGGTTGTACAATAGAGAATTGCTTAGCTTCATCTCATTCTTAGCTACTGCCGAACCTATCCATGCTTGCCGAAATTCTTTTCGTGTGTACCAGGAAACGATACACTTATGACATCAATGTAACGTTACAATAAATCCATATTAGAGTAGGATTGGAAACGGAGCACGTGAGCCATTGAGCCCTGTACATTGCAAAGCGCGGACTCCGCGATGGTGCTAATTCGATGAAGTGACGCCTCGCCCCTCTTGAGAAGAAAGTAAGTTGAGAGCTTAGTACAATCTGATAGAAAAATACGATAGTGCGTACACTCGGGCAAACTTATCGCCATATTTATAGCCCTTTTAGAACCCAAGATACAGAATTTGGAGGGCATACAAATATTTTAAACAACTAATAACTGATACAACTCCCCTAAACTTTTCTTTCTTTATAAACAAGTAGCATGGCCAGATTCAAGCACAAAACTTTGCGTACGGTGAGGTGTGTTGAAGGCGTTTAGGTTGGAGGATCTTGGAGTAACTCCACATTTTACGCGGCCATTTCAAATATGAAAGCGGTCTGAGTACGAGGAACATCGAGTGTTAATTGAGCCCGTTTCCAATCCTTCTACTCTAATATCTTATTATCTGTGCATTTACCCATAAATATTAGAGTAGAAGGATTGGAAACGGGCTCAATCAACACTGCTTCACGCGCCGACTCCTCGATGTTCCTCGTACTCAGACCGCTTTCATATTTGAAATGGCTGCGTGCTCGAATGCAACAGCTCCTTCCATAACCCAGCTAAACAAAAAAATGTCAATTACATTGCTGCGAGTGGAATCTTCACTGGAAAACACTTTGGTCTATGTTTTGTTGGACAGTCTTGTGGCCGGTCCTGTTATACATTCATGGAAAAATGATTATTCAATCCTTGTAGACAATATTTTGGTAACACAAAACAATATTTTGGTAACAAAGCAAACCCATGCAATGAGATTGGGAACTTGTGGGAATGGTTGTCAATAGCCTTCAAAGTACAAATCCCTGGTAATATTAAGGCATTAGTAAAATGGATCACCCGTTTTGATTTTTTTTTCACGACTTCACGCAGAGCTTAGTTACTTAGCAAATGGTTACTACCATACGTAGAATTGATGTAGCTATCTGAAACAAGTGTTCGAATAGAGATAAATACTTAACAAGTGTAGATTTGTCGGTTAGTTTATGGCGATGTCATAAACGTAAAAATGTGGAGTTACTCCAACCTAAACGCCTTCAACACACCTCACCCGTACGTAAAGTTTTGTGCTGCATCTGGCCACGCTACTTGTTTATAAAGAAAGAAAAGTTTAGGGGAGTTGTATCAGTTATTAGTTGTTTAAAATATTTGTATGCCCTCCAAATTATGTATAGTGGGTTCTAAAAGGGCTATAAATATGGCGATAAGTTTGCCCGAGTGTACGCACTATCGTATTTTTCTATCAGATTGTACTAAGCTCTTAACTTACTTTCTTCTCAAGAGGGGCGAGGTGTCACTTCATCGAATTAGCACCATCGCGGAGTCCGCGCTTAGGGCTTAATGGCTCACGTGCTCCGTTTCCAATCCTTCTACTCTAATATCCATGAATATACGTACTTACGCATACAATATTACACCTTAAATCATACAGTCCCGGAATGCATGTACGCAGTGTCACATCAATGTATTATTTCTATGATAATCGCTCATTGACCTACACAGGATCTCAGGCCCAACCCCCAACATTTACATCACCAAGCTACAGTGTTCAGGTACAGGAGACTACTGCAATAACTGTGGTGGGCGTGGCACCATCACCAAGACCTCCTGATGGATTCTTAACTGTCAGGTGCATCAATCATTTCAATAGTTCTGTTGGCATGACTTACACCATTGGTCAAGTCAATGGATACTTTCCCTTTGTGTTGAACTCCACCACTGGTAGCTTTTCAGTGACACAGGATCTTGTTTATGCCACACAACCTCATTCATACAGCTTTTCAGTGGGGTGTTATGACAACCTATCACCAAACCTCTCCAGTAATGCTTCAGTAACCATCAGTGTGATTGAAGTGGACAAGTATAAACCAGTCATTTCACCTTCATATGTATTTCTTGCTTTGAATGAAACCACACCCCTGGGTACAGTCCTGGCCTCCACCAGAAGAGATGTGGGAGCACTCCGTGTGTACAATGCTACAGACATGGATGTTGGACCACAGGGAGCTCTCTTTTATATTTTGTACTATTCAGACCCTCGCTTCTCTGTGGATGGAACCTTTGGGACATTAACTGTGCAACAATCTCTTAATGTGGACTATATTGGGGCTACTACATTCTCCAATATCATACTCCATGCATGTGACCCACATGTCTGTAGTAGCGACTTCAACATATACCTTACCATCTTACGACAGAATGACCACTACCCCATGTTCTCTCAGAAGGTGTACTCTGTAACATACAATGACAGTACCCCTCCAGGCCAGGTGATACCTTCAATCTGCACTGATCAAGATATAGGTGTGGGTGCTTTACAAGGTGTGGTGTTTCTCAATACTACTCCAGGTGTGTTCTTATTGAACCCATCAACGGGTATTCTCACTACCAATATAAGCATGGACTACAGAAGAGCCAGAGGATATACTGTTGTACTGTTGTGCAGTGACACTGGAGGGTTAACTAACACCTCAACTGTATATGTCACCATCACTCCTCCTCCTAACTACAGTCCATTAGCATTCTCCAGTGACAGCTATGTTTTCAATGTTTCCAGGACAACACCTCCTCTATACATCATTGGTCAGATCATGGCTACTGATGAAATCATTTGGAGTACTACCTTGGCTTATAGCCTACAGAGCAATCCATACTTCATCATTGACAGCCTGAATGGTACAATACAAACAATAAGCTCTGTTTTTGACTATCCATACTCTGAGATTGTTCTGAATGCGACAGTTACTGATGGACTGTTCAACGATACAGTTGCAGTTCATATGGTGCTCACACCAGGTAACCTCAATAGTCCGGTCTTTACACCAGGAGAGAGAAGCTTTGATATCAATGAGCTGTCACCCATAGGGACATCAGTAGCCACATTCCAATGCACAGATGCTGACAATGGAACAAATGGACAGATCAGCTATTCCATCACTGGAGGTAACATTGATGGTGCATTTCATATTAACCAAGTGACTGGTGTTGTTCAGGTGGCTAATCTCCTGATCCTGCCTCAGAACATAGCATCTTATCCCTACCGAATAACCATCCAGTGCAGTGACCATGGTGTTCCAATAAAGTCCAATGTAACACTGGCATTCTTCAATGTGTATCAGGATAATGCACTTAGGAATTATACAAGTGGTTTCATTGCCTTTGTCAATGAAAATGCCAATATTAACGACACTGTGATTACCATCAATGCCAGTTTCCAATATCCATCAACGTATTCATTCATTAATGAGAGTGTTCCAAATGTTTTCACAATTGATGCCAACACTGGAGTAGTCAGAGTGGCAGCACATTTGGACCATGATACAGTTTCTTTCTACACCATGACTGTTGTTGCCATACGGAGCGTGTATCCAGCAAGGAACAGCTCAGCTTTGCTCACCATCTATGTCAGAGCTGTCAACAAATATCGTCCCCAGTGCATGTCCATATTCAACCCAACCATTCTGGACTCAGCAGCTGTTGGTAGCACTGTGTTACAGCTGAGTTGTTCAGATGCAGACCCCGGACTAAATGGAGCAATAGTGTATTCCCTGTCCATGAATTATGGAGTGCTAGGAATCAACAATGACACTGGAGCAATTTACATTAGTAGCCCACTTGATTCCATTAGCCACAGTGTCCTCAACCTCACTGTGCTGGTATCTAACAGAGGATCTCCACCACTGAGCAACAGCTATCCTATCATCATCTTCATCACTTTCACTGCTCATATACCACCTGTTGTCTCAAATGTTTTAAATCACAGTGATAGCACACAAACTGGTATCACATTTTTTACTGCAACTGCAACATATCAAAACCTAGTGACCACTGAGCATTTGACATATTCTATAACCTCAAAATCACCCTCCCTAATACCCACACCATCCCTAACATTAACACCTGCACCATCACTAGCCACATCCTCCCTCCCTACAAACACCACCCAAGCTCTGCAAACTATGATATACATTGTTGCTGGGATCATTGCAGCTGCAGTGCTTGTGGTGGGCGTTCCAATCTTAATAATGTTAATATTGATATGGAGAAGGGTGAAGACTCACAAAGCTCCAGGAGCTGCTACAAGTACTCCAGTACATACCTCTGCTCACAGGTAACAATTCACTAGACTAAATACCTATTTGACATTGTGCATGTGTTCTTTTTTGCACACACATTTTGATGTGCATCACATGATAGCCCTCCTCCACCTGAAGACGGAAAAAGAACCTTCTCTGTAGCTGTGTATCCAAATGATGCATACATTGTATCCAACAAGAGGATATCACAAAACAGCACTGTGTATGAATATGTTGACAGCCATGACACCCGTGCAATAGAACTTACCTCCCTCAAACAGTATGTCAGCCATGTGTCCTATCTCAGTCAGTAATGTTCCATTTCCATCCCCATCCAGGGAAGCTAAAAAGGATCATTAAGAGCCCAGGATGTCAG